>QJPP01000485.1:0-600000 GCA_003996215.1 Jaltomata sinuosa | reverse complement strand
CAATTTCTGGAGGGGGTAAAGTTGGCCGATGTAGTTCATACACAAATCCAGGTTTGAACCTTTTAGAAGAAGATGAAAAATCCTCAAAAGTAGGAAGAAGAGGAGAAACAGGAGATGACTCAACATGAGTAGAAAAGAAATACTGATTCTCAAAGAAAATAACATTTCTAGAAACACAAAATTTGTTAGAACATGGATCATAGAAAATAAAATCATTTTGCGAAGTACTATAACTCATAAAAGCACATTTAGTAGACTGAGCAGAAAGCTTATTGCGCTGAGAAGAAGGAAGATGCACAAAAAAAATACAACCAAATGTATGAAAATTATCATAGCTAGAATTTTTGTGATAAAGACGATAATATGGAGACTCAAGATGTAACACTTTGGATGACAACCTATTAATTGAATAGACAGCAGTAGACAAAGATTTCACCCAATATTTAGATGGTACAGGTGACTCAATCAATAAAGTACGAGTGACATCTAAAAGATGACGATTTTTACGCTCCACAATTTCATTTTGTTGTGGTGTATATGGGCAAGAGCGTTATGAGATAATTCCTTTTGTAAGTAAGAAATTTTTGAAAGACATATATTCTCCACCAGAATCAAATATTAATAATTTGATGCAAGTAAAAAATCGAGTCTCAATGTAAGCCAAAAATGTCTTAAACATGAAAAATATCTCAGATTTGGCACAAAAAAAATACATCCACATAAATCGAATATAATCATCTATGAATGTCACAAAGTACTTGAAATGAGAATGAGAAATAATTAGTGAAATGCTCCAAACATCACTATGAATGATGTCAAAATACTTTGTAACACGACTACCAAAATTAAGAAAAGGAAGAATTTTACTTTTACCTAATTTACAAGTAGAACAATCAAAGGAAGTAGTGGAAATTTGATTTTTATTTTTCAATAAATCAGAATTTGATAAATGAGACAACACAATAGAATTTGGATGTCCTAGACGCTTATGTCAAACCTCAGTATTACTAGATATAGAAGTACAAGCAAAGATAGAACAAGAGGAATGAAAAAGTATATAGAAAACAATCTTCCAACTTTAGGCCCCTTTGCAATTATCATCTCCGACACCTGATCATGCACAAGACAATCATTACGAGAAAAATTTACATCACAATTGTTATCTATCAATTGTCCAACTGAAATAAGACTAGTTGAGAGCTTTATTGAAACAAAAACATTCTTAAAAGTTGGAGTAATATCCTCAACCTTGATAATGGGTAAATTACTACCATTGGCAATCTGTATTTGTGATGGACCTTGATACTCACAAATATTTTTTAGTATGCTTGTTGAGTTGGTCATATGATTGGAAGCTCCAAAATCAACAAGCCAAAATTTTAATTTAACATAATTACCTTGTAATCCCAATGCTAAAAAGGTTAATATAATCATTTGTTATACCATTTCAGGAGTAAGAACTTGTCCTAAAGATGAGTTCTCAGGAGTGAAACCATTAATCCCAGCTTGAAAAGCATTGACCCTACGATTTTGAGGGCGTGTGGGACAATCTTTGATAATGTGTCCTTGTTGTTTACAATAATTACAGAACTTTTTGTCACAATTGCTAGCAATATGATCATATTCTTTGCAATTGTAGCATTGAGTTCTAGTGATATCCCTACTCTTTCCTTTACCTTGAGCAGCAAATGCAACACCGATATTATTTTCTTGATTGAAAGCATTTTGTGTGACAAAATACTGTTCTTCACGAAGTAATTCCCTAAAATAAATATTTAAGGAGGTAGACGGGTCACAATTCATTAAGTTAGAGCGAACACTCTCAAACTCAGAGTGTAACTTCATCAAAAATTGATCTCGCTTTCTTTGCTCGTGAACGGCCTGAATTATAGAGAGAGATTCGGCAAGTACTTTGGTATAAGCAATATCTGTAAATTCAACCCATAAGTTCTGAAATCCAGAAAAATAATCCTGAACAGAGAGACCTCCGTGAGAGTAATTAGCAATTTCATACTCTAAAAGAAAGCGTCTTGCGTTATTGTCTTGATTGTAAACCTTTTGTAAATAATCTCACATGGCCTTAGCTGTCTTGTAAAGCTTGAGATTAAGAACAATAAGAGGATCGATTGATCCCAAAAGCTATGTCATCACCCGAGCATCTTTAATATTCCATGCACCTAACTTTGTAGGATCAGTAGGAGCAGGATCGCCTCCATCTATATGGCCCCATAGTTCTTTTTTGATGACAAATAATTGAAATTAAAATTCTCAGGAAGAATAATTTTTTTCAGTGAAATAAACACTGAAGGATTCAAATTGGTGTGAAGTCATGCTCTTGAATAGCTATGAAAACCAAAAACATTAGGACTCAAAAAAAATCCAGAATGACCAAGATCAAAAGTCCTAGGTATTCAGGACTGATTGTCGACGAACAGTCAACCAAAACCAAAATTTTCAGAAAAAATTTGAAAGGAACAAAACAAGACAGCCAAGAGATGGACTCTATGAAATAAGACAGCCAAGAGATGGACTCTATGAAATAAGACAGCCAAGAGATGGACTCTATGAAATAAGACAGCCAAGAGATGGACTCTATGAAACAAGACAGCCAAGAGAAGGCTCTAATACCATGTCAGTTTTCTTTTGAATGCCTCTCAATGTTGAGAGTCTTGCCATTGAATAGAAAGTATTCTATTTAATTACTATATCAAATCTCTATAATTTCACTTATATACAATAATATATAGTTACATTAATATATACAATATTCAGTATTAATTCATGATCTGTGAGTTGTCCATTATGCTAACAGGCATGAACCAAATGGAACAGGTTGTGCACGGATTACAAAGGTTACATTGATTTGTCATCATCAAAAAAGGGAAATTTGTTGAACTTAATGAAGTTTTGATGATAGACAAAGTGCATTGGGCCAACTAAATGGGTTATACTCAATCAGAGCAAGAAGTAAGTGAATGAACCAGGTAACTCAGCAACATATTCAATTCAGGAGTCCAATCAAAACAAGACCACTGAAGGAAGAAGGATTCTGATGAAGCATAGACGTACAAGAGACCTTGAAGTCTAAAGACGAGGCAACACAAATAGAGTTGGACTCTAAAAAGGCACAGAGTTAGAGAGACGTGTAGCAAAGATGAAGTTGTCTCCATCTCAAACATTACTACAAGTCGAGTCATATCATGTAACATATTCACGTCTAAGTATAAATGTGCAAGGTTTCTACAGAGGAAGGTTACGCACTTACATTGAAAGAAAAAGGTAGAACTCAAACAAATAAGCAAGAGCATATTTGAGAGAGATTTCTGACTTACTGTCTGAGCGCTGCCTAATACAAAGAACCACATTAAAGAACCTGTTTCATGCTTAGGTGTTTCACAGACTTCAGGTCTAGAATTCGTGTATTAGGAGATTGATCGAGTAGTAACTATTTCAGCTTTCTTAGAAGTAATTGTTTAGGGATAAACAGGACAAGAATTTATCTTGAAGTTAAGGGTAACTTAAAGAGGGATGCAACAATCTGTGTAGGTTGTTGCTTGAGGGATTAGTGTTAGTTCCTAGGTTGCAACCCTTGTAATTTGAATTCTGTTGAGGCTCACTTGTACTACTGAATTTGGGATAAATCCTGGAGAAGTGTAGGTTGTGATTTTTCACCCTTGTGAACCGGGTGTTCTCCACATAAAAACATTGTGTTCTTACTTTACTGCATTTCATATTTCCACTTTATAGTAAAAAGGAACAAGTAAGTAACCTGGTCCATCCTTTAGGCGAAATAAGGTATAACCCGATTCACCTCTTCTTGTGTTATTAGGATGTGCATAATATCGATGGCCTAACTCACAACAAAGTATGCACAATAGCTGTGGGAAAATGTAGTGCTTCTTTAGGGGAAAGATATATATAGATCAATCCAACATTCGGTTTTACTTAGTGACAATAAATAACAGAGAGCTTATAGAGCTAAAAGTGATATATACCAAATTGGAACTTTATTTATCTTGTAGCCAACTCATTGCAACATTTAGGGAGTAAGCTAAATGTATGCTCCATAGACATAAAAATAAGTTTCTCCTACAATATTTAATAATCATAATTAACATATAGAACCCTGCTCAATTATTGTTTGGTAAGCATAAAGCATGAATTCCATGTGAATAAATTAGCAAATTCCTTTTTATCTAATGAGCCCCATGTTTAAGTGTAGGTTTATGAGTCAATTTTGGTGCTTCCTTCGGAGCCAAACGTGTCTTAGTGATAATCTTTCCTGTTGGATTGAGAAGAACATCTGGTTTTGCAACAGTAGATTTAGGAGCCAAATGTGTGTTAAGAGAAATCTTTCTTGTTGATTTGGGTGCAAGTTTGGGATTCATCTTTTGTTTGTAAGTAATTGGAGCTATTTTTGGAGAAACGTGGGATCCAACTTTAGGTTTAATTAGGAGAAACTTAGACACGTGGTTTCTAGTTGGCTTTGGTGATGATTTTGGAGCCAAATGTGTAGGAAGATATTTTCTTGGGGTAGGCCTAGGAGCAAGTTTAGATACAGGAGGAGATGTTTTTGTCACCTTAGTGGTTGAATGAGGAATTGGCTTTGAAGAAATCACATGAGAATGAGGAGCCAAGATTGAGTTAGATGTGTGCTTTTCAATTGGTTTTGGAGAAAGATTTCGTTTAATTGAGCTCTTAGGAGCCAGCCGACCCCAATTTGATTGGGACTGACGCGTAGTTTTTGTTGAGCTTTTAGGAACCAAATGTGAAGGAAGAGGTTTATTTGGTGAAGATTTAGGAGAAACTTTAGGTTTAGAAAGAGGATATACTATTTCTACCTTAGGGGTTGATTGTGGGGAATGTGGATTTCCTAAGGCATTCTTAGGTGGTGGTGGGATCTTATGTTTTGGGATTGGTGTAGGAAATAAGGAGAGTGCAATTTCAAATGAAGTTGCAAATGTGAAGAGAAACAAAGCTGCAAAGATGGAAAGATTGTAAGATTTTGCCATTTTGCTTTAGTATAAAGTTTATTGTAATGGTTATATTGCATTGTTATGACTTTTAATTTTGTGGCATACTTATAGGTAGACTAATACATGAAGTGTCTTTCGATTAAGTCTAAATTAAGCTCCCTTGAAATTTAATGAAGTTATTAAATAATTTTACCGTTCAATAAGAAATGTACAGTCATAAATGCTTAAAAGTTTTTGGTGATGAAATAAGTTATAATGGACACCAATTATTCGTTACATATAACTCTTTCTTGGGGTTTTTCTTATGTATCTTACATGTTTTCTGCATATCTTTCAATTTTTACGTAAAATGAAAAAAAAAAAAGTTACCCTTGACAGATTGCACCTCGACTAGGATCTACTTTATTAGATAAAGATTGGATAGTTGCCTCCTCTTTACATTTATAAAGCTTCATATGTTTGAAACTTTATTTTCAGAATGACACAGACTAAATAGTTTAATCTTTGTATACTGATAATGTACAATTTTTTTACACCATTATGTCACATAAAAAAACTTAGATCTATTAGTAACAAGGGAACAAGGGGTATAACCTGATATAATAGTTTAAATTGACTTACTTTGAAAACGAAAACATCTATGTTTAATTTAGAACATTTGGATGTAGTAACATTAATATGTAAACTTAAAGGAAACTTTACTATCAAACAAGAAAAAACAGTGTATAGTGTTGTTTGGGTTACCGAAAAAACGTAACAATTTCTACAAAAATCTCAGAAAACCTGACAAAGTTAAAAAAAAATTGTTAAAACAGAAATGTAAAAAAGATGCAAAATCTGAAAACACTTTAGTTTCGTCTTAAGAGCACAAGGCGTGATAATGGTAAATATTTTCTTAATATAGCATATCTATGTAAGTTTCTCCTAATGAATTAAGCACAAGTCATGAGTCTAACTTCTGCCACAAACAAGTTAATTAGCCAGAGACACTGATTGTGTCATTTGCACTTTTGTCCCTACTTTGTGTTGATCTTTAATTTTTGTCCCCCGAGGCAAATAACTTTTTCACAGGCATAATTTTATATTTTCACATCATAACATCCCACAAGTTATGCCCCGCTAGACATAAGTTCGTTGTGATTAGGGAAAAAATTAAAGACCAGCCCATTTGTTGGGTAAACTATGCAATTAAATGACTGATCATGAGGTGGGTAAAAAGGCAAAAGGAAATGAGATAGAAAGGATTAAAGCACTAAATCTAAGAAAATTGATCTTAAAGAAAAGGTTCAATACATTAATAAAAAGACCACTGATTATCCAACAAAACATATTTATAGAACACTGCTTTGTAATTTCTAAATCCTAGATTGTCCAACATATAAATAAGCAAAACATGAATTAACAGCTTGTTCCTCTTCAATACTACAAAAGGTTTAATCAATGAATAAGTGTCCGAGTCTTCTCATCCAGTATGTGAATAGAAATGCATGGTAAAAAGTACCTAAGAGATATAATTAAGCTTTGTACTCGAGGCAATGGTTGCTTACACAACAACGTCTACACGTTCGAACTCAATCAAGGACATGTTAATATCTTGTTCCACCGAGAAACTGGCAGGTGCACCAACTTCAATACGTCCAAATCTATCAACAGCAAGCCTCATCGATCCTTTGAACATGTCAACTTTAGCTTTTGCCAGGACTAGTGTTGAACCTTCTTGAATTAAATCCACTACACAAAAGACAAGTAAAAGTTAAGGCGTCTTTGATGAAAAATTAAAGCACATCTTGAACTCCATGCGAGAAAGTGGGACTAAGACATGTCCCCAATAATCTGCTTAACGTCAAAAAAATTCTAAATGAATCAAGCAATGGACAAGTATAGAAAGAGAATAGTTGAAAATCCTTGTAAATAAGCATATAAAGATACAAACAACAAACATTTAAGGCAACGCAATTAGATAGAACAAGATTGGAAGTCAGCAATTTTATAGACTTACCTTATCTCCTTCTATTCTTTTCTGGCTAAATTTTAGGGACTTATCAGTTCAAGTCATTTCCTGCTGGATAAATTTAATAGACCAAGTTTCCTCGTCCTTTAGTCATTTTCTTTCTATTTCATTTTACTGTGAATTGGTAAAGCCAGGCCAGGTTATTGAAATTAAAGAACTTAATCATGTCTATGTCATCTTGATGCTTCAACTAGGCAAGCATCTCGACACCAGATATGTAACGATAAGAGAGTTCTTTGAGATCCATGATGAAACAGGTAATTTAGATGGCATATATTGAAGCTCTTAAACATGACTAGCAACCAAAATTATTATTGTAATCAGCTAAGAGGAAGATTACAGTTAGAGAAGTAGGAATATTGAAGTGCATATGAGATTAAAGTAACGCATACTTGTGTGACATGTCTGTTACTTAGGTCTAAGGTAGTTCTCTTTTTTGTTTCTTCAGTATACCAATGTCTAGAAACCACTCTCCCAATACCAAATTTGACAGGAAGCTAATATAAAATCAACTGAATTTTTTTTTTATAACCATGGTGTCAGGGCCAGCTTGCGCGCACGTCGACTAATTCCAAGGGCCTTCCACCAACACATGATCCGCGTAACGGATTTTGAACTTGAGACTTCATGGTTCTCATTTCTCAACCCACTTCATTCACCACAGTGGGTGCAACTAAAAAATTATAATCCTTGTTGATACTAACAAGACTTTAGGTAAAGAACATCCGAATTTATAACAAAGAAACTCCATTTTAAAATCTGTTTTAAGTAAGTACGGAACAGTCCCCATTAAATACTATCAAATAAGACAAAGACAAAGCCGAAGCATGTAACTACCACAACACTCCAACATGCATCTACATTATAAAACCTAAGCTTCTAGACGCTATATGTTTCCAATCATTCACTCTCTTCCTATCACTCTCTCTTTGAGTTTAGCAAAGATCTATAAGATTGTAAAGCACCATTTTCCCCTTCCATGCCTCCCCTATTCCAGGGCATGATAGTGCTTAGGTATTGCGAATTAGGTAAACATCCTGGAGCTAAGAGAGCACCTTCTTTTTTGGATACGGTAAAGCACCCGTTACATTTAAGCTGTTTGGAATTTAAATCTCATTGGACAAGGCTGAAAGATCATAATAACTTATGTAATCTTCCGTGGTTAGTGGTAATAATGATAAAGCCAGGTTATTGGTTCCAGTCAACAGTAGTAAGGATACTTTTATACATGTGATCATTACCAATGCTACATATGGTTTATAAATCAGAAAATGGGCAACAAGAATACATGACTATTATTTATTTTTCCAAATAGTCAAAACTCCATAGGCACCAAACTTGCACAGTCAACTTAACTGTATGCATTCAGATGCTAGCACCATCTGTATGACGAGCACCATTCCCAATCCGGACAACATAAATTTATAATGCCACAAATTCCCGACTGCCAAAGCTAACAAGTGTGCAATATTGAAAAGCCTCCCCATGGATCTTATTCATCTAACATCAGCAGGTGGATCTAACCGGACAACAATATTTTCCAAATTTCAAACATGATGTTATCCTTTTCTACATGTACTGAATCCTTTTGATATCCACTATTCCTAACGATATATTGATAAATTTCCACCCTGCTCTTCATTTCACATTATTTCGTTGTTGTTACTGCTCTTATTTCTATATTCTTCAAACTACTTGGATATGTTTTATTTTAAACCAAGGTTCTATCGAAAACAGACTCTCTATCTCTACGAGGTACGGATAAGGTCTGCGTACACTCTACCCTCCCCAACCCTCCCCAGATCCCACTTGTAAGATTACACTAGGTAGTATATTGTTGTTGTTGTTGTTGTATAAAGACTCAATATTTCCCAATCCCGACGTTCATCAGCTTTGAGGCAATTTCCAATACATACAACAGAAGTCAAACTTATAACATCAACAAAAAACAGGAAAATCATCAAAAACAGTTTTCCCTTCGACATCAATAACGAGATCTTAATAATAAAAAGTCAATTCTAAGACTCCATTTTTTTCTCAATCCAAACACTATTTGCTTCTTAACAATTAAGCCTCAATGTGAAACACTAAGAATCTAAAAAAAAATCAACAATTAGTGAAACAAAATTACCTTGATCATTGCGGGCGGTGAATATAATAATTCCAGTTTCATCACCCACCAAACATTCAGCAAGACGATTTCTCTGGGAAATTGGCTTCTTACTAGTAATCTTTACAGTTATATTAACCCCACTATCCAATGGACGAAGTTGATTCACTTTTTTAGATCCCACTTGTTGTTTCTTCTGCTCTGCCATTTTTTCCTTCTATTTCTGAAAACCCATTCATTTCACTAAATCAAATAACCAAAAAATTGAGAAAAAGGTTGAATTTTTACCCTATTTTTGCCATAAATTTAAGCATTTTTAATCATAATAAAAAGAGAACAGATTTAAGAAAATAGGAAGTGAGAGGGGCAAAAAGGGAAACCTGAAATTCGAATTCGCCGGAGAAAGAGATCGGAAGGAGATTCGCCGGTCAATTATTATAGGGAGAATGGAGATTTTGTTCAAAGAAGAAGAAATCAAATTTAAATAAAAGGAAATTAAAATTGAGAAAAGGGATTTGGGCTTGTAAGTATATTTAAGTTTGGCCCAAAAGTTCGAAACCTATAATTAAAAAAAAAAAAAAAGACAAGTATTTATTGTCTTTTTGGGTGATTTGCACAAATAGAATTTTTTGGGGCCACTATTAAAATTTGACCTCGTTAAGAAAAATGCTACAAAAGTAATTGTTTCGCAAGAAGTGGTAGCAAAACTTTAGTGGGTGGTCAGGATTTTAATTTTTTTATGTTGGGCAAAACTTTTTTAATAACAAGTTAGGGTGATAGTCAAGATTTCAGTCACAAAACTTACCTTAACAACAAGATACGGTGATCATTAGGATCTTATCCACAAATCCTGATGAATCTTTAGGATCTTTTTATTTTTTATGGTTGAAAGTTGGTTATTCATCAAATTAAGCATAAAGATCGTCATAATTTATTGTGTAGAAATTTTAGCAACATATTCTTACTTTAAAATTGATTCATGTTGCTATTTATCAGCTCCAAATTTGATATCTAGCCTTATAATTTCAGTCTCAAATATTAGATTTAACTCAAACCTTCAAATCAATAAATTCACTTTATTTTCTTCTACAAACAAGCTCAAACTCAACATTGAAATTTGTGAGTGAAATTCATTAGGAACACCTACATAAAATTATACACAAAATTTGAGAAAGATTTGAAGTGATTTAAACTAATTTGACTCAATTTTGAGTTGAAATCAACTTGAAAATGTCATTACGATATTGTATATCACGTGTGTACATCATATATATTATGGTATGTCATTGTGTCACATAGCTTTTCATGAATATATGCATATACACATGATATACAAGAGATACATACACATGCATTGTCGTGTGTCAGCTCATCTCCTTTGACTTTTAGGCTTCAATCCAACTTTTTTGATCAATACCACTTTAAATCACCTTCAAATTGTCTTTCATATTTAAATTTTTAAAAGTGTTTTCAAGTTATTCCCATAAAATTCACTTGGTTTAGACAATAAATTTAAATTGAGTTAATTCTCTAGATAGTCACCCAAGTTTTGAGAATTGCCTTCAAATATTATTTTTGATTCATTTAGGACAAAAATATCACTCAACTATCACTACTTTCCTCAAAAAATACTAAACACCTCAAAAATCTTCTTCTATCCTAGTTGGTATACCATGTCATTAAAACCTCACTTATTTTAAGGGTGAAAATCATTTACATCTCCGAACTTTGCTTTAAAAATCAAACATCCCCCTCAACTTTGAACAATAATCATTTTTCCCCCTCTATCCTAATTGAATTTTTTAAATGCCTATTTTGCCCTTGTATTATCAAGCTTTATATCTTTTTTAAAAAAAAAAAATTGTAATCACAATTTTTATTTTTTAAAATCTATATAACATATGTTGTATAAAAATATATATATTATTTCTTAGATGAAAAAAGAAAAGTGAAAAATACTAATTGAGTATGTAAGTTAATGACATTTCATAATGAAATAAATGAGCAAAATAAAAAAAATATTAATAATAAGCAAAATTCTAATATCTAATTATACAAGTAAAAATAACATGTAATTATAACTTTATAAATATATTTCAATGCATATAATATATATATATATATAATATATATATATATATAATATATATATATATATATATATATATATATATAATATATATATATATATATATAACAAGTTAAATGATTGTTGTTTATAAATTTTAAATTATAATTTAAAAAATATTTTATTATTGACAACCAAAACTCGTTTATCTATATAGACATTAGAGAATAACAGAGAGAGAACTAAAAAAACATGCATCTATATACATAATTACATATATACATACATGTCCATTTGGCCATAAGAATTTTCACTATTTTTCAAAAAATTATTTCACTTTAAATTATTCAAAAAAAATATTGTTTGGCCATAAAAATTTCAAATACAACTTGAAGTTGTATTAGAAAAAGTGAAAACACCTAAATACTTGTTTTCACTTTTTTCTATTTCACCTATTCACTTTTTAGTTGTATTAAACACTTTGAATTCTAAAAAGTCTTTCAAAAAAGTATGGCCAAACACAACTCCAACTCCAAATTTTTTAAATAAAGTGATTTTTTTATTTTCATGATCAAACGTCCACTTAATGCATATAATATAAAAATATCAATCATAAAAAATAGCATTAGATTTTGTGATTAGTTTGTAAAAGGATTATTTTTATTAATAATGTTAATGAATTTAACTAAAAATGGTTGTAAATACCAAGGTTAAGAATATATATATATATATATATATATATATAATATAAAATATAAAAAGATATTACATAAATAAAAAATTAAAAGTGTTAAGGGTAAAATAGACATTGCATAGGATAAAGGGGGAGAATGATTATTGTTCAAAGTTGAGGAGGTATTTGATTTTTAAAGCAAAGTTCGAGGGTGTAAACGATTTTCATCCCTTATTTTAATAATAGACTTATTTAACTCATCAAACTCATTTAATCAAAATTATAATCTTATTCTTTTTCTCTTTTAAAAAATTAGATTAGTTTATTAAGAAGCAATTTTCATGCTTAGAAATTCTTTCGGGTACTTAAACTTTTTTTCTAGAGTTATTTTCCTAAATAGTCACTCATGGTTTGAGGATTGCTTACATAAATCACTTTTATTTTTTTAAAGATAATAATATCAATCAACTATCACTATTTTTCTCAAAAAATATTAAATACCTCAAAAGTCTTCTTCTCTTCTAGTTGGCATGTCATGTCATTAAATCATCATTTTTTTTAAAAATAATAGACCTATTTAACTCATCAAACTTATTTAACCAAACTCATGTCTCTACAAAAAAATTTGTAAATAACCTAGAAATTTGTCTGAAAATTATACAAAAAGAAAATCATAAGTAATCTAATTTCCGGCAGATTTTTCTACCAAATAAAATTCAATGAAATAATCTTTATAGGTAATTATTACCTGGAGATTTTTGAAATTACTAAGTAAATTATCTTAGAATTTTAAGTAAGTAATTGCCCATAAAAGTTATTCAAATAAATTCGTAACGTTGACATAGATAAAAGTTTGTAAAAAAGAGAAATTTATTATTTAACTTTTATTTTAATTTAATTCTCCTTTTTTTTTTTGTAATTGTTATATTATATTTTATCTTATCATATAATTAAACATCAATATTTATCCTTAGATCATCCTAAATCACGAAAAGCAAGTAATAATTTGTTGAGTTGCTTATTTTAATTTAATAACGCACGCATTATATGAGATTAATTTGCTCACTAATAAAAAAATAAAGTTTAATTTTTTTAATCGATGTAATATAATAATCTTTCTCCTACTTTACTGTCTATTAAATAGCGATACGAATATTATTCACCTTTTTTTCAAAAAGAAAGTTATTGTAAGTATGAATTTCAAAGTACACAATTAATTTTTTTAATAATTATTAAAATCATTGATCCATTATACAATAGTATGATTAAATAATGTAAGTTAACGTCCATGAAGTGTTTTGTATATTATAGTTTAGTTTGAACTTATTAAAACTGCATATATTCTATATATATATATATATATATTCATAACTACTCAAAATTGATGGCATTATAATAAGTGTTAAAGTGTTATTTATAGTAGAAAAAATATATTATGTTTTAAGTATGGTAAAGGATTTTTAAGCATAAAAATTTCTTCTAAATAAACTAATGTCTTCTTAAAAAAAAAAAAAAAAAATAAGATTATAATTTTAATTAAATGAGTTTGATGAGTTAAATAAGTTTATTGTTTAAAAAATGAGGCTTAATGATGTGGCATACCAACTAGGAGAGAAGAAGGTTTTTGAGGTGTTTAATATTTTTTTGAGGAAAATAATGATAGTTGGGTGATATTTTGATCCTAAATGAAATAAAAGTGATATTTAAAGGCAATTTCCAAAACTTGGATGACTATTTAGGGAATTAACTCGTTTAAATTTAATTTCAAATCACTTTTTCAAACTCATAATAATGGTGATTTTCAAATTTCGTCGCTCTTTGCTCTATTTGATCCAACAAATTCATCGGATTACTACAAGATTAACACGAATATCACATCCTCATATTCTTGATACTTCAAAAAAAATATTTAGATTCAACATTGTAACTTCAAATGAGTTTCAATCATCTTCTGATTTTTAAGCACAAATTTCAAACCTAAACAAAAATCAATG
The DNA here is from genome assembly GCA_003996215.1 of Jaltomata sinuosa. Taxonomy (NCBI): domain Eukaryota; kingdom Viridiplantae; phylum Streptophyta; class Magnoliopsida; order Solanales; family Solanaceae; genus Jaltomata; species Jaltomata sinuosa. The sequence goes on along the minus strand of QJPP01000485.1, from coordinate 586,168 downwards.
TTTAAGATCAACTTTTAGTACCAACCAATAGACATCACCAAATCAATTTTAACAAATAAATTAATTACCATCAACTTTAAATTTCTGAATTTAACTAGAAGAATAAAAACTTAAAACTCAGCAAAGGAAGAAGATGATAGTTGGTCACAGGCAGAATGTCCAAATTTTTTATTAAAAATGTAAAATTGGGCTAAAAAGTTGCAAATAAAGTTGGGTTTTTTCTTATCATCATTTGACAGAAGAGCCATAAAGTGCCAATTTTTTTTGAGAGTGGGATATCCAGTATCATCCCATTATTGCTAGTTGAAATTTTGATAATGAGAAAACAACATATATATTTTACCTCTCATCAATATTTTATTTACTTATTGTACTATTAGTCTTTCAAAACATGCCTAGCACATTTATTTCAAAATATCTAATATAGATGATAAATTTTAAATGGTACATATATTATTGAATTTTTTTTATGTTGTGAAATAAAAATCAAAACATACAAAAAAAAAAAAGTAACAACTCAAAAGTTGAGGTTAGAAAATCGTTCAAATTTGATGCTACTTTAGATACATATACAGTACTTTGATTTAAAGGTAAATACATATTCAAACATATATAAGTATGCATATAATAAACATATTTATCTCATAAAATTAACTACTACATATATATATATATATATATATATATATATTATATTAAAAGTGTGAAGCACCTTATAATGTGATTCAAACTTTTTGCCCCTCATTAAAAGTCTCTTCTTTAGACAAAATTGTCTTTTCACTCCTCCCCTCAAATTAATACATATGACTTTTTCATTCAATTAATAAATATTAAAAAATATTCCCCAAAATCACGGTTCTAGACAAAATTTCCAAAACTTTCTACTAAAAATACAATTTCTACTAAAACTACAACTCCTAAATAGGTTTCTACTAGAACACGGGTTAAATTCTCCAAAATTATGAATCTTCCACCTCTATAAAAACCCTTATAATTGCAGCTTTTATTCATCATAATTTTTATATTAAAAGTATGAAGGGCCTTATAATGTGATTTGAACTTTTTGTCCTTCATTAAAAGACTATGTAATAGACAAAATCGTCTTTTTACTATTTTCTCAATTTATTATTATTTTATTATTATCCTAATATTTAGGACTTTGAAATTAATTAAAGTCCTTATTTGATCTAGATAAGAAATAACAATATTTAACACTTCTAAATCAATTAGAATTTTACCTTATATAAAATTATTAATATATATAAATCAACTAAAATTTAACTTATTAAGACTTTAAAATTAATACTTTACCTTCTGCAATTTTTTCCTTATAAATTTGGTTATTAACGTTGTACAATTAGTATTAGGGTGGTTTTGGTTGATAGTTTCGTCGACATGGCCTACGTTGAATCGAAGAAGCCAATTTCCATAAATGAAGAAGAAGATCCTGGAAAGGGAACTTCCCTGCAAGTACTTGTCGGATTGTGAAGCTAAGGCATTATATAGAAGCTGAATTTATTAGATTTAAGTTGATAGATTCCTTTCCCCCTCCTTTTCGTTGTTTACATTATATATGTATAGTTGGGATTAGTTTTATGTTTTGCTTTAATTACATGGGTGTTGATTGATAACTTCGTTAACTTTTTATTGATTATTAAGTTGACAATCTTTGTGTGTATGGAGGGATGCTTGAAAGTTGAAAGAGAGATATGTTGATTTAAAAATTGAATATTATTCGCACATAAGGAGGGAGCTAGAGATCAAGGTATGTGTACAGTCAAACTTGGTAACGTTAATCTAAACTTTGTATTAGAGATTTTATTTTCATTTAAATTATAAAATTCATCAACTATTTTCTGTAATATTAACTACACGTTAATTAGAATATCAATCATAAACTTTTTCTTGCTTAATAATATGTACGTAATGTTCAAAGTTGTGTATTCAATAATGGGTTACACATGTAGTATTTTTTATTTATTTTATATATTATTATTATTACTTGTCGTGATATACACGTGCAAAACACGTATACTAAATTAGACAAAATTATCTTTTTACTATTTCCTCAAATAATTATACTAGATGCCCTTTTGATCTCTTTGTTTGACCTTGGTCCGCCACTCAACTCTGCGGTGCCAAATCTCACGGTGCCAATGTAAGTTATCCTCTGTATAACTTTGCTATTAATGTTTTAGCAATACTGGTGATGTGATGTTCTTTTGACAATATTTCACCAGGATGGATTTATCAGGTTAGTTTATGTATGTAGTGTCTTTTCTCTCTCCTTCATTTTGTGCAATTTTTGATTTCTTGAAGGGACGTAAGGGGTCGTTTGGTAGTTGATTAGAGTTATGCAGATATTAATACATAGATTAGTTATGAGAAAATTTATATATTATTTGCAGGGATTAGTTATGCAGAGTTTAGTTATTCATGTAATACTTATTCCACCTTTTATCCTGCATAAATATATAGATTTCTCATAACTTATACATGTATTAGTTATGTGAATTTTTAAATTACAGAGACCAAACACCACATTAATATTATATATAAATAACTTACCTTCTAACCTGCAACCAAACATGATGTTACTTATGCAGGATTTAATATATGCATAACTCATGTCTAAATCAGCTACCAAGACCCCTAAAGGTATGCAATTTTTGCCTTCTTGTAGTGAAGTAAAGGCGATTGTTTTCATGAAATTAAATATTGATTAGGTGGTAAAGTGCAGAACACACAACCAAGGGAAGAGGATGAGCTATTATACAGGTTGTTATTCAATCTTATGTAATTTATGTCGCTCTTTTTATTGTTGAGATTCTTTCTCTAATTTATTGTATTTTTGAGAAAAAATATTACTAATTAAGTGTGAAGGACAATATGATTTGAACTTTTTACCCTTTATTAAAATATTTCGCAATAGACAAAATTGTCATTTACTATCTTTCTTAAATTATTATTTAATTATCTTTATAATATTTTTAAATATGAATAAAATTGTAATTATGTATAAACCCTAATGTGATGAGTCTTTTACTATCGTTAACTATTCCTATAAATTCTATAGCTTCGGTCACATATTACACAAGGCTTCAAAATATTTTTAATAATAATAAAAAGATGTATAACTTAACTGCTTATGTTGGTCGTTGGTGAATTTATTTGAGTTCATCTAATTATTTATGTTGATTGTAACTAAATTTATTTGGGTTAAGCTATTAATAACCTTCATAAATTGCCGAGTGTTTCTTTTTGTTCTTGCTCCATTATTGTTTGAGATTTCTGATGTCAAATTGCTTTACTTGTGAGAAAACTAAATTATTTGTATTACCATGTGATTCTAATGAAGAATTTTGTTGTTTGCATGCAATTGACTTCAGATTTTTTAATTCTCGTTGGAGTGAACAGAAGATGGATGTTGTGATTGGCGCCCCTAAATCTCTTTTTGTTTGAGTCTAAATCGTTCTTAAGCGATTGTGAAGTACGACTTATTTGTAATAGACAAAATTATTTTTTACAATTTACATAAATTATTATTTAGTTATCTTTATAATATTTTTAAATTAAAAAAATTGTAATTATAAATAAACCCTAAAAGCCACCGCATATATAAAATAAACTCTACACAAAGTCAAACTGATGACTGTAAACTTATTCTCAGTTGTCGACATACGAAAACAACCTTTTTCAGAAGATCCACTAATGGGTCCATCTGCATCAATGTCTTTCGTGAGAATTTTTCCTAAATTGGTTCTTGTAGTGTTTCGTCTTTTAATGGGATTTAGTACACAACTTTTAAGAATTCTCTTTGATTTGGAACCAATATATTTTAACTATAATTTTGATTATACTTTTTACCAAATTATTGTAATTTTTTTTTATAGCATCATTATCAAATTATACAGAGACGAAAGATAGTAAACTTTAATGCAAATATCAAAGAGGAAATAATTGGTAGGTTGTAACTGTCAAGAATATGCAAATACATATAACTTGCAATTGTTATCTTCTTAAGATTTTGCTTTCATATTTTTTTTCTTCTTGTATTATTGATTGAATTTATTAAAGTTTTTAATTTATCTTTGTGTTACAGAAAACCTTTACGTGAAGACCTACACTTCAAATACGGGGGATATAAATCGCATTAGGCAAATCCAATACGAACGTACAATAGACAAAATCGTCTTTTCACTTATTTTTTTCAACTATTATATCATTATCTTTATAATATTGATATTGACTATAATAAATATATAAAAAAATAAATAAGAAGACTTCTAACTATGCGGGACTCCTAAATTTATGAAAGTTTTGTTGTTTGAGATTTTCTACTGTTAAAAATATGTGAAAGTCCTTATATTTATGCTTTAAAATCAACTAAAATTTACCTTAAATAAAGTTTTGTTGATCAGATTCTTTTTACTTCTTTTCTAAGTAATTAAAAGAAATATATAGCCTTTTTTGGTTAGAATTATACATATATATGGAATAAGAGAAAAAGAAAAACATATCAATAGGTGTTTACCAAAATTACCGTAGCAAAAAAGAAAAAAAAAAACAACACTTTAATCTCTTTGGTTTTAGAATTTTCTAACAAAATTACTTTAGAAAATAAAACGAAAGAAAAGAGATATTAACAAGGATTCGTATTGTAAGTACATGTGCGTTGCAAATAGTGTCCTTCAGTACGTGAACTCTCTTTATAAAAAGCATAAAATTATATAGAGTTCACGTACTAAGAAATTGACCATTATTCGTTTACTTTTGTCATAAATAAAGAAATGAGTATGTGAACTTTCTTTGGTCCTATAATGATATATTATTAACTCTCTTTAATTTTGTAATTAAACTATTTATTTTTTCAGTATCCGAATGTATAAGATTATTTTTATTTAAAAATTAATAAATATAAAATTTAATAAAATAGTAAATTAATCTACTATTATATCAATCAATAAAAAAATTATATGGTAATTAGTGATGATGAGGGTTAGTGATGATGGTTGTAAGTATCTATTAGTGATGATGTTAGCTAATAATAGTGCTATAGGTAGTAGTTAGTGGTGGTTGTGCTAACAGTAGTAATTGATGGTGATAATTTGGTATTGACGGCGAATAGTTGTGGTGGATAAAAGTGATAGGTGGTGATGATGAATAATGACAGTGATTGACGATATATAGTAGTGACTAATAGTGATGATTATTGATAGTGACGGGTGGTTGTTGTGATAATAGTGGTTGATAGTAGTGAGATACAAATACTAATGAAATTCGTCATATTTGCATTAAGAAGTTGTGTAATAATATTTACTCCATTATTTAAATAAATATTTATTTTGTTTAATGTTAATTATTTTTTATAATAATTTTTATATATCTATTTGTTTGATGTGATACACACGTGCAACGCACGTACACTAAACTAGTATATATATATATCCAAATGCCGTCAGAAGTCTAAAACACATGAATATTAGAAAAGGTAAAAAAGATAAAAATAAAATAGGCATATAAGATTTAAATATAAATTGAAAACATATATAAAATAAGAAATCAAAACAAATGCCCTCAAATTTCACACTATAAGCATATAAGAATATGTATTTCTCGCGAATTTAATCAATCGTACCTCATAATAATACCTATAATTCATTGAGAAACTATCAATATTATATTGAAAAGAAAATCAATATATCAATTAATGTACGGGGAGAACTTGAAATGCACAACAACAATTAAATTTATATTTCTCAACACTATGAAAATTAAGTTTTCTTATTGCATTATAATATGGGTTAATGCACACAAAAAGTTCTATTAAAAAGAAAGAGAAGACAAAATTAGGAAAAATAATATCAACAAATTAAAATTAAAAATGAAAAATTAAAATAACAGGAAGAAAAGAAAAGAGTAGAAAATGTTCACCTAAATATGAAGAAAGAACCATATTGAAACGTGATATATTGAGAAAAAAATGAGTAATGCAAGTGAGCTGATGAGTAGTGTACAAAATCGAACCGCAAATCGAACTAAACCGCAAAAAAAATCTTACTAGTAGTTTAGTTTGACTTGGTTTGGTATTAAAAAAAAACTTCGACTATAATTGGTTTAGTTTGGTTTTAACTAAAAAAAGTCAAACCGAACCGAACCAACCCGATATTACATATATACTATTTTTAAAAATATTTTATACATAAAATATTTATTGTGATGTAATTTATAAATATTTCTTCAACTTTTTCATAGTTTTTATCTTTCAATATATTATTTCAAGTTTAAACTTAGAATTTTAAATGGTTCAATAAGTCTTTTTTCAACCTATAGATATTAGTAACTCAAATAAAACCCAAATCAATACGAATGTTAACAAAAGATTATTCAATCCAACACAAAGAATGACAATCATGTTAGATATTTATTCTTTAATTTTACATAAATGCATAAACTAATTTATTTTTCTGTTTAATATTTAGTCATGTAGTTAATACTTATTAGACTTATTTTAGCATGACTTAATACTTTTAAATTATGATTATTTTTATTATGACTTATTAATATGCAATATTTATTCTATGCGATTTCATTATTTTTTTAGTTGAATATTTTATTGTCATCACTCACTTCATAAATTCCAAATAAAATCAATATATTTTGTGTTATTTTTTTAAGAAATACCTTAGATAGTTGTATTTTGCTCGGACTAAAGAAATATTTGAAGCACAAATTAATTATATATTTGAATGAAGACTTTACCGAAAAAAATCCAAAAAACCCGAGGAAATCGAAAAAACCCGAGGTTGGAAAACTCGACTTTTATTGGTTTGATTTGGTTTATAAATTTAAAACCCCGATATTAATGATTTGGTTTGATATTTAAAAAATACGAACCAACTCGGTCCATGTACACCCCTACTGATGAAGGAATTAAGCAGTCCATATTTTTTAATGAAAAAGGCAAGTCTTCAATTTCTTCAAATCTTTTATCATTCTAAATAATATAAATTTACTAATTTAATTAATGATTCATAAGTAAATGATATACATTGTATACATAGTTAGTGAGGTAATGAAAAAGACTCTTCATAAAATTAATTAATGTAACAAAGCACTTAGGAGATTTTATTTATGTAATCGTGCATGGATTTTTTTTTGGACCTGAAATATATAATTAATTATTGAGATAATTAAAATTTTATTATTTGATATTTAACTAATTAAATATTTTATAATACTTTAATTTAGTGAAGGGATAAAATGATAATTCAACTTTGCACTTTAGTGGTACTAAACAAATCTACTACTATTTTGAATAAGTATATGCATAGTATCACTATTTATATATTTTGCTATAGAGAGTTTGAACTTAGTACAAATTATGTTTTTTAGGCAAAGGAGGCATATTTAGAGAGCTTTAGCTAACATGAGGTTGACGTTCAAAGCACCCGAACGCGAGAGCAATATCATTGTGAAGCATATATTGCTATAGAGACTAATCAAGTAGTTGATGAACTACCAATAAGGGTTGAAGTGGAATGGTAAATATTCCTTTATCGTTAATCAGAGGTCTCGAGTTCGAATCTCTTTAGGTACAGAGTCGCCTTTGTTAGGGAGCAATTTACCCTCCAATGTGAAACTTTTCAACGCAAATAAATATCGGGTGGAAAAGCAAAAAAATATAGATCTGATGTGTTAAAATTAACAAAATTCTTGTTGTAGATATGAACATTTGAAAGAAAGATAATTCTTCTTTGATATGAAATGTCAAGGTAATAAATTTATAGTAGAAATTTTTGGTAATCATTAAATAATTTCACAAGGTGAAGTTTGACATTTGCTACATTGTGATGTCATGAATGACATCAAGAGGAAAAATTCATTCCTATAAATAGGTGTTTCTTGATTAATTTGTAACACACCTTTCACTTACCTTCTCATTTTCTAAGGCATTTGATTCTTCTTTATCTCTTATAGTATTTCACTTGTATTTATTTGGAGTGAAATAAAAGTGAAATTACTTGTGTCAGAGGACTAGGCAGATTTTTTATTTTTATCAAATCTCGTAATTTTTTTATTTTTTATTTTTTATTGTTGTCTCATTTACTAAATTAGCCACCTTTAGATATAGTAATTGTGATTCAATCACTCTCTACATATTCGACTTTTGCAAAAAATGATATCAAAGCATACTCAAATAAAATTTTGGCTCTGATATCAATTATTGCGGAAGTCAAATATATAGAGAATGATTGAATCACAATTATATATTCAATTTCTGCAATAATTGATATCATAGCCAATATTTTATCTGATTATGCTATGTGATTGCAGCACAGACTGAACTCCCACATCAAAAAAATTACTTTGATCTTCGATATTGTTAGCTAAAAATAGTATTTATAATAAAAAAAATGAAGAGTTCACTTCAAGTGTCAATAATACATCGTTATTGACATCTTTGTTTATGACAAAAATTATGTCAAATGCGAAATTTACAATTGAAATTTTTGACGAATCATGACATTTTGGGATGTGACAAGGTGAGGTTGTTGATGTTCTTTTTTAACAAGGAATAGATATTACCATAGAAGAAAAAAAATCAGACAGTATAGAAGAACAAGATTGAAAGATCATCAAACGTGTTGCTTGTGGTACCATTCGATCTTACCTTACAATAAAACATAAGTATCCATATATAAAAGAAATATTTGCAAGTAAATTGTGACACTGAAAGATAAATTATTGAAAATTGAGGATGAAGACACAATTAAAATTTATCGTTGAGAGAAATTAAAAATGAAAAATCTTACCAAGGTATAGATTTATTAAAATTGACAAGATTTTTATTGATGATGTGAACGCTTGAAAGGAAGTTAATTCTTTCTTTGGTATGAAATGTCAAAACAATAAATTTATAGTAAATTTTTTTGACAAACATTAAATGATTTCACAAGGTAAAACTTGACATTTCCTACATTGTGATGTCATGGATGATATCAAGAGGAAAAATTCATTCCTATAAATAGGTATTTCTTGGTTCATTTGTAACACACCTCTCACTTGCCTTTTATATTCTAAGGCATTTGATTTTATTTCTCTGTTGTAGCATTTTACTTGTATTAACTTAGAGTGAAATAAATTTAGGGTTGGCTATATTTGAGGACTAGGCAGAAAATAAATTTTTTGTCGAACTTCGTAATTTATTTTTTTATTATTATTATCTTATTTATTAGCTATCTTTAGATATAGTAGTTGTGATTCAATTACTCTCTATATATTTGACTTTACAATAATTGATATCAAAGCATACTCGGATAAAATTTAGGCTTTGATATCAATTATTATGGCAGTCAAATATATAGAGAATGATTAAATCACTATATATTTGACTTTTGCAATAATTGATATCAGAGCCAATATTTTATCTGAATATGCTCTGTGATTGCACCACAAACTGAATTTTTACATCAGAAAAGAATTACTTTGATCTTCAATGTTGTTAGTTAATAAATAGTATTTATAATAAAAATAGAAGACAAGAAAAATGAAGAGTCCACTTCAAGTGTCAATAATACATCGTCGTTGACATCTTCGCTTATGACAAAATTATATCAAATGCAAAATTTGCAGTTGAAATATTTGACGGATCAGAACATTTTAAAATGTGACAAGATAAGGTTCTTGATGTCTTCTTTCAATAAGGTCTAAATATTGCCATAAAAGAAAAGAAATCAAATAGCATAGGAGAATAAGATTGAAAGATCATCAATCGTGTTACTTGTGGTATCATTCGATCTTATCTTGCAAGAGAATAGAAGTATTCCTACTCAAAAAAATATTTGCAAGTAAATTGAGAAATGCACTGAAGAAAAAATTATTGAAGATTGAGGTTGAAGACACAATCAAAATTTATCGTTAAGAGAAATTAAAAAATGAGAAATCTTGTCAATGTGGAGATTTATTGAAATTGAAAAGATTCTTGTTGAAAATGTGAACATTTGAAAGGAATGTAATTCTTCTTTGGTATGAAATGTCAAGGTAATAAATTTATAGTGAAAATTTTTGGCAAGCATTAAATAATTTCACAAGGTGACATTTCTTACATTGTGATGTCATGGATGATATCAAGAGGAAGAATTCATTCTTATAAGTATGTGTCTTTTGGTTCATTTATAACACACCTCTTACTTGTCTTCTCATATTCTAAGGCATTTGATTCTTCCTTCTCTCTTATAATATTTCACTTGTATTTATTTGTAGTGAAATACAAGTTGGATTGATTGTGTTCGAGGACTAGGCAAAAAATAAATTTTTTGACAAACCTCATAAATTCTTGATTTTTTTTATTATCTTATTTACTATTTATTAGCTACATTTAGATATAGTAATTGTAATTCAATCAATTTCTATATATTTAATTTTTGCAACAATTGATATCAGAGCATACTCAAATAAAATTTTAGCTCTAATTATTGTGAAAGTCGAATATATAGAGAATGATTGAATCACAATTATATATTCGACTTCTACAATAATTAATATCAAAGCCAATATTTTATCTGAGTATGCTCTGCAAACTGAACTTTCACATCAGAAAAGAATTATTTTGGTCTTCGTTATTGTTAGCTAATAAATAATATTTATAGTAAAAATAGAAGACAAAAAAAATAAAGAGTCCACCTCAAGTGTCAATAATACATCGTCATTGACATCTTCACTTATGACAAGAATTGTGTCCAATGCAAAATGCACTGAAAGATAAATTATTGAAGAGTGAGGTTGAAGACATAATCAAAATTTATCATTGAGAGAAATTGAAAATGGAGAATCTTGCTAAGGTGGAGATTTGTTAAAATTGACAAAATTCTTGTTGAAGATGTGAACATTTGGAAGGAAGGTAATTCTTCTTTGGTATGAAATTTCAAGGTAATAAATTTATAGTATAAATTTTTGACAAGCATTAAATGATTTTACAAGGTGAAGCTTGATATTTGCTAGATTGTGATGTCATAAATGACATCAAGAGGAAAAATTCATTTCTATAAATAGGTGCCTCTTGATTCATTTGTAACACACCTCTCACTTGCCTTTTAATTTATCTTGTAAGGCATTTGATTGTTCTTTCTCTGTTGTAGTATTTCACTTATATTTATTTGGGTGAATTAAAATTAGGATTGATTGTGTCCGAAGACTAGGCAGAAATTTTTATCGAATCTCGTAAATCTATGATGTTCTTTTTTTATTATTATCTCATTTATTATGTATTAGCTACATTTAGATATAGTAATTGTGATTCAATCACTCTCTATATATTTGACTTCCGCAACACTATGTACCTCTCCTTCATGTCTTCATTTTTTGGATATTAATATTCCCCCTGTTCTTTTTTAGTTGGCATAGTTTCTATTTTGAGAGTCAAATAATATGAAGTTTGACTAATATTTTAACATGTATTTTTTCATCATATTGATATGAGAAAAATTACAACTTAAAGTATTCTTCGTATATTTTTTGAATATCTAAATTTTTTTCAATTTTAAAATATTAAGTTAATCTAATTTAATTGAGCTTTAAAAATTAGTCAAATTGACTCTCGAGAAACATAACATGACAACTAAAAAGGAACGGAAGGAGTATGAGATAAGGGTCAATGCTAAAACCCCCCGACAAATTCTAAAAAAGTATCATTTAAAATACATTCAAAATGAAAACTTATTTAATTTAATGAAATATTAGACAGTTAAAAGTGTATAAATTATACAAGTTCGATTAACTGTCTATGATTCTAACAAATGTAATTTTAAACAAGTTAATGGTAGAAGTATTTCTAGTGACTATAACTTTTAACAATAAATCACAAGTAACAAATTAAACAAAATCGAACTAGAACTAATGATTAGCTTCCATGGCATATATAGATGTAACATACAAGAAAGATAAAAAAAACTAAAGAATGTTATACCATCTCCTAAGAAGAATGAGAATTAGTACACTTATTTGTAGAATTTAAAAGGTAAGTATATGCAAAAGTTGCATGAATTGCTGCCCCAATTGGAAGAACATCTTCATCAATGAAGAAATTTGGATTATGTGGAGGGTAAATAGCACCAATCTTTTCATTTTTTGTTCCCAAAAAGAAGAAAGATCCAGGAACTTTCTCTAAGAACACTGCAAAATCTTCACTTCCCATAAAGCTAGGTGCTATTTTATAGTTTTCCTCTCCAACGATCATTTTCGATACTTTTCGGGCATGTTCATATATTTTCTCATCGTTTATAGTTGGAGGGAGTGTTGGATTTTCGCGACCATCAAAGTCAATCTCCACCGTACATCTATGTACAGCTGCTTGTGCTTGTACGATCTGAAATTTTCACAAAATTGAAAAATCAAATTTGTTATTATTGAAATACGAAATATTTTAAGTCTGATGCATTGAATTATGAAAAAGAAGAATTATCATATGTTGACTTGTTAAAGTCATTTATTATAGATGAACAAGTAATCCTATTGTTTGAAGTTTGAAATTTGAAGCATTCGTTAAATGTGAATTCTGATTAAAAGAATATAAATATTGACTTGTAAAGTAATAATCCTTATAAGTTTGAAATTTGCAGCTATAGAAAAATTTTGCATATAGAAACATCCTTGGAGTTGGATAGGTAGGACCTTGAAAATGGGTCAAACTTGGAAATGGTAAAAGATTATTCAGCATTGGTAGATTTTAACCCCCTCCAATTTCAACTTATGTGGTGTAAATATTTGACCAAGCTTAAAAAAGAGAAAAATATATTTAAAATTTATAGTTTTAAACATATGATGAAATTATGTAGCACTAAAAATAACCATTTTAAGATGAAACAGGAAATTTAAAATTAAATTATATTAGATATTAAAAAACTTACTTTTTAAAAGAGATTAATAAGAAAATTTAATGTATGCCACATAAAATAAAACGTAGAGTTCTCATAGTTATTCCCTCCATTTCAATTTGTCTATCTGATGTTGATTTAACATGGAGTTTAAGAAAATAAAGAAGACATTTAAATCTTATGGTCTTAAATTAAAGATATGTAGAAATTAAAGTACCAAATGTTATTTAATCTTGTGATCTTAAACATATCATGTAAAAAATTAAAATTAAAGAATTGCAAAAAAAAAAAAAAAGACATTTCTTTTTTAGTAACGGACTAAAAAAGAAAGTACCTCTCCGATTCTTTTCCTCAAACCATAGAAACTCTTCTTACTAAATGCCCTATAAGTCCCAGAAATTGTAGCTGAATCTGGTATGATGTTAAATGAAGACCCCCCTTGAATCGTGGCCACAGAAACTACCTGCAAAAATTATAGTACATATATATAAGTCTATGTAATTCTCCAAAAAAAAAAAAAAATAGAATTGGTTTGAAAATGAAGCTAGCGTTTGATCATAGATTTTGAGAGTAAATTTTGAAAAATTGTCTTCAAACATCTATTTGGCATGAAATTAGATCAGATTTTCAAATATTTTCAAGTTCCCAAAAGCTTGTTCAGTGTTTTTGGGACTTCCACGGACAAAAACTATCATTTTTTTCCAAGTAAAATGGCCGTCCAATACAACTTAAAGAACTCAAGATTAAAGTTTCAACTTCAAAATCTATGATGAGACGTCCAAACGGAAGCGAAATATAATTAATAATACCTGGGATTCAAGAGGATCAGCCTCTCTTGAAACAATACTTTGCAAACTAATAACAGAAGTAGAAGCAGCCAAAATAGGATCAACAGTATCTTGTGGAATAGCAGCATGTCCACCTTTCCCTCTAATTATTGCTTTAAAACTTCCACATCCAGCTAAAAATTCACCAGGCCTAGATGCAATTACACCACTTGGATACTTATGTACTAAATGCATACCAAATATTGCTTCTACATTTTCAAGTACACCTTCTTCTATCATATCTTTAGCCCCATGCCCTCGTTCTTCTGCTGGTTGAAATATTAACACCACCGTACCCTACATAAACGATGAATTAATTAGGTTGTATGTTTGTAATTAATTAAGTTTCTTTTTAATTATTACTCCCTCCGTTCAAAATTATTTGTCACTTTTTGACTTGATCACATCCATTAAGAAAACAATGATTGGCATTGTAAATTTACGATACTACCCCTATTAATTGATACTTAGTGGGCGTTTGTCACTTTTTTATTTTCATGGCCCTTGCCTTATTCTCAATGATTGAAATTTGACCATTTGAGATTTCAAAAGTCTAAGCAAGTAAATTAAGGGTAAAACAAGTTTTTTTTTAAAATCTTTTCTTGATATGTTGAAAATGACAAGTACAAATAAAAATCAAAAATAGAAATAAGTGACAAGTAATTTTGAACGGGGAGAATACCTGTAAGTTGTGTTGGAGTTGTTGTAATATCTTGGCAGCACCAAGAAGCATTGCAGTATGTGCATCATGAGCACAAGCATGCATTTTGCCATCAACTTTGCTCTTGTGTTCCCATTTTGCCAATTCCTATATGTAGACATATAAACTACTTTAGAGGCTTATTTCATGATAATTAACTCTACATTTTAAGTTATTAATTAATCTCTTTCCTTAATTGAGACCAAGCCCAACTATGATATTTCTTTTCCTTTTCTTTCTGTTTAATTAGATCACAATAATAAGTAGATACAGTCAAACCTTTTTATAAGAGTGTCGTTTGTCTGAATTATTTTCTTTCTTATAGTGAATTGATATTATAAAAGACATATAATATAACATAGTATGAAAAGTCACATTCAAAGAAAATTAATTATTATAATGAAATGTTATTAAAGAGAGATGATCATAATTATATTTCATCTTCAAAGTAAAAGTGTTAAGCAATGTAATTTTTATATTAATATAAAAGCTTAATATTAATAATATATATAACTTAAACTCTTACAAAAAAAAATAACAAGAACTTATATCACAGTGAAAACCGGGACAAATGTGGTCGGCAAAAAAAGAAGATAGGTTTGACTTTATACATTCCAATATTCATGGCTAAAAGGTTGCCGCCGCCGACGATATTTCTGACCAAAATGGAAAGTAATTACCACACGTAATTACTACTAAGTCCTTATTTTCTTCTCATTTGATTTGCGTAATAACAATATCTTTTGTTCAAATATTTTTTTTAAGCAAAATATTATCATAAATAACATATAATAAAATATTAATTTCACAAAAAATTTAATTAAATTATAATAAATAATTATTATAAAGAGATTTGATTATAATTAAAAGTATGGATTTATACCGCCTTTAACGCCCCACCCACAATGACGCAATTAGCAAGGGCGCGCTCTACCCCTCCCCACCCACCCCAATTTCAAGAATCAAGGAAGCAATCCAAAAAGGAAAAGTGAGAATCATGAGAATAAAACTTTAAAAGAGTTTAAGTTACACAGAGTTAGTGGCAATCGAGGTATAAATAATTTCTTACACTATTAATATAATAAAACTGGTTATAGAAAATTGTTGGAGTACTTTTATTTTTCATGTTAGTTATACATAAATTAATTAAATCGATTTTCTATTTCAATGCACATAACATAAATTAAATTGCAGGATTGAGGAAATTAATTTTCACTAACCTGTATAGGCAGAGCATCCATGTCAGCTCTGAGAGCTACAAATGGCGGTTTCCCGGTGCCGATGGCGGCAACGACGCCGGTTTTCGCCACCGGCCACCGGTATTCAACTCCCATCCGGTCAAGTTCCTCTCTAATTAAAGCACTTGTCATAAATTCTTCATAAGCAAGTTCAGGATTCTCGTGAATTTTTCTCCTTATTTTCTTCATCCACTTCACCGTATCGGTATCGTTCGCTAATTTTTTAATATATTCTTTCGCGAAAATATTTTGATCAACCAAAAATGGATTCAAACACTCATCTTCGTGCCCCGAAGAGAAAACCACAAACATAGAAAAAACCACCAAGATCATCATCAAAACTTTGTTAGTACCCATTATTTGTGAGAAAAAAAATGAGTTAACAAGAAAATTATATCTCAAGAAAATTTGTGGGTATTGTTTATTTGTTGGTTTGAGAGAGACCCACTATGGGACTATATAATAAAAGATAATATTAGATGAAAGATATATTTATATATAGTACACATATGGAGGAGAGGGAGACAACAAATTAAATGTGAAGTGATATTATATTATATAGTGGATATTATATGTGGAGTAGTTGACACTTGACACCTTTAGCTCCATGAAACAAATGAAAAACGTGATAAAATACAGAGAACGTGAAAGTGTCAGAAAAAATACGTGATACGGTATTTAATTATTTGGACTATATTGAATATTATTACTTGGCTTAGAATAGAGATGCCTTCTTCTACTTTTCTTCCTCCTCTTTGGAATAAAACTTTTTCCGTCCCAATTTATGTGAATTTTTTTTTTATGATTGTGATATTCGAGTTAGTTTTTACGCATATTGATTAATTTTATAGGAATTTTATGTGAAAGGTATTTTATAATTATGGTGTTCGAGTCAATTTTTACGTACCTTGATTAATTTTACGAAATACATGCCACCTTCACCAAGGGTAAAACAGATGGGAAGAATTATCTAGTATTGTTTGTATCCGCTGAAATTTAAACATGAGACCTCATAGTGCTTAACCTACTTCATCGATTACTAGGCCTCATTCTCAGCGTAGATTTTTGTAATTTGTGATTTTAATAAGTTATAAAAAAAAAATTGTGACCATAAATTATTTTATTAAAGGAAAAAATAGAAAACTTAATGTTAAACGGTTACTAAATATTGAAAGTTGTCATCTTTTTTTGAAACTGATTAACAAAAGGAGTATCACATTCGTTGAGACGAAGGGGATACTATCTTATCAATATTCTGTCCAATTAATAATTATAGATTATTTTACAAAATTAACTTAAAAATGAATTTTGTACAATAATTATAATCATGTTTCAATTTCAAATAAATTAGAGATAACTATACGAATCCTCATTGTCAGCTAGTAGCTATGCTGATAGGAGGTAGCAAGTACCTATTGAAAAATAATTCATGTAATGAATAATGCATTTCTCTAATCGTTTAAGTTTAAAATAAGACTGTCGCACATATCAACATAGTATCATAACAGATAAAAGGTTGAGTCTCATTATCACCTGTTATCACACACAAACAAAAATTCACGTGCTTAGACCATGAAAGAAAAGTCTGAAAGTGCGTTTTTAAAATATACTCTTTCCGTTAAAAATCACTTGTCACTTATTAATTTGACACACCCATTAAGAAAACATTGATTGGCATAGTGGCTTTATCATATTACCCTATTAATTGGTATTAGTTGAAATTGATCATTTGGAATTTCAAAAAGTCTTAGTAAATAAATTAAGGATAAAACAAGAAATTTTATTTTGTCTTTTCTTGATATGTCAAAAATAACAAGTAAAAAGAAATCAAAAATAGAAATAAGTGACAAGAAATGTTTTTGTCTTTTTTGAACTAGTATGCAATTTATAATCCTAAATTGTCACGTGCGATTAAACTCGGTGTGTTTTGATTGTTGTCTGATACACGACTGATTAATTTATTGTTTAAGGAGGTAAAGGTCAAATGTTTTCATTTATTTAATCTTACTGTAAATTCTTTTAAATAGACGAGGATCAACTCTTTAGTTAGTCACCATAAATTATCCAATTAAAATCATTCACTGACACAAAATTCAGGAAATTTTGTTTAATTAATAGTGAACTTGTGATACTAGTAGGCAGCACATACATTTGGTGATAATTTAACACATAAAATTAGTCATTTTGTTCACATAATTAACATGGAAGTAGCCAAGTAGGGAGCGAGATCCTTTTTCATCTTAATAGAAATATAGGTTTTTTTCACAGCGAATTAATGAAAAATTTGTGTTATAAAACATAAATTTTCCACTCATTCTCACCGAACCAGGTCATTAGGAAAACACATGGTGGGAGACACATCATTATTGAAACAATGGAAAACTTTTTAATTTTTTCATATGAAAACACTATTATTATTCTTTTTTTCCGTTGATTCAATAAAAATATCTGTGAAAATAATCATTGAACATTTTTCAGTGAAAAAATCAATAAAAAAATAATATTTTCAGTATAACCTTACTGCATTCATTTAGATCAAATCACCATGTATTTATTCATATACTCATTTATAGTGTAATTATTATTAAGTGATATTTATCGACTATTGTCACTTTAATTTTTAATTGAAAATAGTTTATCTAA
Organism: Jaltomata sinuosa; assembly: GCA_003996215.1. Classification (NCBI taxonomy): domain Eukaryota; kingdom Viridiplantae; phylum Streptophyta; class Magnoliopsida; order Solanales; family Solanaceae; genus Jaltomata; species Jaltomata sinuosa. The sequence continues at coordinate 567,885 of QJPP01000485.1, read as the reverse complement.
TTTGATATAAATATTCGATGCGGGAACAGTTGAAATAAATCAAATAATTTTAAAAGAATCATATGCGCCAACATCTGTTTAGGAGAAAATTCAAAATAATACACCTGTTCATATAGTGGGCAGCTAACATTCTTTTTTTGTTTTTTGTTTTTTCCTCATATAGCAAGCTGGCCTTCCCCACTTTGACAAATTAAATTAGCTATTATATGGTCAAACACTCAAACATTAAAGAAATTAAATTAGTATTATCGTCAATGCCCTGGAAAATTAAAATCATCAGTGACGGTAATCATCAAATTAAATCGTGCTTGAAGAATTTCTGAATTTTATGTTTTTTCTTTTCCTTTTGACAAGAGTACAATTTCATATAAATACATGGTAACAGAATGACTCAATTATAACTTTACAAATCTATAGCTCAAAAATAATAGTTTAAGTCTGAATATCGTTAATAATACGAAGAGAAATTTAAAGTTAAAAAGTCCCTAAATCTTTTTTAAAAAAACGTTGTTTCTGAAGTTTGAATCATCTAAAAAGGAAAAAAGTTAGTAATAATAATTTTTGTGTGTGAGAAAATCAAAACCAAGAAAAATATAATAACAAATTGCAATATTTAACTTCCAAATACAATTGAATTCGTTCTTGATCATTGAATACCTAAAACTGTCAAATACATAGTTGAGAGCTAGGTACTTGGGTGGAGTACCTCCACTAAAAACTAATGGATATCTGGACTTGCACAAAAGGTAAAATTTCACAGAGAGTAGCTCAGTTGATTGACTTTTTAAATTTTTGCTTTGTCAGTGAGAATTCATTTTCCTATCTTGTAAATTGTAATCTCCCCCTTTCCCCCTCCCACATCCCCCACTCTTCCCCCATTTTTTTTTTCAAAAAACATAGATAAAATATCATAAACAACAAGATTAGTAGTATTTTCTTTCAAAAAGTAGCATATACATTATACTCATGCTCTTTCAAAATGTAGCATATACGTTGTATACGCGTGCATATATATACACTAATATATATATATACACACACACTAATAACATATACACAGTATACTTGCACATACAATAATTATGCCTACAATTTAGGAATATGTATATTAATGTATATCTGCTATAAAATGTACAATATAATTATATTTTGTAATTATTTATAAAATATAATCATATACCATAATCAGTTACATTAGATAATTTTTTCTTGTTTCAATTATATTAGCTAATAATATTTATTGGAACCATTTATCTCAAATTTATTAGTATAATTCAACTTCTCTTATGATATTAAATCTAACAAAATTCAATTGCTTACAAGATTCAAGAGTATCACATCAAATGAAACATATATGGACAGTATCAATTTGAAAATCATAATCACATCGTGTTTACTCGTAAGCACACTTTTTATGACTAAATAATGAATACTGGTAAGGGGTACATGTTCTAGTGGCCCTATTCCTTTGTCCATTCTCTGGATAAGGGAGTACATTATTGTCTTCTCATTATTACTATTATTATGGGAGTTGAAGAAACTTCGCTATCTCTACCATTTTTATTTTACTCTTCAAAATTTTGAAACTATTAAGGGGCGATTTGGTAGGGTGTACAAGAATAATGTGTATTAGTAATATTGAGATTAGTAATGTAAATGTAATTATACTAATATTATTTCTTATTCTATGTTTGAGTTGGTATATTAAAAAGCTTGTTTGCTTATAAAAATACCCTCCATATTTTTTAATTTTGTACATTTTTAGAGGCAATTGTATCTTTAATCATATTTCTGCATGATTAAAAGCTCTTATATTACTAATATATGTATTAGACTATTAGTTATACGTAAGATAGTATCAAATAAAATATATAACTAATATAAATATTATTTTTGTTAAACATCCTACTAAATGACCCTCACAAGTCACACCCCAGAATATGGGGCCAAAAATTGTAGAGGACTAAATCTCCTCATTTATTTTCCTCTCCTTTTCTTTAATTGTTTTGTCTCTTCTTTTAGAGTTTGCTAGTTGATGATTTAATATGAAAAATCAAGAGAAACTTATATAGATATGCTATATTAAAAGAAATATTTATCATTTATAGCTATAATATTTTTTTCACTGAACACTTATAATATATTTATAATACAATTTTAATACATATTGCAGAGAATAATTTTTTCCAAAAATCTACGAGGCAAAGGAGAAGAGAGTGAAAAAAAAAGTATCCAAAAGGTTGACAATGTCTCTCAACAACTCGATCAATATGATCTATAGTTTTTCAAGAAGCAGGAAAAAAAAGTTAGTTACACGTTTTCTCTCTCTCCTCCCAAGGACTCATCAGTGTCGGCTCAAGGCCACAATCACCAACGCGAAGACTTTAGGCTTCCAAATTTTTGAGGTATTGATAGTAGGTCTATGACTATTTTTCTTCAAAAACTATTTAATATTTTAAGGTAAAAGTGATAAGTTTTCTTTTTATTATTAATATATAAGAAAATGAGAAAAAAACTTTTAGCCGTATAATTGATTAACTATCTCATCAATGAATTAAAATACTAGAATACATTAATAAAAAATTATTAACAATTTTACATCTTAAAAAAACTAACAAAAAAGTCTTTTTTTAAAAGTTATATTTTAATAAAATTTTACTTTAAACTGCCAATTTTAGTAAGCCACCCTATTTCTAGTGACCATCATAATTGACTGCAGTTTCATGAGTCCAATAGATCGTCTAAATGACCTTTTGGTCATTGTTGTACTTGTACATATTGCACCAATATATTGTTGACCACCAGAATGATAGCTAATATTTTTTACAGTCAATACACCAAACTATAAATTAATAGTTTATTCATAAAGTTTTAATTAAAATTTCCTATTAAAACTTACACAAGATTTATCTGATTTTACTAAAAAAAATTATTTTAATGTGATGTGTTATTCCTTTTTTAACTGTAACTTTAATGGTATATAGTTCAATAATCATATTTTTTAATGGTATATTACCATTCAAGTTGGTGCAGTATGTACAACAATGAATAACTATATACTATATTAATATATTTTATAAATTTTATATTTGAAGATAATTTAATTTCAAATTTCTTATTTTACTTTAATGGTATGTTTTAATAGCATCAGAAAAATTTAGTGACATGTTTAAAGTTCTTTTTTTTTCTCCTAAAATCTTATGTAAAGTCAAATTGTACGACTTAAATTGAGGATGAAGTTTATATCATATAAGCCAAATTAAAATATTTATCTAATCTAAATAGACTATCCAATGCTTAATTTAAACGTGTTTTCATAACTGTGTTTATAATATATGATGTGATGTAATTACGCGGCTTGATTTTCCAATATGATGTGAACTAAAAATGACGTGTTTTGACTATCACCAGCTTGTCATATATTTGGCTATATGTAAACGCTCGTGCTTATTCAAAATTTAAATCTTATGAGTTTGATTTATAAGATTTTTAATATTAAGTTTATTAAAATTCTAAAGTTATTGGTTGTAATTTATTATAATTTTAATAAATTGTTATATATAAATTTATATCCCATATTAAAAGTATTGAATTTAAATGCACTCACTATATACTCTTTAGGTTGTCACCTTAAACGTTTTTTTTTTGGGGGGGGGGGGGAGAGGGGGTGGTTTAATTTGATTTTCAATACTTGCATTAGGGCTCGATTGAATTTAGATTCGCGCGTTGCATGATCCATTTATGAGGGCAGCACTTCTGACAATTTATTTTGTTTCATTTTTAGGAGTACTTCGAACTCCAGACCAGTGTTTTAAAAGGCGGTCGCGGGGCGAGGCGTAGCTATAATGCACCGAGGCGTTGGGGGGAGGCGAAAGTATCGAAAGGCGTACGCCTCACAATTTGGGGCGTTCGCCTAAGCGTGAGGCGAATGCTGAGGCGAACGCCCTGAAAATTGTTATTAATTAAAATATTTTTTTGCTATTAAGTCCCTAATTTAAGTCCAATTACTAAAATATTTAATTGTTAAACTTAAATAATACTTATATACTCAAAAATAAAATAATAGTAGAAAACTTAAAACTCAAACTTTCAGAAGCATATTTAATATTTACTTATAATGTACTTTATTTTTGACAAACTTATATTTTTGAGGACATATAATGATTTATCATATGAAAAGTTGACTTTATATATTGAATGTATTGTGTTATTTTGGTTAGTTTTTTTAGCTGAAGCGGTTTTAGATATATCTTCCTCTAATTTTTAAATTTTTTAATAATTTTTATGCAATTTTACCTTTATTTGGTGATTTATTTATTTTAAAAATATTTATTTTAGTTATATAAAATTTATAAAATATTAAAAATTAAAGGATCATGGGGCTTACGCCCCATCGCCTCGGGGCTTACGCCTCGCCCCGTAACAGGTAAAATGCCTCGCCTCATGCCCCCGCCTTTTAAAACACTTCTCCAGACAAACGTGTTTTCATAATTGTGTTTATAATATATGATGTGATGTAATTACGCGACTTGATTTTCCAATATGATGTGAACTAAAAATGACGTGTTTTGATTGTCACCAGCTTGTCATATATTTGGCTATAGGTAAACGCTCGTGCTTATTCAAAATTTAAATTTTATGAGTTTAATTTATAAGATTTTTAATATTAAGTTTATTAAAATTCTAAAGTTATTGGTTATAATTTATCATAATTTTAATAAATTGTTATATATAAATTTATATCCCGTATTAAAAGTATTGAATTTAAATGCACTCACTATATACTCTTTAGGTTGTCACCTTAAAAAAAAAAAAATTGGGGGGAGGGGAGAAGTTCATTTGATGTTTGATATTTGCATTAGGGCCCGATTGAATTTGGATTCGCGCGTTGCATGATCCATATCTGAGGGCAACACTTCTGACAATTTATTTTGTTTCATTTTTAGGAGTACTTCAAACTCCAAACATCTGATTAAGGGTAGAAGGATTACGAACCATCCTATCACAATTCATTTAAATCAACCTTATTAAATGATTCAAATCGCCTCTTTGATTAAACTATTATATTAGAAAAAAGAAGTCTAACAAACGATTTTTACGCATGGTATTTCTCCATTAAAAATTGATAATATAGCTCGACGCATGTGAAATATATTCACTAGCATATATTAAACATTTTTGGAAAATCTTAGATACATAAATTAGTTGGATTTTTTTTGTTTTCATTCATTCATATTAGTAATGGAACATAAAATATCCTTTTATCTTTTGTGCATCTTGCTAAGACCAAATTAAATAGAGCAAAAGATAATACTAAGATAATCCCCTAAGCAATATGTTCCTTGTTCAACAGTATTGAAAGAACGAACTTACCCACGATAGTTACAACTTACATTACATTAAATTGTAGTATTTTATTATGATCAAATGATAAAATTGAGATGATAAATTCATCAATTAACTACTGTTAAGTGATACATTTCATATATTTAATAAGTTGAGTTGTTATTTTTCCCCTCTAAAATGGCAATATTTTCCTTGGATCAAATTACTCATCGACGGTAATTTTTTTTTGATAATACATAAACGTGCTCTTTAACTTGGTATTAGTTAGTATTTATGTGCCTTTCAATTTTTGGTATGCACAAGTAGACACTTAAACTTGTGCAAAATTGAACAAGCAGATACACATGTCCTACGTGACTTCTCACGCGAATTACCATGTAGGACGCGTGTGTCTAGTTGTTCAACTTTATACTCATTCTGTCCCATTAGTTGCTCACTATACTAAAAATAATTGTCCCATATTAGTTGACCGCCTTACTAAATAAAGAAAGCATTAATTAATTTTTTCCCGTATTACCCTTGCAATTAATTCTTTTTGATAGTGTTCATATTTGTTTGTAAAGTTTCAAAAAGGTTTTTTAAAGGGTAAATTAGTAAAACAATCTTCTTATTTATGATTTCTTAAAATGAAAGTGTGCAACCAATATGAGACAGAGGGAGTACAAGTTTAAGTATTTACTTGTGTACACATTCAAAATTGAAAGGTATAAATGTTAACTGAGATCAAATTAAATGACACGTTTAGGTATTATGACTTTTTTTTCCCTCCTTCTTCTTCTCTTGGAGACAGTTATTTTATTATCTTTAGAGGAAATGTGGTACCAATAGTTTCTTCTGGTAGAGCTACAAAAATTAATTATAAGGGCCCTATTTCTGTGTACACCATTAATTCTCCTCTTTATAACTATAGTACTTTATGATACATCACTATCTTTACCATTATACTTGGTATGGAGGAATATGTCTTCTCAAAAATGTCTTCTCAAAAATATTTTTCTATTTTCTCCTGTTTGATTGGTCAAAAAAATTAAAAAATATTTTCTTTAAAAAAACAAACTTCTTAAAAATAAAAGAAATAACTTCTCTAATGACAGTAGAAAAAACAAATTGCATTGTCTCCTCCTCATCCTCACAACCACCATAACCCCATACTCACCCTCCTCCCACCCCCACAACCCACACCAAAACACCCACCCCCAACTCACTCCATACAATTTTTTTAAATTTTTTTCTATGCCACCTCCAACACCATCACCCCTCCCCCCACCCCATCCAATTTTTTTTTACCCTACCTCTATCTTACCTCAATCCCTCCACCTCCACCCACTATCCTACCCCACCTCCACAATCCCAACCTACCCGCTAGCAAATATTTTTTACTCTCTAGCCAAACAGTAAAGAATATTTTTTAAAATATTTTCACTCATCAACCAAACACTAAAAAATATTTTTCAAAAAATATTTTTCAGTCACCAATCAAATATGAGAAAATAAGTAAGAAATCAACTTATTTTTCATAAAAAAAAAATAAAAATTCAATCATCAATCAAACATGAGAAAATAAGTAAGAAATCAACTTATTTTTCATAAAAATATTTCCTAAGAAAATATTTTTTATGGAAATTCTATAGAAACATTTCCTTTGTACCAAACACACCCAACATAATTTTAACCAGAAATGCATCCAGAATCTGAAATTTATTGATTTTTACAGTGACCTTAAGTTAATACTATCATAATACATATTATTGAATTCATAATCAACTATTTATAAGTAAATTGTTTAATATATATAAATTTTAAATAAAAATATAAAATTCACGTGAACTCGTAATCAAAGGTCTTCTTATAACACCGACGGATTCCAACATCGTGTTCACTCAACGATATTTATTGTGCTTGACACAATAATTAATTAAGAAAGAGCTACTTAGCAATTAGCATGCATCACACTTCTCCAAAAAAACGAAAAAAACATTATGATAAGAGAAAGATTCAACAACAATATTAGCGGTGTGCTATTAACGTGGATTTATTTGTCAAATTTGTCCCTCCATTGAAAGTTACTTCCTCCATTTTCTAAATAAGTGATACTTTTAACATAGACATATCCTTAATAAATTATTCATTTCTAAAAAATAAATTTTTTTTTTATTAACTTATCTTTAATAAATATCCTGAAAAAGATGTAAATCTTTAATAGTTTCTTGATTATGTAAATTTTTCTTTATTTAAAAAAGAATAAAAATAAAATAACATTATTAGTGTCTTCTTGATTATCTAAAATATCACTTATTTAGGAATAAAATGAAAATCGTAAAACAACACTTATTTTTAGAAACGGAGGGACTAGTGTCTTATTGAGTTATGAAAGAAAGAAGTCATAGTTATGCGATAATTTGTGAAATTTATGATGACGTTTGTTTTTAGAATATATGGAATATCTTAGTATTTTTTTTTTAATATACTGGGTATGTTTTGTTGTTGTTGTTGTTGGAATATCTTAGTATTTTTTATTTCTTTTTAACTAAGAATCATAAGAGAAAAAAATTCTAATTTTAAAATTAAATAAAGGAATCATTTTATATATATAGCAAAAGTCAAGGAAAAAACAGTTTCAAGACCAAAATATATAGTAATGATGTCATATACAAAAAAAATGGGAGTAATATACTAGTACTCTAAATCTCACAATACAGAAGAACACTGAAATCTAATTAATTCTTTTCCTAATACATAGCTTATTCAAGAAAAATGTGATTAGATTTTAGTAAAGGTTAATCTTGGAAACGTGAAATAAACATATATAACTGGAAAAGAAATCTTAGAACACAAGGAAGGAATACAATTTAAAAACCATAATGCTAATTTAAAGGGACTAATAAATTTTCAGGCATGTGAACATATCTAAACAATATGAATTTTATTCTTCATTTAGATAACACTAATTGACGAGTCAGCTTAATTATTGTCAAATTTGATTGATTAATGGTGATTACTTAGACATTGCAAAATTGGATTATGAAATTAACATATATATCCCTTGAGAAGTTCTAAATGAACTTGTCATCTGGAGCAAAAAAAGAACTTTCCACATGTAATGATTAAAAGAGAAAAAAGGAACACGTAAAGAGTTTGCATATTCCTAATTTGGTGTTGGGGGGGAGGGGGGGGGGGAGGGGGGGGGGGGGGGGGGGGGGGGGGGGGATGAACAATAGGTACCATTTTAAGACCAATACATCTCACCTTTTAATAATTTTTATTCTTTATCTTTTGAGGATTTTAATGTGAGTGGCACTTGATTTAATTTACACGTTGATCTCATTTTGATTTCAAATGATTCTATTATCTATGGTTGAGTTGTGACTTTTGAATAGGTATTTGATATTTGAATCAAATTTTCTGGTTAAAAAATTTATTTCTATTTGTTCTGAAATAATTAGGAGTTTCTCTAGAAGAACTACGAGATTCTGCATTTAGCGGTAACATATTTGGTCCCTTTTATGAGGTCAAATCAATATGTTCTAAGAAAAAAGATTGAAATATCAATCTCACATCAAATTAGCCTGATGAACTGAAATATCTAGAGGAGAAAAAAAAGAAGCAAAAACAACTCTCTTAATAGCGACAAACGAAATGGAAACATCCTATAACCTGTGAAAACAAGGTTATGGGAGAGCAATACAAATGCCATGATGCTAGGCGAAGCATCCTGAATGTTGTGTTAGTAATGTATGTTCAAAAACTAGTAACCAGAAAAAATAGAAGAGTGTGTCCTTACAAAATTTAATTCCCTCGCTGTTATCCAAGGTTAACAGATTAACTTCTCCCAGGATAGAATGAAAAACTATTCTGTAAAAGCGGTACTTCAATTTATGAAATTTCAGCAAACTTAAATGGCGGAACAAATCACACACTATGTACTTATATTTTTTTTTTCAAAAATAATGCAGAATGCAGTGAAGAGAGGGGAGGAATTTGATGATCGAAAATTTGAGTGTTGAAAATTGTTGGTGTAATATACCACAAATTATATAATTACAGTTGAAAAATAAAATGAACAAAATTGGATAAAAATATATTCAGGCTGAGGCGCGGATATCTAGCTCTCTTTAAGGAGATTCAAGCCCACTGCGGCATAATCTACACCGATCCAGCAGTATCACTCTTGACTTGTCCCCTCCAGGATACAACAACCCAACAACGTCGTACAACTCAAGCAACTCCGAATTAGTTGAAGAGTTCAAAGCTCCACAAAAAGAACACCTTCCTTCAACATAAAAATAACTCTCTTTTGTATAGTGAATATAGTTGAAGACTTAGAATATTTTCTTTGTCTCAACTTTCTCTTTCACTATTTTCACCCTATAATATTTTTCCACACTATTATATTTCATATCACAATATACTACTTCTCCTACCATCAATACAAAGAAGAAACCACCCTTTATATAGGTGTAGTATTTCTTTCATTTAGTAATTAGAGAGTAGTGGATATTAAGTGAGGTAGAACATGGAATGTTGGTTACAATATTCAAGATTTAGTAGGGTAATTAGTAGGAGATAATGAGGAGAACATGTCATTGTGGTTACATGAGTTACAAGAATAATGACACCACTTTCTCCACTTTATGCCTACTAATTCATGCACTTTAATATTTTAATTTAAATATTAAAATGTACCAATATTCTCTCACTCATTTTAATATTAAAATAAGAGAGTATTTCACCAATTTAGTTGAAGGGAGACTATTATGCATAATGAAGGTGTGCTCTGCATTGAACCTTCACTTAGTAAACAATAATCTTTACTCCAGAGTCAGTAGTGGTCTCAGACTTGAACTATGACTGCTTAAGGGAAATAAAGTTTACTGCTTACACACAATAATCAAAGTGTTGACATAAGCTTTTATAGCCAGCACATTACGGCTTTGTGCTATCCCAGTTCTCATAAGTGTTTTTGAGAATAAGCTCAATTCTCATAGGAAGCGGCCTACTTCCACACTTACATAGGTGAAATCTGTCAAGGGTGTTCCTGTAATTCAGACAACTCACTCATAAGCGATACAAACTTTCATTAAGAGTTTTTTAAACTCAACCTTCACAGACTGTTACAGGAAAAATGCACTCACACCATAGAAAAAGATAAAATAATAGTGCATTTTCTCAATAAGTCATCATATGATTCATTTTCCCCATTGAACTTGGTTATAGGATCTCTAGTCTCCAGGTTGGGTTTTCTCATATATGACTCAGAAAATTTTGAGCTTAAATTCCTTCCCCCTCGATGTGTTTCAGACCCTTTATCTTGCCAAGGTCTTGATTAGTTCATTTGCAAGATTATAACAAGATTTGACAGTTAATTTTAATGGTACCACTTGTCAAATATCGTTTCACAATATTATTTACTCATCATAGGTCTGAATTTACTGTTATGATAACAGTTTTAAACTCTACCAATAATATTGATGCTATCACAAGTAATCAAAATCAAAGAAATTGATTTCTCAAAATAAAGTGATTGATATAATAAATCTCTAGTCAATTCACTTTTTCACTAGTTGAAGCTAAAATAATTAGTTCAACCTCCATAGTAGAGTTAACAAATAATGATTTTTTATTTTCATCAAATAGCACCAAATTTTCTCATGCTTCAAAAAAGTCTTTGAGTATAACAAGATTTTATTTTACACAACAAGCCATAAACTTTCGCACCAAATAAATATACATGGCTTGTTTGTACCTGCTAAGTACTTCTACTGCACAAAATATCGAGCCAAGTGCAAGTAGTCATATATTTCATATTTTTTTTATAGGCTAGCAAACTCCTTTTTTTATTTGTCGCACCACTTTCACATATTTGAATCAAAAAGAGTTGCAAGGCTCATACAATCAACAAAATTGTATTTCACAATTTTTTTACCATAATGTGACTTGTCAAGAAATATTCATCACATGTTTTATGATATTTTTCATTTCAAGAATGACACTTATCTCACTCAAATATTGCATGTTAAAATGGCTACTCAAATATTTTTATAGTTTCTTTCACAACACCCATGTTAGAGCCAAAAACATATGCAAATAATAACATGTGATTTATTTCAAGACAAATATATGCACTTTTAATACTTTTTTAGAGCATTTTCAAAAATGCAAAAATCACATTTTTCATGATGAATTTTTTCTCATTTCATAAACCCCCACTATTTCAAGAATTTGAATATCAATTTTTCATGAAAAATAATATCACTATATTCATGAAAGATATTAGGTAAAAAGTTTTTTACCTTTTTTTCCACAACAAATAAAAAAGTTTTTTTATCTTTTTTCCGCTTGAGTTGAGCAAGTAGAAAAATACTTTACTCGTCTATCTCTTCCCTTTCATCTCTTGAAGAGATCTAGTGACGTTGAAGCGGGATGATGTTGAAATCTCACATCTTGATATCCGCAATTTTTAAACTGTAACAAAACATGGATCTCCTTAAAATTGTTAGTATAATATACCACAAATTACATAATTACAGTTGAAAAATAAAATGAACAAAATTGAATAAAAATATCTTCATGGATGAGGCGCGGATACCTCGCTTTCTTTAAGGAGATTCAAGCCCACTGCAGCATAATCTACACCGATCCAGCAGTATCACACTTGACTTGTCCCCTCCAGGATACAACAGTCCAACAATGTTGTGTAACTCAAGCAACTCCGGATTAGTTGAAGAGTCCAAAGCTCCACCAAAAGAACACCTTCCTTCAACATATAATTACTCTCTTTTGTATAGTGAATATAGTTGAAGACTTAGAATATTTTCTTTGTCTCAACTCTCTCTTTCACTACTACACACTTTAACATTTTTTCACACTTATCATCTCTCTTATTCTTACACAAAGAAAGAAACATCACTATTTATAAGTGAGAAATTCTCCCATGTAATGAATAGGAAGAATATGGGGTAATAAAGTGGAGACTTGCTATGGTAAAAAGGTTAAAAAAAAAAAAGCTTTTTACTTAATATTTTTCATGGATAAGTAATACTACTTTTCATGAATATTTATTTTCATTAAATTCTTGAAATAATGGGGGTTGACGAAATGAAAAAAATTCATCATGAAAAATGTGATTTTTGCATCTTTGAGAATGCTCTAAAAAGAGTATTAAAAGTGCATATATTACTCTTGAAATAATCACATGTTATTATTTGCATATGATTTGATGTATTTGGCTCTAATATAAGTGTTATAAAAAAAAATATAAAAACATGTTGAGTAGCCATTTTGACATGCAATATTTGAGTGAGATAAATTTCATTCTAGGAATGAAAAGTGTCATAAAACATGTGATGAAATATTTATTGACAAGTCACATTATGATGAAAAAATTGTGAAATACAATTTTGTTGATTGTATGAGCCTTGCAACTCCTTTTGATTTAAATATGTGAAAGTGGTGTGACAAATTAAAAAAAGGAGTTTGGTAGCCTATAAAAAAAAAAGATATGTGACTACTTGCACTTGGCTGCAGTAAAAGTACTTAACAGGTACAAGCAAATCATGTATACTTACTTGGTATAAAAATTTGTGGCTTGTTATAATTTTTTTTATCCTGCTATGTAAAAAAATTTGGTGCTATTTGTTGAAAATAAAAAATTATTATGGTGACTCTATCATGGAGGTTGAACTAATTATTTTAGCTTCAACTAGTGAAAAAGTGAATTGTAGAGATTTATTATATAAATCAATCACTTTATTTTGAGAAATTAATTTCTCTATTTTTAAGTCACGTGATAGCAACAAAATTTATTGGTGAGCGTAAGCCATTATTATAATGGTAAATTCAGGCCATAAGGAGAAAAACACAATATTGTAAGATCATATTGATCAGTGGTATACCATAATATTAATTGTGTTAAATATTATGATAATCTTGCAGATTTAGGCCTTAGCAAGAAAAGGGTCTGAAGCACATCGAGGGGGATGAATTGAAGCTCAAAAGTTTCTAAGTCATATATGAGGAAACCCAACCTGTAGACGAGAGATCCTATAACCAGGTTCAATGGGAAAAACGAATCATATGATGACTTATTGTGAAATGCACTATCATTTTATCCCTCCCTATGATGTGAGTGCATTTTACTGTAATGATTTGTGGAGGTTGAGTTTTAAAAACTCTTAATGAAAATATGTATCTCGAATGAGTGGGGTGTTTGAATTACAGGAGCACCCTTGATAGATTTCACCTATGTAAGTGTGGAAGTAGGTCACTTCCTATGAGAATTGAGCTTATTCTCAAAAACACTTATGAGAACCGGGATAGCACAAGGCCGTAATGTGCTGGCTATAAAAGCTTATGTCAACACCTTGATTATTGTGTGTAAGCAGTAAACTTTATTTCCCTTAAGTAGTCATAGTTCAAGTCTGAGACCACTACTGACTCTGGAGTAAAGGTTGTTGTTTTACTAAATGAAGATTTAATGCAGAGCATACCTTCATTATGCATAATAGTCTGCCTTCAACTAAATTGATGAACTCTCTAATTCTAATATTAAAATGAGTGGGGGATTGTAGGTGCATTTTAATATTTATATTAAAGTGTATCATTTTTATTAAGCCAAAGTGTGCAGCATTCGTGGGTAACCTTTTGCGTTGCCACATTGTAAACCCATTGGTGGCATCATGCCTATTTACTCTTATGAGTTAATGGTAGAATGTGGCTATAATTTACTTTATAACTCCTATAATCACTAACTCATTATTCTACCTCATTATGCATTGTAACTCATGTAACTTATGTAACATCTAGGCTATTCATTTACCCACTTTATTACCCATATTCTTCCTATTCATTACATGGAAGAATTTCTCACTTATAAATAGTGATGTTTCTTTCTTTGTGTAAGAATAAGAGAGATGATAAGTGTGAAAAAATGTTAAAGTGTGTAGTAGTGAAAGAGAGAGTTGAGACAAAGAAAATATTCTAAGTCTTCAACTATATTCACTATACAAAAGAGAGTAATTATATGTTGAAGGTTGTATCCTGGAGGGGACAAGTCAAGTGTGATACTGCTGGATCGGTGTAGATTATGCCGCAGTGGGCTTGAATCTCTTTAAAGAGAGCGAGATATCCGCGCCTCAGCCATGAAGATATTTTTATTCAATTTTGTTCATTTTATTTTTCAACTGTAATTATGTAATTTGTGGTATATTACACCAACAAAACTAAGGCATAGCCTTAAAATTTATAATCTTGAGATTTAACAGATACAAAAACACATGTTCAGAAAGACACAAATGTTAGGAAGAGATCAACAGGTGCCAAAACACACGTTCATAAAATGAAACACACTAAGAGTACTATCTCCTTACACCTACTGAGAATGAAACACACCCCATTCTATAGAACTAGTAGGATTCTTAGTAAGCTCGCAAAAATAATTTAGCACTGATAGGAACACTATTGGTTTGTATGAGTTCATCACCAGTCAAGGGACCAAGTCCTTGACTGAATATGACACTACGAACAACAAGTAAAACACAACAATAAAAAGGGTAGGAACACATGATGTTACATGAAAACCTCCTTGCTCAGAGGAGTGAAACGACCTACCTTGTAGGATTTTCACCAACAACTTCACTAAAACAAGAGTGATGTATATTACAGACTCTAGTAATCCTAAGGCTAACCTCTTAACCCCAACCTCTTGTAATAGCTCAACACGAGCCATACTACAATAACTTTATTGTAACCTACAACATCAACTAACTCTAGCTGACTTACTTGACCAACTAACTCTAGTTGATACACCACGGCTAACTCTAGCCCACACTTTCACCACGACTAACTCTAGCCTACAACTCTAATCCACAAGAAAAGAGAGGAAGATAAAGCACCTACACAAGCTTCTCAAAATGAGGAGTAGGTTTACAATAAAGAGCAAAAGACAAAGACTCAACAATTTAGATCTAAAGACATATTCAGTTGCAGCAAGCTGGTCCCCTGGTTGTTGAAGCTTTGTCTTGTTGGAACTTTGTGGTTTTGCAGATGAAGAGAGGCAACTTTTGATTATGCAAAAGTTAAGTTTTCCTCCTACATAATGATGTGTATATATATGAAGCAAATGGGAGGGAAAACCTTGAAATCTTATCCATTAGACAAGAGAAAGGACCGCAACAGTATTGTTGTAGTGTTGTAGCCCTGGCACTGGTGCAGTGGCAGCAGTGTCAACAACTTTACAACTGTAAAGGTTGACGGTGTGAGAGAGAGGGACCTGATGTGTACCTGGTCCCTCATCAGGTTTGTTAATCAACATAATAGAACCATAGTAGTTTCATCAATTCCTTTGAATGAATACTTTCTCTTATATCTTTACAGCCGTAGAGTTGACTCGGATAAATGAATTAGCCTGGTGCATGTACTTGGTCCCTCATCTGGTCCTTTCCAAATAAGAGACCTTAGCAGCTTTTCTGCAACTCTGTCATGATTGACAACATCTTTACAGTTGTGGACAACTCTGAGAGTTAACTAGTACGGATCGGCCTGGTGTGCGTATTTTGTCACTCATCTGGTCCCTACAGGGGCGGACCCACATAGTTCAAGTGGTTCACTTGGTCAAAAAATTACACTGTATATATATGTATATATAATCAATTTTTAAAAATATACAGGCTATATACTTATTCTTGAACCCACTATATACATGTGGAGTGTCTAGCCTAGTGGCATAATGGGTTCAAATTTAATCTCAATGTTGCGAGTTCAAACTCAGCGACACCCTTTTTTTTTCCTTTTTTGAATTTCCAGCACATGCTCTTTCTTATTATACTTACTACATTTACTTATTTTTAATTATTTAATTATTTTAATTATCCCCAATTCCCTATATTTGAACCCCCATTATTCCCATTTCTCAAGACCCAAATCCATTAATCCCTAATCCCCAATCTCCAATTCCCACAAATCCTACAGCGTAAACACCCAAAAAAAAAACTACAGCTAATAGCCTCCAAGCAAGAAAATAGCGATTTCATATCAAATTCAACCCCAAAAAATTTATCAAGTTTGTTCTTTGCTCTCTATTCTCTACTTTTAATCTTTCATATATTTAAAATTATTGTAAATATTTTTTATTTCTTCAACTTAAATTTTTTTACTATTTAAAATTGAAGAAAATTATAATTGATTTTCTCTTCAATTTCAGCCACTTTTTTTTTTTTTTTTTACAAACCTTTCAAAATTTTAATGCTTGTAATAACTCTTAATTTCTAATGAGACTTTTAATTCGACAATAAAGGTTTTAAATTCAATGAAGAGATATTTTACTCCGGTATTATCCAATTGCCACAATCAAGTTCATCCGCTCAAAATACTTCTCACGTGGAAGAGAACTTGAATCAAGTAGAAGAAAATTATCATTCTACTAAAAAATAAAAGCAAGGAGTAAACTTAAATTTTTTACCGACAGATCCAAAAAAAAATCTATTTGGGACTATCATCCGGATGATCATGATGAGATTAGACGAGCATATGTCCAACGAGGTCTTCATCAACCTCAAGTTCGCGAGTTTCCTCAAAGATATATTTCTGAATTAAAACATCATTTTAATCATAAATGGTTTAAAAAATATCATGATTGGTTGGAGTATAGTGAGATTGAAGATGCCGCTTATTGTTTGTGTTGCTATTTATTTCAAAATGAAAGCATTCATCAAAGTGAAGGCTTTCACATCACTATCGCGTGGAAGTATTTTTTAAGATTATTGATTGACAACTTCAAGAACTCAATGATCGTTTTAATGAGGTGAGAACATATCTGCTTATTGGAGTTGCTTGCTTGAATCCAATTGACTCATTTTCTAGTTTTGACATCAACAAAATATTTGAGAATGGCTAAATTATATCATGATGATTTTGGTGAAGATATAATGGTTACTCTCAAAAATCAGTTAGAGTCTTATATTGTTGATGTTCGTGACGTTGATGAAAGGTTCTCTAATCTAAAAGGACTTGGTGATCTTTCTAAGGAGCTAGTTAAGACAAAGAAACACTTTAATTATCCTTTTGTGTTTCGTCTTGTAAAATTTGCATTGCTTATGTCGAAAATCGAATGGATGATGGTTTCATGAGCAGTTGTATAGTGCCTTATGTAGAAAAAAAAATATTTAATACTATTTCTGATGAGTATTATGAATAGGTTTCAAGAAATAAAAACTTGTAGAATAGAATTGTAACAATATATTTTAGTTAATTCAACTTTATTTTATTTGCTTCGTTGCATATATATTTTTTATATTGAACCCACTTGATGAAAAGTCTGGGTCCGCCACTGGTCCCTATGAAAATAAGATCTCTATGAGAGATAGTTCCTCTTGAATGAACATTCTCCATTGAATGATCATTTCTATTATACAATGTGTTCCCTTGTTCCCCCTGAGATCTTGATTCCCATATTCTCGTGAGATCGGTCTAGTGCATGTCTGATCCCTCATCTGGTCCCTCGACAAGTTCGCCAAATCATCAAAACAAAGCACAGCGTAGTAACTATGCAACATCAAACACATTCCTCTCCTAGCCCCTCCTATACAACATCAAGGAACATCAATGTTATAAGCTCTAAAAAGAAAGAGTTTTTATAAATCCTTCTCCTAAACAAAGGTAGTTGTAATCTATCCATATTGAGTTCTCCCTTAGCCTTCTTGGGGGAGCATCATGTGCACAAGCTCCGTAAAGTTTAAACCCCAATCGGCAAGGATTATTGCCCTCTCTAAAGCATTGTTGAATGCTCAGTACCAACGTAAGAAACTTTGTTCTGGATATCCTCTATGATGTCTCATAAGCTCCAAGGAGGGTCAGTAGTACTATTCATTATCCATTATGTCAACATTTTAGAGTCACACTCCATCTCAACGTTTTTTATACCTGTGTTGATACACTAGTCAATCCCAGTTCTAAGAGCAAGAGTCCACGCGGAGCTAGGAATTTGACGAAGGTTGTGCAAATTTTCTTCTTAGTTGTGTTAAGGGTGTGCAAAATCAAAATATAAGTACATAATAGCTAAGATTTAACCTTTGTACACCATATAATTTTTCAGCGAAGGGTGTGCATCGGTCCACCCTTTGCCTAAAATGGCTCCGCCCATGGCAAGAATTTCAGCCATATTGTTGGACATGATCCAAAGGGGAATTCCACATGCATTGATCAAACAACCTTGGCCAGTCGAAAATTAACATTTATAGTAAGAGGTTAAATATTTTCATTGACGGTGTACAAAATTTTAAACGCTTTAATTTGACCTGTTCTAATTACAAGTTGCTTAATCACCTTTTGATCTAAGTTATAACTTAATTCTTAAAGCAAACACTAATTACCATCAATTGACTTTTAAACAATTATTACTTTTTGTGCATATTTATGTACCGTCGATGAGTAATAATATAAATTATTACTAATGCCATGGACAATTAAATTCTAGAAGGGAATTAAGGAGTAAATACCGGACCTTAAACAATTTTTAGACCTGTAATTTATGTTTGTTGCATGCAAAATTGCCCATCTCAAATTTCAAACTTGATTGAACATAATAGTTTTACACCTCTCTTACTCTAGCCCCCAAAAAATCAACATTGTTTGATTTCTAATCTTCTTTGTCACCAACCCTCTTTCTCTCAATTCAGAAGTCATGGCATTACCACTTGTCTCAATTTTCCTTTTTACAACCCTAGCGTTATTTTGTCTCACAGAATCCAAGCTCAATGTTGACTATTACAACAACACATGTCCTCAATTTGAAAAAATCATCCAACAAATCGTCGTCGACAAGCAACTCGCGGCCCCCACCACCGCGGCTGGCGCCCTCCGCCTCTTTTTCCACGATTGCATGGTGGGAGGATGCGACGCATCGTTACTTATTTCCTCAAATTCCTTCGCCTCGTCCGAGCGCGACGCGGATATCAACCTATCCCTCCCGGGGGACGCCTTTGACGTCATCGCACGTGCCAAGACCGCGTTAGAACTCCAATGCCCCGGCATTGTTTCTTGTGCGGATATTTTAGCTGTCGCGACTCGTGACTTGATCACAATGGTTGGAGGTCCGTTTTACCGTATTCGCCTCGGGCGAAAAGATAGCTTCGAATCGTACGCAAAAGATGTTGAAGGACATATTGCTAGGCCTAACATGACCATGGACACAATAATCAACATGTTTGCATCGAAAAATTTAAATGTACAAGAAATGGTAGCTTTAGTAGGTGCACATACAATTGGATTCTCTCATTGTTCAGAATTTAGAAAGAGATTATTCAAATTCAGCCAGACCTCAGAATTTGATCCTTCTATGAACCCTACATTTGCACAAGCGTTACAAAACTTATGCGCGAATAACACCAAGGATATGGCCGCGTTCAATGACGTGATGACACCTGGCAAATTCGATAACATGTATTACATAAACTTGCAAAAGGGGCTAGGATTGTTGGCTTCTGATCAAGCTATGATTTCTGATCAAAGGACAAAGCCTTTTGTGGAGCTTTTTGCAAAGGATCAAGATGCATTTTTCAAGGCATTTGCACATGCAATGGAGAAAGTGAGTATTTTTCAAGTGAAAACAGGGAAAATGGGAGAGGTGAGACGTAGGTGTGATGTTGTGAATCATTTACAAGTAAATCCCAACAAGAAAATTGCTAGTTAATTTAATTAATTAGGTTGATTATTACTATTGAGGAAGGATCATCTCATGACATGTTTTAGTGTCAAGGTGGTTTTGGATTATAATATGTATAGTTTCCATAGAGCATGATATATTATGTTCCAATGTGGATATTTTTGACCTCTTGTAATTTCAACGTTTCTTTTCTATCAAGATATACGTACCATGATAATTTAATTGTATGTGGCATTTGGCTACCTTAAGAGAGTCATAGTACTGCTCTCACCATTTATTCGCGCATGGTTGAATTTCTTCACATTAACATGAGCACTGTATAGAAATCACATTGCGTAAATATTCGTTGGGACCATCTCAAATGAGAAATGAGTCTTTGTGGTGATGGTGGTGGTGGAGAACGTCTTCAATCTCAGTAAAAAAAGGCCAGACTCCAGAGTTTCCCGTGACATTTTTCATTTACTTAAGTTATTAATCTCATATTTATAAATATGAATGTATTGATCTCATATTTAAGTCATAAATCTAATATTTATAAAGATGGTCGTATCAAACTTGCAAGGTAAACATCAATTCAAGAAAACTCTAATAAAAAAATAAGCTCGGAAAAGGAGAATGACGGCTAATATATACTAGCCTCACATAAATAGCAACAATAACTACGCTTCAATTCAAAACAAGTTAACATTGATGTCCTTGACTATGTTTACCATTAAAGCGCATTGCATAAATAGTGATCTACAAAAATGGTTTAACAACTACCCTCCTATCTTTGCCATAAATTCATGGGTTGGAATTAGCTATCCCATCTTTTTATATGGGATAGCTAATTATTCCACCATTTTAGTATAATAGTGAATAAAATAATAGGATTAGTTAATACCCAAAATCAAATGCGGAATAAAATAATTTCATATTTTATCTTAAAATTATTATTGTTAAATGAATTTTGGACCTAATTCACGCTCCAAAAACTAGTTCAAAGGGAGGAGGATTGCCCAAACATTATAAGAAGCTCAAGATTTCATTCATTCACCGATGTGAGATATTTCATTCATCAATTATCATTATCCCACCAACCGAACTACTTAGAGGTTGCTTGGTTAGTGGAGTTAACAACGCTAGTAGTACTTTTTTGTTTGTTACTATCTGGTAGTGGCATAGACGATAGAATAACATCAGCTTGTTGTGTCAAGTAGATATTTTAACAACAGAAATGTCCACAAAATTATGTATCAAGTCGAAATCGACCCATCAATTTCCCATTTCAATCAAGATTTTGGCCATATTTGTTGATCGATCACTACCTAAAGATCCAATCTTGTAATATGTTTGCACTATATGATTGAGACAGAAATAATAGACTAGTCGAGGTATGATAAATGACATCTTAATTAAGAGCTCATCAGTAGGGTGTCAAATGGGTGAGTTGGGCTGAAAATAGAATGATTTAAATGAGTTGAATTATAATTGGGTTGGGCCATGACCCGCCCAAATTTACTTTGGGTTAAATTGGATTGGGTTAAATTGCGCTAAAATTGGATTGGGTCATGACCCGCCCAATTTGACCCGTTTAATCTAATCAATACTACTACTTATATTAACATACTTTTGTACTTTGGTACCTATCCCAGCCCCCACCCCCAGCCCCCTACCCCCACCACCTCCACCCCACCAAAACTCAATTTTTTAATTTTTCTTTTAAAAAAAAAAGCAATATTTTTGGTACACTCTCCCCCTCCCCCCTCTAGCCCCCTAACCCCCACCACCTCCACCCCACCAAAACTCAAATTTTTAATTTTTATTTTGAAAAAAATAAAATAAAATTTGGTACACCCCCTACCCCCACCCCCACCCCCACCACCTCCACCCCACCAAAACTCACTTTTTTAAATTTTATTTTAAAAAAAAATAAAAAAATAATTATTTTGGTAACCCCCCCCCCCCCCCCCCCCCCAAAAAAAAAAAAACTCGATTTTTTAATTTTTATTTTTTTAATAAAATAATTAAAAAAGTAATATTTTTGGTACCCCCACCCCCCTCCTCCCTCAATCTACCCCCTAGAAAATATTTTCTACTCTCTAATAAAAAAAATAAAAAAAATTAAAAATGTGTTACTCATCAATCAAATAGTAGAAAGTATTTTCCAAAAAAGAAGCGGATTGAAGTTGAGATACAATTGGGTTCAACTCAAGATTATTTTAAATGGGTTGAACTCAAATGGGTTGAAAGTTGACCCAATATCAAATTATCATGAACCCAACCCATAAGATTTTGGGCGAATTGGGCGGGTTATGTATTATTGGGTTCATTTTGACACCCCTACTCATCAACAATACCCCACACCCCCCACTCAGATTTCTGATAGGCAATGATATAAATAAGAGTTAAAGGCTAAAACACACCTAAAGTATTCCGTTTTTTTGAGTTTCATACCTAAACTATCAAGTGTGTGAGTTTCCTACCTGAATTATCACAAAATGTTTAGAGAAACACACATGAACTATCAGTTGTGATAGTTCAGGTAGAAAACTCACACTTGACAGTTCAGGTATGAAACTCAAAAAATCAGAATATTTTAGGTGTGTTTTTGACTCTTCAGTCAATAAATGACCAACAAAGGGACAAATGAATCAATTTGATTTAGTATATTACAATGGTGATGTTTGATTTAGTATCAAATGGTCAATTTGATTAGTACCTCAGCCAACTGGTCTTTCGAAGACCTGAAAACAAAGATTCTGAGTCTTACATGTTATTGTAAGTAATTTTTTTTTTATCCATCTAAGCCTTGGTCTTCTTGTTATATGGGCAGGACGGGGAGAGGAGGAAGCTACTACTATCGGGCGAGATGTTAGTGGAAAAGAACAGGGTTCAGAGGAAAAGTCACAAGCTACCACTACTAATCTCCTTCTATTGCTACTTGAAATCGATCCTCTTTCTTTCTCCTTCTCTTTCCACCAGGAAAAATGGCAAGTACTCAGTAGAAAAATTTAGGTGCACACAAACTAGTCCAGACACACTATTATATATAAGAAATTGTATTAAAAAAGAGGGGGTAAGGGGGTGGGGGCAGCAACAAAATCCAATATTGCTTTAGGCAAAATCTAGTTGGTCTATTGTATTTTCTCTCCAAGTGTTCACATAGACTCCCAAGAACCTAATAAAAAGATGTAAATGCTGACTTATATACACATTAGGCAACTGTGACCAAAAACAGGAGCATTCATCTTGTAAACTTCACTTCTTTTTTATACATTTTTAGCAAAAATATATCAGACCACTATTTAGCTCTTTGTCTGAATTTAACAAAAAGAATTGAACTTTTTGCCAGTCTTCCTCTCTTTTGCCACTTGAAAACACACACACACACAAGGCATAGCACATTCAAGAAAAACTTGTGATTGAATAATGCAATTTACATGTGTGAGTGTTGTAGAAAGAATTTTACAACAGAATTTTTAGTGTGCTTCCTGTGTCGCACCATTCCATAAATACCAGTATTTCAGCGCAATAGTGATGCCTAGCTACTGCAATGAAGTCCTCCGAAGAATTCTTGAAGTCCTGCAACGCGTTCGTTGCTTGGACAAAAAGAGAGTGCACCTCCACACCAACTCATTCAGCTATCACGTTTCTCTATAAACTACATGTAAAATAGAAATATAAATGCATAGCGGTCACAAGGAAATGATTTGATACGACAAAAAGAAACTCACACTATTCAACAAGCTTTCCTTTTGTCAACCTTTAAGGGAATGTTGAACCACTTCTTCTTCTTTGTCCGGTCTCTTGAAGGCTTCTTGTCTCTTACTGGGCCATCTACACTGGCCTCCTTGGATCCACCTTTGTTCTTACTTCGATTGCTACTACTACGTTTCATAGTGGGAAGAGTTGTATAGGAAGCATGAATTTCATTGCGGTGCTTAAGAAGCTCATCAATCTATTGATTAGCGAAGGATCATGTCAAAAAACAATGATTCAACTTTGTCCAAGGAATATAAAATCACTTCAAATAGGTAACAAAATTACAGTTGCACACGAAGTTCTCAAGGCATCAGACTTACAGCTTGCATTTCTTGTGCATATCTACTTGTCATCTCGGTAAATTGTGCTAAGACCTGTCAAAATATAACAAGAAAAGGAATCAGTAAGATCGGAGAAACATAAAGAAAGAGATTGCCAATTAATGAATGGAGCACAGACCTCCCTATATTCTGTTTCAAACTTGGACAGTTCCACCCTTTTTGACAAAATCTGAGCTTCTACCGCTCTAAGATTCTCTTTTTCCTCAGTAAAAGCTGCAGCACAAACCACTTCAATGGTGTAGCTCACACTTTTAAAAAAATTGTCACCTACAAAAGTCAACCACGAAATAGCAAAGGGTGCTGAGTATCGTATTTCCGTTGAATCACATTGAGAGTTCAGGTTGGCAAGGGAAAGATACCATAAATTGCAAAAACATGTGCGCCAGCTTTTAGCTCAGTTATCTCGCATGGTTGAAATCCATCCAGTTTTTTGAAAAATGCGGAGTCTGGATCCTTTGTGGCTGCTGCCTATATATTAGCTCAAGCAGCAAAATAATGTGAACACATGAACACAAAACTGAAGAAGAAACATACTAAAAATTGACATTACGATAGATATAAACTCACCGATGTCTGTGTTTGATCCATGTGATAAACTGGGAAACCAAGAAAATACATGCCGGCAGCTGTGACTTTCCCTGTTTTTGAACTATCTTCCTGCAAACAAGTCACAATAAATTTACAGCAGATATTAATGAAGTAGGTAGTACTGCCAGGATCATAAACCAGATTAGCATCAGCAGTGATAGAGGATTTGGCAACTGATGGATTGTGACTAATTTGAGGGCGGGATGGCCTAGCTTATATGAGAGGGTATGAAAATAGGATGCAGCAAAATTGAAAGAACATGAACTCGGCATATGCGGCAGAAAAGTGAATTGAGAAACCTTTTTCCCCGTCTGAAGTCAACCCTTAAGAACTGCAGAGGTGCAGCGCTCGAAACTCGGGAATGATGGGCCCGCCCCTCTACCCTCCCCACTCAAATACTAGGCTTAGTTTGCCTAGTATAGGGCATGAACCCGTGAGTTAAGCCACAACGTCTCAACCTTTGTCGAGTGAGCTTCACCCTGGGGGAAAAAGAGAAACTTACTGTTGTTGCTAAAAAGGATAGTGCATCATTTAGGAGTAGGACTAGACAAACTTCTTGATTTGAACAGAAAACAGATATCTGTATCCATATATTTATAAGATAAAAGGAGCTCATTGTGATCTCCTCAAGCCTAAACTACCATGAAATTTGAAGTGTGACCTCTTAGACTACTTGACTGCAACAAGGAGCAACCAAAAGAATAGAAAAAGATTGGAACCTGTAATGCAAGGCTCAGTCCACCATTTTCTTCTTGGTCAAAGTACAATAGCTGCACACACAAAATTCACATGACCAAACTGTGACAAACTCAAAACAGGTCAAGACAATGAAAAAAATTGAGTTGATAGAGAAAACAAATTGAAAGTAATTAAATCATGTTATAATCTATGAACGGAATCATTGTATGATACTGCCACATGAGGAAAGCAGGTCTGCTGATGCTGGGTTGTCATATTAAACTAATCAGAAATCAGTATCACTCTGCTTGATGGTTCAGTCCAAAAGAGAATATCGAGATTTGAATGGTTCAACTAGCAAGCATTTTTTATGACAAGTAAAATTTCCTGGGATCAACTTCTGGACATGGCAGAAATCAGAAATGGTGACACAATGTTATCATTATTTTTAAGCATCATGAAGAATTATCCGAGACTTCTCTTCTCTCTCTGCCACCATTTTACAACTAAAACAATAGTTTAATGGGACATCATAGATGAGGTGTCTACTATCTACTACTGATACCCCAATGGGGCGCTTCGGATCGGGAGTACAAAGTCCCAAAATTTTAACAAAGAGGCTTGCCACCTTTAGAGCATTTCTAGGATTCCTTAAGATCAACCAGACGTAAATGTACCAGTTACCAAAATCAGCATGTCAAGAGAGATAATTTAAGACAAAAGAATAATACAGACAGAAATGGAGATGAGCAGATCAAACCTAAATGAGCAAAGAGATGAGAAAAGGCATCTAAGAGTTTGCATCTATCAAATGCTTTATCAGGAAAAAAAAAAAAGAGAACCCATCTAATGATGGATATATATGAATATATTCTAGAAGCACACTATTAAGCCTCTAACTCGGCTAAATATAAAATATTGCTAACTGACGCACATCAGTCTTAAAGTCTGAAATGCAATAGTAAACCTAGCAGCCCTCATTAGCAATGTAGCACTCTTTTAGTTGCAAAAAACTCTTCAATATTATTTTCCAACTGACCAAATAAACTTCTCTGATCATCAGAAGTCCGAGTCCAAGTAGAAAGCATTCAGGTGACCAAATATACACAATAAAGTAAACCAACACATATTTGGCTTTAGATTTTGACAGACCTTGAATTTGCTTTTTTCTCGTGAATGAACTCGGCAAACAAGGCCCCCTTTCGCTTCCTTTTCTGTTATGGTAACAGAGTAGAAGTGAGCAGATTGCTTTTCTACCTGTTAAGAAGAAGATCAGAACTTCTGCAGTAACTACATTTTAACAAGAATGAATTACATAAGATTTAGATTGATACCTTCCTACACAAAGGTTGCCCAAGTGGAAGCGGTTGAATAGGTACTGAACCATTTAAGGCTTCCTCTAGAACAGTTGCAGAGACTGTGGTTTTTATTGGTACACCAAGCTTACTGCTCATAACGAAATAAGCGAAAATTTATCATCATGCAGCATAAATTTCATGGGCAGAAGTCTGGATCCAACAAAAAGGAACATAAAAGATTACATGCAACATGGACTGACCTAAAAAGAGCAGCAAACATAGTATTCACGGTTCCCAAACTTGAAAGATCAAGCTCCAATTCTTGGCTTTCTGACTCAACAGCCTGTTTAAATAGCACTTCGATTAGGCAGAGCACCAACAATCTCATTTTTTCAAGTAGGGAGAATGCACAAGAGAAAGTCTAGCTCGTAATCTAAAGATAGATATCTAAGATAAAGAGCATCATATGCTTAGGAAAAGTACAACTAAATTAACTTCTTTCCCTACAGACTACACTGAAGAAAAAAACCAACCTCAAAGCCAGCTGAGTCATATTGACGCCTTTTATCTGGATCAGATAAAATGTTATATGAAAAGGTGACCTCCTTGAACATGTCTGCTGCTTTAGGGTCATTTGCATTCTTGTCAGGATGATACCTACAATATGCAAAAGTGCCAACAGAAAACAATATAACCTCCCTCAGACAAGAAGGATACGTGCATCCTGATATACAAAAGGACTTAGAATCACAATCTACGATAGAATACTACTTTTCATGAGAGCAAAATTTTTAAAATTGGTTGCTAATCATATTACAAACATTGCAGTGATAATTTCCACAGACATCCAGAACCAACTTTGTAATTGTTGCCATGGAAATATTTTAGTACTTTGATATATCAAACTCAAAGGTAACTTTAGAAACTACCGTATACTGAATCTCTGACGAGAAAGATAAGACAAACAAAAGATCAAAGTAAAGAAGACAACAAATTATGGATTATAATTTCTTTCCTATAGTTTCAAATTCGAACTTATTCTCAAGTATAACTGAAAAGATAATATTTTCAAAAGAACTGACTTTCTAAAAGATTAAACTCTTCCAGAATCCTGCACAAACTACCACTTCTCCTTTGCTTCCAAATCACAAAACAGCAAAAATAATTATTTGACAGTTCCTTTTTCCTCTTAAATTTAACAAATCAAGAGCATTGAGGAAAAGATCTTTAGTTCTCCCAATTTAGTTACTTTAAAGGTAGGTTGCAGACCTAAAACTTAGAAAATAATTCCCACTCAAATCCTATAAACAAGTTGAAATTTCAAATGAAAGAAAGAAATGCATTGGGGAAAAAAAGAAAAGAAAGGTAAAAGCTCTCATCCGACAACAATAACACACTTTATAGGAAGCAAGCTAAGCACCCCTTTCTTCAAAATTTTCCTTATTTTTCTTCTTCTAGAAAAAAAATCCTCAGAAACAAGCAGAACTTCAATATTGATGTATCATAACACTTGCTATAACAATTACAATAACATACCCAATGTAATCCCACCAAGTGGAAGAGTGTACACTATTAGAAAGAGAGGTTTTTCCCACCCCAAATCAATGGGAAATTTGTGTTATAAAACATGATTTTCCCACTGAATCAGCTCACTGGGAAAACGCATGGTGAGAAACAGATTCTCATTGAAACACGGGGAAACTTACTAATTTTTCCGTGTGAAAACACTACTATTTTTTTTCTCTCTGATTCAATCAAAATATCTGAACATTTTTCGCAAAGGAAAAAAGTGATTTTTTAGTAGTGGTACACAGACCTTACTCCCCTACCTTGGAGGTAGAGATACTGCTTACGATAGACCCTCAGATCAAGCAACTTGTTATAACAATTATTGCTAACATTTCTATATAATTAAGCCTACAAAACAACCACTCCCAAGCTAAATTATTTTCATTATCACAGGGGTGATAACAACAATACACATCACAACAACAACATACCTAGTGTAATCCTACAAGTAGGGTCCCTGGGGAGGGTAGAGTGTACACAGACCTTACCCCTACCTCGCCGAGATAGAGAGGTTGTTTCAGATAAACCCTCAGCTTAAATAAAGCCTGCCAAACAGTTTGAAAAAGGGGATATATATATATGGGAGCAATAACAACAACAAAGAATGACAAAATCTAAAAAATTTGCCCCTTCTCTTCCACTCTTCAGACACCCAAAAAAGGAGAAAAAAACTAAACAAAATTGAACACAAAATGGGTTTTCAAGAAAACAGCTCTACAATGCCAAAATCAAAAGAAATTCACTGAAAACAAAGAAAAAAATTAACATACTTCAAAGCTAATTTTCTGTAAGCACTTTTGATTTCTTGATCTGTAGAATTCCTGGAAACGCCTAAAACCTCATAAGGGTCCCTCCGTAAGCACTTTTCTGCCTCACCCTTCTCTGATTTTGACTTATGCCCAGGCATTTTTTTCTTCTTAGCACTTCAAGGTCACAACTTTTTTATTTTTTCAAAAAAAATTCAAGAAAATACTAATGCTATTTCATAAAGATGGAAACTTTGACCTGAGAAAATATTAATTCTCTCATACCCAAAATCAAATTTTCCAAGAAAAAATTCAGGGAAAATATTGGGGTATTCGAAAACCCTAAAAATGGAAACCTCAGGTTCCAAGCTGGAAGAGAGCTGTGCGTAAGGAGAGAAGACTTTTGTTTTTTTCTAGAGATGAAATATAAAAATTTCAAAATTTTCAAAATTTTAAAACTGTTTTCGCTATTATACGCAGTGGCCACTGCCAGTGGGTATATTGCGCCACATTTATTGTATTTGTATGCCTCTATCTTTGTGCTCCCTTCGTGTCATATTAATTGATCAATTTTCTTTTTACTTTAGAATATTACTTAAATAGGTCATCTATTACTGTATCTCCTTCCTGATCACTCCCTGAAATCACGAAGGGAGGGAGAAGATATTTCAATAGGCTCCCTTTCAAAAAAAAAAAGTCAATTGACACCTTAACAAACCTTAGGGCTCAAATTTTTAAAGCGCATGCCCGACTTTCAGGTCACTTGCGAAGGGAACAAAGCTTAGGGCACAAAGTAGTCCTCTCATGTGTGAATTAATTACAAAAGTAATATGAAAAAAAATTAATTAATGCTTCTTTAATTTAGTAAGGTGAATAATTAATATGGAATAACTATTTTGAGTAAGGTGATCAACTAATATGATACAAAAGGAGTATTATTTGTAGTATTACTTATGTCTTATTAAGTTATTAATTTCTCCGTCTCTATTTATGTGATATCTTTTGAATTTCGAGATTCAAATAAACTTATTTTTTATCATAATCTCTTTTATATATATTTAAAATATTTTACGTTGTTGCATTTATAAACGATATAAGGAGGTTCATCGTTTGAATCCTTTTTATTAAAAGATTATATTGTATAATATAAAGTTGAGATTACTTTATATGTATGTATAGTATGTTTTGAATTTCTTGACTTCTTCTTACATTTACTTTTTTATATTCTGAATCTCTAGTGAAATATTTTAATACCGTCGCTAGGCTGTATTAGCAAATGACAAGCTCGATCTTGCGCCATTTTTGCACCATTTTTTTTTCTTTTGGTAATTATGGAGTAGCTACTTGTCCAAAATCTTTCTTTTCCTATTTTAGTAGGGGAGTAGTATAGGTAGATTTGGGGTGACGTAGGTCTCCATGTAGTCATTTTCAATGTACACTATGCAAGTTTCAAGTCCCATTCATTGTGGTCCTATGTTGCTTTCCTCACAACATCACAATTGCTCAAACCACTTTATAAATTTTGCTACTAAAGGGTTTTTCCCTTCTTATCAAATTGGCTTTAGCAAAAATGGGTCGTTTGATAAATTCATTTTCTTAATGACTTCTCCGGTCTCAAAATAGTACTCACTTTGTTTTAATTTGTTTATTTTTTTTTCATTTTCAGTTAGTAAAAAAATATTGTTTTTCTTTTTTATACCATTTCTTTAATTTTAGTTTTTCACATGACATGTTTAAGATAATAAGATTAAAGAATTTTTGATATATTTAATATATCTTTAATTTAAGATTACACAATTTAAATTTTTTCTTTACTTTCTTAAGTTCATATTAAATTATCAAAATACAACAAATAAATTGAAACGAACAGAAAATTTGTTCATACATGACTATTAAATAGACTAA
Organism: Jaltomata sinuosa; assembly: GCA_003996215.1. Lineage (NCBI taxonomy): Eukaryota > Viridiplantae > Streptophyta > Magnoliopsida > Solanales > Solanaceae > Jaltomata > Jaltomata sinuosa. Next base: position 537,014 of record QJPP01000485.1, on the reverse strand, counting down.
TGTTGGCTTTATTAGATTAAACCTTTGTCGGCTAACGAAAATTAGAGAGAGATTGAACTTTTGTCGGCGAAAGTTTTTTCTCATTTCTTTTCATCTTTTATTTTTGGGTCGACAAAGTTTTCTACCAAAGAAAAAAGAACACATATAGCATCTACTCATGATTTCTTATTTACAAGTAGTTAATGACATTGTGACAAAATATTAGAGGTGGTAAGATTAGCATATTAAAATATAATTTATTCAATTTATTAAAATTTAAACTGATTATTGACTTATTTATTTATTAGCTCAATTCAATTTATGTTTGCCCATCAAAGTTTGAGCTTATTTTTAGTTCAAATTGACTCATAAAAAATCATGTTAAAAATATTTTTTAATGTATTATGTAGAGTCATAATAAAGAATAATAATAATAATTTTATAAGATATTAAAATTTTATAAAAGAATAAATAAAATAATTAAAACTTAGTAAGAATTGGACAAATTAGATTATGACCTGCATTTTAACTTATTTGATTTAACCCATTTCGACCTAAATTACTTTTGGATGGACCAATAACCCATCTATTTATTAAATCATTCCATTTTGACTTTTTCAAATTTTTTTCAACTCACCCACTTGCCACCTATAAAAATGAATATGCTATGACATTTCCATGATCATAATGATATCTTGAAAAACAAACATAAAAATTTACTTGCATCCGATATTCATATCGAATCAATAACTATAATTTACATAAGATGTATTTGTACATAAATTTTTTATAATATAAATTATATTCTATTGATATACATACCTCATTAAATCACTAGTCAATAATAAATTTTAATACATTGAGTGCCAATATATTTTTTTCGAAATGTAACTAATTCTGTTACCGGCTAATTTAGTAGTTTCTCTCACATTGAAATCTCTATCCATTTGGATACTATGATTTCACTACTTTGCCGTCTTTCACTGGTATATACTTTCTGTTTCAATTTATTTGACCTATTTTGATTTGACATAAAGTTTAAAAAAATAAAAAAAACTTTTAAATTTTGTGGTCTTAAATTAAAGATATGTCAACTATAATAAAATGCTCTTTAATCTTGTGGTCTTAAACATGTTATTGAAAAGTTGCTAAAAATAGGAAAGAAATATTTCTTTTTAAACAGATTAAAAAGAAGAGCAGGTCAAATAAATTAAAACGGAGAAAGTACTATTTTTCATTTTCAAAAGAATGATACAATTCAAAGTACAACTAATAAATTAACTTTTAATGTGAAATTTACTAGTATGATTTTTTTAAAATAAAGTTCACGCATCTCATTAAAAGAAATACCAGTTGCAATGCTTTATGAATAGTTAATTAAGACTATATTTTCTTGTTAGCTTCTAACGGTAAATAATCTATCTTTATATAATTATAGTAAAGTTTGAAGTTTTTTTTTTTTTTTTTTTACATATGATGTTCAAAAAAAATTTCGTCTAAAAACTTAATTAATTACATGGTGTTGTGAAATTTCTTTACTTGATTGAGCACACTCTAATGACAAGAGATAATATAGGCGGCAATAGTATGGTGATTGACAATGATGATTGTAATGGAGTGATTAGTGATAATCGTGGATGATGAAAGTTGTGTGCAGTGATGGTTTAATAAGTGGCGGACTGGTGTTTGTATGATATCTGATCAATAAATATAATTATTCGCGAGGTTAAAAAATGAAGCCCAAAACTATATATAGAAAGAAATTGTATTTAATTTTACAATAGTGGACATAGTGGATAAGAAAAATAGTAGACAATAACAGAGAAATTATCAAAAAATAAAAAAGTACAAAGAGAAAGATGTTAAGTAATTATTCTTTGTTTTCTTAATTGAATTGCAATTAAACTCAACTGGTATTTTACTAGAAGAGTTTAGCTTAATGCTGTGAAAACTTACAGTAAAAATAATTGGTAGTGATGGATATTGATAGAAATGCCTGACGATAAAGGTGGTTGGTAATGATGACAATGATAATTGTTCATGGAAATTGATGGCAAAGGTACTCATTGATGATTTTGGTGGCGGTTGATGACAAAAATGACTAATGATAAAGGTAGTTACGTTGAAAGTAATCAGTGATAGTAGTTGTTAGTGTAAATTAGTGTTGGAGCTAATTGGTGGATATATACTCGCTGAAAATAATTATGTGGCTATGACAACAATAAATGTACCTGATGCTAGTAGTTGATGGTGATGATTAATGTGTAATAGAGATTGGTGATGATTGTTATGCATCGAAAATAGAGTAGTAGCAAGTTTATCTTCATACAACGTCTTACTTGCTTTAAAACTTTATATATACAATTATAACTATGTCTCAATGTCAAGCAATTATATGAATATTCACTAATCATGCTACTCCAATTAAGTCCAACAATAACAACAACAATGACAACTTAATTCAAATATTTAAATAATTTATATCTATTTGGAGTAAATAAATGATTACTAAAAAAATATTTTAATGAATTGAGATATGAGTAATTCAAATTTAAACTTTCATTGATGCAAACGAAACAACTCTTGTCCTGTTTCTTGAGTTGATAAGTCAAAAATATGAGTGGTGCTTCATATTCAACTTTATCAGAGTATCATTCTTATGAAATCAAAAGGTGTACAATAATACCATTTTTAGGTTGCGATAAATTGACATATATTTTTTTATTCTTAATCAGATGTCTTAAATTTGAAATTTGAGTATGAAATCATTTTTAATAGAGAACTGTTTACTTTCAAAAGTGAGATGTCTCAATATGAATTCAAATTAGTTAAACCTTAAAATAAGTATCAAACACCGAATGAAAAAACTCAAAAAAGAAAAAAAGAAAGTGTACAACAATGTATATGAAAACGAAATAACTGGTGCAAAATCCTTTTTGGATGTAGGGGTCCAATATAATGTCACTCTTTAGTCTGGGCTGATTGAAAAGCATGTCCCATCTCTTTAATTCAGTGGAAATTTGTCTTTTGTTTCAGAAATAGGTAGAAAGTAATTAAAGAAACTTGAAAAGAAAAGAAAAGTTTCTGCTATTTGCATTGTTAAATTTACTTTATTTGTCTGCATCTGCAAGAAAACAAGTGAAAATCATATCCACCTTATTGTACTTTATTTTGTGAAAGTGAAAAATGTTAAAAGTAATTGTCAGATATAGAAAACATCCAATCAAAATTTAAAACTTTAATATTTTAACAAATTTAAATTAATGAAAGTTGTAAACATGATATAGAAATGGAATGGTGTCAAATATTTTAAGGCATCTCGAGTTAAAATATTGTGCGACTTGGGAGGGGAAACTATTAATTTTAGATTATCGAGCGATATGACGCAACGAATGAGATTTCTTTGCTATTAAACAAAGATTTAGGGTTCGTATCCTAAAAAGAGAAAGAATCGTATGATAGAAATTATTTTCCCTTAAATGAGCCATATATATCCAACGAAGCTGAATCAGTCAAGCGAGTTGGTTTTGAATACAAATGGTTAACTATAAATTTAACACATAGAGAGCAAGATGGGACTTGATACCTAATTTTGGCAGCAAATAAGGATTCTCTCTTAAAATAATTAATAAGAAAATGACCTAATTAAGTGACAAAAAGTATAATTAAAAGTACCACATCTACTGCACAGAATCTAATTATCAGATTTATTTAGCCCCTTAATCTTTCTCTCTTTGATCTCTTACCCCTTGTAATAAGCACGTATCTAGAAAAGAAATTAAAAGATGACAAGAAAAGAATATATTTACATGTAGATACATATCACTTGACAATAATAGTCACTACACCATATGAAGACTTTTAGTGGCAATATATTATTCCAAAAGTAAGTACAGACATACAAACATTAGAGAAAGACAAAAGTAACTTTCTCTGTTTTTCATAAATCCAGACAACAAAACCAAGATACTACACAAATACTCAAAACCTTACTAAATTTTGCAACAAAATAATGATGAACACTTTCCTCTTCTTCTACCATCAGATATGTTATGCAACATTTTCTCAAAGGATAGAAGCAGGTTTTGAATGGTTCAGCTTTCGACCTTTGCAATCGCGCGCGTGCAATGTTTACCCTCACTAGGCATGGTGCTACTAGTTGTAGCAAAGTAGTCATGTACTAGTGGATAAGAAAGTTGAACTGAGATCGATTACTAATGACAGATGGAAGTTGAAGGTAGAACATGTTTGGTGCCTCGCTTTTGGGAATCCTATAAATATAAAAGAGGCAGAATCATTGATTCCTTGTGTTATAAGATCCATAAACATTTAACTTTACTTCAACTTTCATTGATCGCAAATTAGCAGCAGAATAATAAGTACTCCCTTCGGTCCTTTGTTTGTCATTTTAATCAAACAAATTTGATCCAAAATAATTGTCACTTTAGCAAAAGGAACGGAGGGAGTAGTTAAGAAGTACAAAGAGATGACTAAACAAAACAGACTCGCTACCATAAGGCATTCTAAGGCTGTAAGATAGTGTTACCTACATAGGTCAGCCGTCATCCTCTTCTATGATTTCTGCTCCTCTCTGGATATGAATCAATTTCTGCTATTAGCTTTCGTGTCAAAATACTCTATGATAATTAATTTCTTTCTTTCTTTAGAGTTTCAGTTCAAAAAATCTCATACCTTTACCGGAAAGATTTGTTGTGCTAACGTGCCATTTAAGATCTGGTCACTAATTTGGAGCCTGATCAGTGCTGGTGCGCTTTCTAAGCCATATTTAGAAGCATCAGTGGCAAAATCTTCCATAGTGTCACCACGCCGCTTCAAAACCAATTCCTCTAGTGATGGTAGATCAATTGTGACAGCAACAGGACAAAGCCGTTTTATGTGTACATTGCTAATGTGGAGCTGTTTTAGCTTGGGCAGTACGATCTTCAAATCCCCGTCTTTTCTGTTCTCCTCATTGCTTATAAGTTCCTCCAAATGATATATTTCGCTAACTTTAAGTTCCTTCAGTTGAAGTAGACTTTGAGCTGTCCTAACAGAATATAAGTTGGAGATTTATGAGCAGTGCTCTACATGTACAACTCTTAGTCTAGGAAAGGTTAGAGCGTTCTGAACAACATGCATCTCTTCGGATGCTTTTGAGACAATTCTTTCCAGTTTTGGGCACTCAACCACCCTGAGAACTTCAATATGACTTAATTCTTGGGATAAAGAAGACGGGAATACTGATTTCAGCTTCGCACAACCCCTTATCTCAATGATGGTAAGATTGTCGAGCCTTACTTGTCTGTGATGGCCTGTTGATGACAGTGGGTCAATCACATTCCATATGTGCTGCAATTCAGGCAGATAATTTAAATTGACCTTCCTGAGCTTGGAGAGAAGAATATAGTGGTCGGAGCCATCAGGTTTAACGAATTGAGGCCCTAATAAACCAGTTGAAATTATTCCTTGTTCTTCTTCAAGTGTAAATATTTGTCTCAATTCGTTACACCATGCTACATGAACTTCTTCCAAATTTAGAAATCTTTGGACTAATGGGGAAGTGACCAAAGTAATCAATAAGCGGCAATATTCAACTTTTACAATCCGTAATTTCTTGAATGAATATGTAGACACAAATCCATAAGGTCCATAACAGATGTACTGTAAGGAGTCCATAATAGAAAGATGCAATTCCTCCAAGTCTCCCAATATTATTGGCGCATTACGTGGGCGTTTTTCCACCAGCAAATAATCTACACAAGCCTTTATCTTGAGAATCTTCAACCTATTTAGACTTTCTTGATGAACATCTATGATACTGCTAAGCAATCCGTTTTCCAGACAAAACAGTGTCAAATCTTCTGTGGTCTGAAGCATGTTTATGATTGCCTGAGGTATTTGGGTCTTGATTTCTCTGAAGTAAAATGTCTTGCTGCTCGGATAACAAATGGTTGCATCACACCCTACAGTTATCTCATACTTTTGTATCTTTGGAAGATGAAAGTTCTCAGGGAAGCATTCCACAAAAGGTACTTCTATGCATAAAATGGTCAAGTAGCGCAACGACATAATTTCAGAAAGACATGCTTTGCAACACTCTTCAGGTGACCCGTTGCTAATTCTCCAAAGCTTAGAGCATCCTCCCATGTATAATTCTTCCAATCGTTTTAGATGTGAAACCAACTTTTGTGGAATTCTTTCAAGACTTTGGCAGAATGTTAGGTCCAACAGCCTCAAGTTATTTAAGTCACCAATTTCATCTGGAAGCTCTTTGATGTCAGAACCGTACAAACTTAATATCTCAAGTCCTTTAAGTTTTCCCAGGATGGATATATCATCTAACTTGCAATGTTCTAAGCTCAAAACTTGAAGTTTTATGAGGACTTCAAAAGATGAAGGAAATTCAAGAGAACTGAGTAACGGGGAGATATTTGGTACTAGTCCATAGTCATGATTTAGGGAGCGAACACCAACTCTTTCACTCAAATCCAAAACCGTTAGAATTCTCATTCCTTCAAAGAAGGCATCTGGGATCAACTCAATACCCTCATTCTCCCCTAACAACAACATTTGGAGTTCGGGGTAGTTCAAGCCATCTGGAAGCACTGATAGATTGTTACTCATTAGGGAGATAACCACATGTTGTTCAAATGTGCCCCTTCTTGGCCATTCACTTAAACAACGACCAGATTTTATTAGGAATCTGTGGTTTTCACCAGAGGCTATCGAAATTGCAAAGTCCCGAACCATGTCATGCATTTTTATGCAACCTTCCTTGTCACTCTCTAGCAACAAACCTGAGGCTTTGAGTTCACCAACTCTCAAGTGCGCCCTGGCTCGTGCTTCTTTGATTTTATCTACATCCATGAACAATTGTTTTCCCATTCCATATCTGGCCAAGTGTTCAATTTGTATATCATGATCTTCAGGAAATAAAGAACACATTAGGAAACATGATTTGGTTTCTTCATTTTTTAGATAGTCATAACTCAAGGCAAGGCGTGAGAAAACATTTTCCTCTGCATATTCTTCACTCATTGGTTGGGATTTCTTCAGCAGCTCAAGTGCTGCTGTCCACTCTATTAGAGATTTACCACGTAAGGCCCTTCCAACTACAACAAGTGCCAGTGGTAAACCTTGGCATTCCTGAACAATCTCTATTACCATTCTTCCCAATTCAGAAGAAACTGAACTGATGACCAATTTAGCATTTGTCCTGAACAAGTGCCATGACTCTTCCAAGGATAAGAGCCTTAATGGGATCTCCTTTGCACCCATATTCCTCAAAACACCTACACGCCTTGTAGTGATCATAATCTTGCAGGACTTGTGCTCGATTCCACAAGGAATTCCAATGGCTGCTAAGTCAATGGATGACCAAACATCATCTAGGATAACAAGTATTTTCCTTCTCAGAGAGTATTTTGTAAAGTCGACCTGATCTCCCCATTTCACTTTCCTCTGTAAGTTTGAGGTGTAAAATACCTGCAATTTGACCTTGAATTTTTCTTATATCAGGACTTTGAGAAACCACGACATATACAACCACATTGAAAAGGTTGCAGGCCATTTTACCAACTTCCTTGGCAAGAGTAGTCTTGCCAATTCCACCCATGCCATATAGCCCTACAATTTTACAGTCCTCATTTTGAAGTGCTTCCATGATGTTGTCTACTGCTTCTCTTTGTTGGTCAATGATATTAAGCATAGGTTCACTTTCATCTACGATCTCTTTTCCTTTATCAGAAAAGAGTGGCAAATTCAAGGGAGGCACTGAAATAGATAGCTCTTCCTTTGGTTTTTGGTCAAGAAGCTCTCTCACTCTCTTGGTTTGTTTCAGTACCATCTTGCTTACCTTATACCTTGAGAGAAAATCTTGAAAACATCCTTTTAAACACTTCAATTTGATTTCTCTATCACTGCTTGTGGCTTCCATTATGGACTTTGAACATCTTGTCTTGCTTCTTTCAATGTTTTGACTTGTTTCTGAAGATCTTTAACATTTTTTTCGCGGTAGTAAATAAGAAGGAACTGGCGGCCTACTGGAGCCACCACATAGTCAGCAAGCTTCGAAATCACAGGAATGAAAGTCAGCACAGCCATGGAATTTTGTCTTCTACACTTGATTACACGACAAAAGAAGAAAAGAGAGTTAGAGAAATCAAATAAAACCAGTAGTTCACCTATATCTGCATATGCGATATGTCATTAACCTCCATCCAAGGATTATGTATGATATATCATGAAATTATGCCCCCACAATGTACAAGAGAAACTACAAAGATTTGGAGTTGTTTGAATAACAACAATATCATTCAACATGTATATGTCTGCAATTGTTACAGTTAGTCATCTAATCTCTTGATATATTCTATCCATAAGAAATGCTGAGAGTTGAGTGATGTTAGTCGTATTTACACGGCTTTTTAGCCAATCTTTGCCATGTATACCTTGTTTCCGAGTATAATTAAGCTAAATACTCATAACTTTTACTCATTTCTATGTTTTTGGGAACTAATGTAGTGTGCTTTGTGAGTTGTAGGTGAAAAGACCAAGAATTTGGCCAAGTATGGAACAAATAGCATATTGTCTCGCCGAGCCAAGCTCAAGGAGAGGCAAGGAGGGTCGCGGGGCGAAGTGCAAGGCGAGGGGGGAGGGTGGGGGGTCTGATTTTGACCCCCTCTAAAGTTTTGTGCCTGACAGAAGAATCCCAAGGCAAAGAGAACTACCTCGCGGGGCCAAGGACAGGGCGAGGCAGTGTGCCTCGTGCCGCTAGGCAGCAGAGACTTGTCCAATTTTGGCCTTTTCCTTACCCATTTTGGTGGGCCCTTTTAGGTGTTTGTACTTAGTATAAAACTCATACTTAGGTGTTTTACATCAGAGTTGATCATTGTAGAAGTACAAAGCAAGGGTTAAATGATATTCTTCTTAAGGTTCTTTCTTCTACACTTTTAGTTATCTTAATTCTTATTGTTACTTTGAATTCTGAAATTGTAATCACATTATGAGTGACTAACTTCCCTCTTTCTAGGGTTATGGGAAAGTATGAACGTTGTATTCCAATATAGAAGTTGTTTATGCGTTTTCTACCATTATAAATTGTTCTCTTAATCTTATTTGACTATTCTATTGTTTCGTGACCAATAGGATACATGGATAATCACTAATGGAACTCGACAAAGGAAAACTAGGGATATAATGTGGTTTATGTTGGCTTGTATGCGTCCACCATCACTTCAGGGACCAGGTCCCTCATGGAATATTACGGCTACGGACAGAAGGTAAAACACAACAGTACAGAAGGTAAAGAGCACACGATGTTTACGTGGATACCTCCTTGATCAAGGGAGTAAAACCACGACCTACCTCGTAGGATTTTCACCAACACAATCCACAAAAACAAGAGCGATATTAGATTACAGACTCCGGTAATCCTAAGGTTAACCTCTTAATCCCATCCCCTTGTAATAGTACAACTCAAGCCAAGTTCAGATTACAACCTCTTGCAACCTAGGAATTAAACTCTTAATCCCTCACTCTTACAATAACTCTATTGTAAGCCCTCTCTACAATAACTCTATTGCAAAGACATAATCTGGCTAACTCTAGCCAAACTAATCAACTAACTCTAGTTGACACAACTACGGCTAACTCTAGCCACAACTCAAATCTACAAGATAAGAGAGAAAGATAAACACCTACACAAGCTTCTCAAAATGAGGAGTAGGTTTACAATGGAGCAAAATACAAAGACTCAACAACCTAGACCTAAAGACATATTCAATTGCAGCAAGTTGGTCCCTTGATTGTTGAAGCTTTATCGTGTTGGAACTTTGTAGCTTTGCAGATGAAGAGAGACAATTTTTGTGTGTGAAAAAGCTTAGTTTTCATCTCTTGGTGTATGGAGTGTATATGGAGGATGAAAGAGGTGAAAACTTTGACCATTGGACAAAGAGGGGGACCGCAATAACTTTTCTGCACTGCTGCCTGCAGTGCTGTATTTCTCGCACAATGGCAGCAGTGGCAGCAACTTTACAGCTGTAAGGGTTGACTGTGTAAGAGGGGGGACATGATGTGTACCTGGTCCCTCATCAGGTTTGTCAATCATCAGAACAAGACCACAGCAGTTTCAGGGACTTGATGTGAGCCTGATAGTTGTACCTGGTCTCTATGAAAGAAGATCCTTCAAAAGATAGTTCCTCTTGAATGAACATTCCCCCTTGAATGATCATTTCAATTATACCACTTGTTCACTTGTTCCCCCTGAGATCTTGATTCCAATGTTCCCCCTGAGAATGGCTTGGTGCGTGTCTGGTCCCTCGACAGGTTTGCCAAATTATCAAAACAAAGCATAGTACCGTAGTAACTATGCATCATCAATTTCTCCCTTTTTGGTGATGGTAAACACGTGTAAGCAAGTTCCTTCTGAGAACCAGGTTCTCATACAGTTGACTCTGAGAAATGGATCAAGTTCTTTAGATAGCATATCTGGTCCTTCAATAGGTTTGTCAAATCATCAAAACAAGGCATAGTACTTCAACGTCTATGCTTTATTAATTTCCCCTTTTTTGATGATGTCAAACACATACATCAAGTTTCCCTTGAGGACCATATTTTCCCAAAGTTTATCAATTCTCTGTTACAGAGTTACCAAACACCAGTTGACCATATATTCATCCATATCGGGTACCAGGTCCCCTCATGAGTTTGTCAACCATCAAAACCATATAACCCGTGTACCTGCTCCCTCTTTCACCATGATCTTCATTAGTACCAGGTCCCCTGTTAGTTTGTCAATCATCAAAATCAATGCTTTATCAATTTATCTCCCTCTTTTTGATGATGACAAACATAATTCCTCTTTGAGATCAAAGACAACATCTTTGCATCTTTCATGTCTCCGTACCTGTTCCCCCTATCATAGTGCTCTCCTATTTCCCTCGCTTCCCCTTGTCACCAAGATCTCTAGGCACAGACGTATGTGTATACGTAAATGTTCCCCCTGTCACCAAATCTTCCCCCTTTTGACATCATCAAAAAGAGCAAGACAGTAAACCAAGCAAAAGTGAAAAGATCCCATATTAACTCATAGCCACTGGGGCAACACTTACATGAACAATGGAAATAGTCAAGAATAGAGAGATCAGGACAAGTATCAAGGACAGTAATTCATTGTTAGCATCACAAAAAGTATACATAAAACAGAGAAATTTTCAAGAGTAAAGCCACATAGGAGAATGAATAACAAAAAGTGACACAAAAGGGGCTAGAAAAGTAGTTAGTAAGCGGATTAGAAGGGATTGGCTAGAGTTTGGAACAGGGTATCCAACTGATCAGCAACAGCATCATGAGCACGGAGAAGTTTCAAAGTGAGATCCTCGACATGGTTCCTCAAGGTGGCAACTTCAGTCTTTAAATCTGCATTTTCCTTCTAAAGTTTTGTCACCATACCAGGTCCCTCACTGGGTCCTAATGTAACCATGTGCAATCTCATCATCTCTTTGAGTAATCAAGGTTGTTATCTTCTCCAACTCAGCAGAGGACCTTTTGTTGCACACAATTAGATCAAAAATTATTGAGGGAATTCTTGTGTCTTAGATGATTTGGTATGGGTACCAGGTCCCTCATCTCCTAAGTCCATGCGACCTCTTTTTCTTTTCAATCCCAAAAGTCTGCCCTTCTTCTTCTGAATACTTTCTGGTCCCCTCAACAAACCTATTCGACTAAGACTTTTTCCTTTATACTCATCTCCTAGATTAGGTACCTCTTTAACAGGTTGTGAATTATTCTTTTTAAGATCAACCAATTCTTCTGGCACCACTTCCTTCTCAATAGAAACTTTCTTCTTCACCAAGTGACTCCCTCCTACTTGGTGCACCTAGAGCATTTGAATACTACTACATCTGATTCCACCACTTTCTTAGATCCATTCTTCGGCAAGGGACCAGGTTCCTGAGGTAGTTCCCTCAGAGAAATTGAATCTGCATTTCGATCTTCATGAACATCAATCAAGATCATAATTTTGACCCATTTTCAGACCATCAGTGACATCCTCTTGAGAAACTTTTCTAGAAATGCCAAACTCCTTATCTGTGATGACTTGCTAGAAGACTTTTGGTTAAGACACTGTGAGGTTAGATGGTTTGCTTTGAGAATCAAGAAAGATTTAAGGGAAAGAGACACAAGGAGGAACAAATAGGGGTTTACGCTTTTGAGAGCTTTGAGTTCTCTTTCCTTTCAAAAGAGAGTGAGGGCCTTTAGAGAGGAACGGTTAGGATGAAGTCCTTTTTTAAAAAGTGATGCTACATGTAGAGTGATAACTGACATATCACTTCAAATTCACCCGACATGATATCATTGGGAATAGGTGAGAACTTGGGATAGTACCTATATGGCAGTCTCAGACAAATTTCAAAAGTTTTATGAGTACAGTCAGTGATACTAACCTTGAAGAGGAACCAGGTCCCTCTTCTGAGTTTTTGAACACTGCTTTGAAGCTTCCCGGATGGTCTCCATCATTGACTCTTTCTTTTTTCCATGCGTGCATACCTACAACGGTATAGAGTTGAGTTAGATATAGTCATTAAACACATTACTCAGATACCTGTCGTCTAATCATAGCCATGAAAAGAGAGATCCTGATGACGAGAGGATCAGCTCCCATTTATCAGCCCAAACTTCAGTCTATTTTTCACAAGGTGTCCCCTGCTCAGTATCTCTGTGAAACTGTAAGATATCTGGTCCTCCAACCTGGTCCTTCATGAGATTCAAGAAAATCCAAGAGAATGAGTCATTTCTCACGTGCTCTTTCTATCCATCAAATACCTGTCATTGTCAGTATCAACATATTCAACCAGATTAGAATTATCTCTTGATGGATAGAAGAGAATCAGATCAGGAGTTTCCCTTAGATACCTCAACCTTCTTTTTGCAGCCTTCATGGGGGGTTCCTTTGGATAAGACTGAGATATTATACACATACCCACACTAAATATGACGTCGAACCAGCTAGTCATTAAAAAGAGTAAGGATCCAAAGATGCCTTGATCTTTATTTTATTCATTTGAGAATCAGGTCCCTCAATATCCAGTTGGTTGGAAGTTGCTATAGGACTGTCAATAGGCCTGACATTCTCTTCAACATGCCCTTTGATGTACTTTTGTTGACTAGTCATGATGCCGTCAGACTTTGGTATCAGATGTCAACCCTCATTTCTGTCAAACTGAAGAAGCTCTTCTTGCATAGCCACAATCCATTTAGCGTGCTTAAATGTCTCTTTGATCTTCTTAGGTTCAATCTGAAATAAGAGGGTTGTGAAGGCAAACACATTCTAGACTTGGATCTAGTATGAATACCTGACCTCAGCGAAATGATCACATTATCCAATGAATGAGATCCCTTGTGCTTCCATTTTGAAACTCGTACAACCATGATGACTTTAAGGAATGACTGAACTAGGTTCCTCTGATGGTGTCTTACCTTGTTCAAAACTCAGTGCATCGGCATCAGGAACATTTACTGGTTGCTCAGCTTTAGAAGGTACCAGAAGGATACCAGGTCCCTTCAGATCCAGCTTCAGAACAATCAACTTTGTAGGTCTAAGGACTAGGTGTCACACCTTGTTCCTTTCAAGATGATGGAGTTCTTATTGTATAACATTAGACCAATTTGCATCTTTGAGAGATTCTTTGACAATCTTTGGCTCAATCTGGGATATGAAAGCTGTAAAGGCAAATATTTTCTTGATTTGAACCTGGTTTGCATGCCTGACTCTAATGGAGAAGTCAAATTATCTAAGGAATGAGATGTTCTATGCTTCTAATTTGAAATTCTCACAGATGATTGATCTTGGCTAGGACCTAGTTCCAATGTAGTTTGTTTTCCAAGACTAGCATTTGAATTGCTTCCCTGACTCAGCTTCCGAGGGACCTATAGAGGGATCAGGTCCTTCAAGAGCATTTGCTAGATCTTCCTCAATATTTGCCTTGATCTGGTCAGCTGCATTTTCATCATCAAGAACATCCCCTTGCTCTTTAATGCATAGGTCACCAGACTCATCAAAGATTACATGCAACTCTCTTCACATCACTTTGGGTAAACCATGGACCAGGTCCTTCGAGATCAATTGTTCAAAAGTGAAGGACTCGCATCCCCTAACCTTCTATGCCATAGATTAGCATCATTATTTAAGGCACTGATACATATGAGGTCACCACTGGAGATAGCGTTAAGGTCGGCAACATACACATTCTTACACCTTCTTGCAATTAAAAAGACTTTAACAGATTTGAGATCTGTCAGTGTACAGGATGGTTGAAAGAAACTTCACTTTATTTCCCTTGTCACAGATTAGAGACACACTTAGCAAGCTGTATTTGAGACCATTGACACAATACACATTCTCTATCCCATGAGCAAGAGATATTCTGATTCATCCAACTCCAAGAATATAACTTTTTTTTTAAAATTTTCAAAGGAGATACTTCCCCTTTGAAAAGCTTTGAGTGAGAGGAAACTTTCCACTATCAATAAAATAACTTTGGCTGCCTCTTCTCACTCTTTTCTGCACGAAGGTTCAATTATGAGATTTAGGAACCCAAACGAGTTTAGGTCCCCAAAAAGATGAAAATGGATGAATGAGATTTCTTTTTGTCCATGCTGGCAACCTGGTCTTTTTAGACTGAGGACCAGGTTCCCTTGAGTTCCCTTCTGTCTCAACATACTTCCTATTCTTCTTAGCAACAGATACTCTAGCAGGACATAGAGTTGTTTTTCTAGATGAGGGAACAGGTCCCCTTGAGTTCTCTTGTGTTTCAACATATTTTCGATGCTTCTCCTCAGTTGAGATTCTTGCATTGCTATGAGGAAAGAAAGTAGGACTGGTATTTTGAAAACCAAGTCCTTCTATCGTGTTTGACTTCATGATAGTCAAGCGAGCTAAAGCTTTAGAGGAATTTGTCCATTTGAGGGCCTTTTCCAGATCAGCCTTAATACGGACCAGGTCCCTTTCAAGCTCTTTATTCCTCTCAAGAGAAATTGTTAGATCTAGCTTGGACTTGTTTAATTTTGCTTCAAGTTCAAACTGAATCTCACTCCCATTTCCCTTCCATTTGGAACCATCTTGAGACAGATTCTTCATTTTTTCATTAAAGGCCTCATTTTCAGAGGAGACAATTGCAACTGTCTCTTCTAGATCAAGAATTTTGCTAGTCGTAGCCATTTTTTCATCTTCAAATTCAACAACGTCACTATTTAGAGACTCACTTTCCTTAGAAAGATCATAGTATGCATCAATCAACACACTAGCTAAAGAGCGCAATTCTTTCTTAGAGTAATCCTTAAGATTTTGTTGTACATCACGAAAACTTACCTCTTCTTCTTCTTTGTCATCATACTTTGCCATCAAGGCAAATAAGGAGTCAAATCTAGATGAGTCATCCTCAATAACCAGCATGGAGGTGTTCTTTGTATTCTCTTCTGCATTAGATTCTCTAGATGAATCTACCCACGCAACCAAGGCTTGTTTGATAATATTATCTGCAGTTGTTCTTCGTCTGAACCTATCAGGGACCTGGTTCCTCCTTTTCCCTTTTTCATGATTGTTCTTGATGTAGTCCTTGTAGTCAATCTTATAAAGATGATAGTTTTTAATGAAGTGACCTGGGTTCCCACATTTGTGACAACAGTCATTTCCACCTTGATACTTGCTTGTGTTCTCTTTTCTTATGAAATCACCATTTCTTGTCTTCCACCTCCCATAGTATTGTCCATTGAACCGGGGTGTTCTGGTAGTTGATTGTCCTTCTTCGAAGTTTGGTGGAGCAGCCATGAGAGCAGGATCCATCCTAGGTGTTAACATTTTAGGAAGTACAGGCTCTGATACCAATTATTGGCTTGTATGCGTCCACCACCACTTCAGGGACCAGGTTCCTGACTGAATATTACGGCTACAGACAGAAGGTAAAACACAACAGTACAGAAGGTAAAGAACACACGATGTTTACGTGGAAACCTCCTTGCTCAATGGAGTAAAACCACGACCTACCTCGTAGGATTTCACCAATACAATCCACTAAAACAAGAGCGATATTAGATTACAGACTCCGGTAATCCTAAGGTTAACCTCTTAACCCCATCCCTTGTAATAGTACAACTCGAGCCAAGTTCAGATTACAACCTCTTGCAACCTAGGATTAAACTCTTAATACCCCACTCTTACAATAAATCTATTGTAAGCCCTCTCTACAATAACTCTATTACAAAGACATAATCTGTCTAACTCAAGCCAAACCAATCAGCTAACTCTAGTTGACACAACTACGGCTAACTCTAGCCACAACTCAAATCTACAAGATAAGAGAGAAAGACAAACACCTACACAAGCTTCTCAAAATGAGGAGTAGGTTTACAATGAAGAGCAAAACACAAAGACTCAACAACCTAGACCTAAAGACACATTCAATTGCAGTTAGTTGGTCCCTTGATTGTTGAAGCTTTGTCGTGTTGGAACTTTGTAGCTTTGCATATGAAGAGAGACAATTTTTGTGTGTGCAAAAGCTTAGTTTTCATATTTTGGTGTATGGAGTGTATATGGAGGATGAGAGAGGTAAAAAATTTGACCATTGGACAAAGAGGGGGACCGCAACAGCTTTTCTGCACTGCTGCCTGCAGTGCTGTATTTCTGGAACAATGGCAGCAGTGGCAGCAACTTTACAGCGGTAAGGGTTGACTGTGTAAGAGGAGGGGACATGATGTGTACCTGGTCCCTCATCAAGTTTTTCAATCATCAGAACAAGACCACAACAATTTTTTAGGGACCTGATGTGAGCCTGGTAGCTGTACCTGGTCTCTATGAAAGAAGATCCTTCGAGAGATAGTTCCTCTTGAATGAGCATTCCCCCTTGAATGATCATTTCAATTATACCACTTGTTCACTTGTTCCCCCTGAGATCTTGATTCCAATGTTCCCCCTGAGAATGGCCTGGTGCGTGTCTGGTCCCTCGACAGGTTTGTCAAATCATCAAAATAACGCATAGTATCGTAGTAACTATGCATCATCAGTTAGAAGAAGTAGGGTACGTTCTACGAAATGGATTTACGACTAGGATGGAAATCGTACCTAGTTTTTCCCTATTTGGCTCTAATAGAAGAGATATAAATGCATTCAGGTTAGTTTTGAGTATCATCATTTAACATTATAGGTATGAGGCTAATTTGGATAGACGATTAGAGGTTCGAAAAGCTATGACTATAATATCAACCCTGTAAATCAACAATTCGGTAAAAAATAACATAACAACTGAAGTATTGATATGACAGAATTATGCAAGATGCCTAGCCCTATGATTTAATAACTCTGTGAATCAACTTCCTAAAGATCAATCATTTTTACTCTTTTAAAGTCTAAAACCAATAGTAGAACTAACAACAACAAAACCTAACTCTATGTGTTGAAAATCTTGTTCTTTAAATTATCATAGAATAATTCGATAACTTGTCAGCAACTAAGTCCATATGGGTTCGATCTGATTGCTTGAAATATTTTATTACTTGTACGACCATGTACCCTTGTGTGTGCACAATTGGGAGTAACAAGTTTGAATTTCTTTGTTATTGTACTTTTTGCAAGTGTTAACGTCTTGATCTTAGCTGTTATGTTTGGAGGTGTCAGGTTTTATGCAATGAACTGATAGCAAGGAAGACCGTACTAAAGTTAAAGAAAACCTAACTCCATTCCAACCGAAACCTGAAAGGTTCCTTGATCAGCAGTTAAGGGAGCAAGACTTATTGTGTGAGCAACAAATCCAACAACCAGCAGACATAGCAGCTAGACCAGTAGCTGCATTAGTAGTGTGTGAAGTGACAGTTCGCAGGAAATATGAACTCCAGTATTGTGAAGCTAAACATTACTAGGTGATGGGATATTAAACTATACATGGTGCAACTTATGCACACGATCGGGCAGTTCACAGGTTTACCACATGAGGACCCACATGCTCATCTCCAGAACTTTTTTGGAGATTGCAGATATTTATATCACACAAGATTTCTCAGCTGAGTAGGTGAGACTAACCCTGTTCCCATTCTCTCTGTTGGGGGAAGCCAAGTGATGGTTGAAAGCTAAGCTTGCCAACTCTGTCACTTCATAGGCTGATTTAGCAAGAAAGTTTTTGCGCGGTTCTTTCCATCTAGGAAGACCACTACATTGAGGAGTGAACTTTTAGGGTTCAAGAAGAAAGAATGAGAAGGCTTATGGGAGATATTTAATATATTGTTGCTTACTTGTCCCCATCATCAATAGACCCAGGAGGTCCTAGCACATACATTCATTAAGAGTCTTAATATCCATTCAAAATTGTTTTTAGACTCAGCTATAGATAGCCAAGCACTGAGAAAACATATGATGAGCTGGTGCTACTTTTGAACAAGTTAGCAGCTAGTAATTCTTAATGGACTGGTGATTCCAACAGAGGAGCAGTGAAGAAGGCCGCAGATATGCTAGAAATTATGGGACAGCGAGTATACATGCACTGATTGGCACAATGAACAACAACTTTAGCCAGTTGAACAAAATTTTAATGGGACAAGCGCACTCGCAAGGACAAGTTCAGCCAGTCCAATAAGCTCAGTTGTTCTGTGAAGTCTTTGGAGGTGATCATTCGGCAGATGTGTGCGGAGCTAATCTAAAATCCATAAACTTTATGGGTAATACTGGTAAAGGCACCAAAAATCAGAATTTTAGAAATAGCTATAACCCGAGTTAGAGGAACTAGCCAAAATTTTCATCGGGTGGTAATCAAGGGCAAAATCAGTACAAGCCACAAGGCCAACAAAGGGAATTAGGGTAACCAATCCCATGGACAACAAGATGAAGTGAAAGAGAGGCTAAAGATGTACTAGAAAAATAGACCAAGATCTTAGCCAATCTGAAGAACCATGACATGACAATCCGCAATCTTTAAAAGTAGTTGGCTCAGGTTGCTGGGGAACAAGACACTAAACCTCAAGAAGGTTTTCCTAGAGGATCCGAAACAGGTAAATGCGGTGACTACTATAAGTGGTAAGGATCTTGGTGAGTTGGTACCTGAGAAAGTGGTTGTTGAACCAGACAAAAAAGATGGTAAGAAGGCAATTGAAGAAGGGATAGGGAAGCAGCCTACACCGGTACTTGCCAGACCTCCTCCTTTATTCCCACAGAGGATGAATAAGCAGAAAGAGGAGGCAGTCTTTATGAAAATTTTCAAGCTATTCAAACAGGTAAATATTAATATCCCTCTTGTTAATATGGTGCAGTGCATTCCCTTATATGCAAAGTACATCAAGGATATAATTACAAACAAGAGGAGACATGCAGAGTATGCAACTGTAGCATCGACCAATGCTCATCCTCGATTCAGAATAGGTTACCAAGAAAATTGAAAGACCAAGTAAGTTTCACCATTGACTATTCTATTGTGGCTGTATTTGTGTGAGTAGTGAGGTTTGTATAACAAGAAGGGAGTTTATCTTCTTGGAGAGTTAGTTGGAATGGTTATAGTTAACCGTTGAGTTAAGGTACTAGAGTTAGTCCCTTTAATTATCGAGTTATAATAGAAAGTTACTCTTTGAAGTTGGTGAAGTTTGGGTCAAAATCCTAGACACTATAGGTCGTGGTTTTTACTTCCTTGAGCAAGACGTTTTTCCATAATACATCTCATGTTTATTTATTAATTGTTTGCATAGTTTAACTCAGGAACATAGTTCCTGCACTCAGTAGTTGGTACGAGTTCTTTTCAGTTCTTCACAGATTGAATAAGTATAGGAACTGGCTAGTCCATCCGGATCGCTAATTTGACTGCCCAACCGAGCTTTGGAATCATTCTCAAAGTTCTAATTTGAAACTAACGTCTCAATTGAAGGCTCTAGGTCTCAATATCTACTTATTTGTTTTTCTTTGGACCGTCACTGAATAAACAAGACTTTTTGAAGAGTTGGAGATGAAGACATTATTGATAAAATATGGGGGAAATGAAGATAAGAAGGTTTAAAGACAAGACGATATGAAGTTTTAAAGATTCAAAGCAAGAAAACTGACAGGATACACGTGTTTTCAATCGACAAGACACGCTTTATTTATTTTCATGCCAAGAAATTTTGAGAAAAGAAAAAAACCCCTTCCTAGTTTCAATTTAGCATAGTATCCGAAAAGTGAGGGGACTATCTGTATGGAAAAAAATTATCATGTATATGTGACCAATAATAATAGAGGGGCACATGATATCAGTGGTGTTGGGACGGACAACCTTTGAGGTATCACCACTTAAGTATCTGGATCGTCATATATCCGAGTTGTTTGCTTTCATATCATGGCCAGATCAACCGGTGGTCTCTGCCAAAGAAAAAGGCGAGAATGCATGTCCCCAAGTCATAAATAACAATAAAGGGGCTTGCTTCCCAAAGACGCGTTAAAAGGACAAAACAACAGACACGTCACCTCTGCCCTCACCCTCAATTTCTTTAATTATTTTAAAAATAAAATTGAAAATTTTATTTCTACTCCACTCCCATCCCCAATTTTTTAAAATATTTTTTTAAGAAATTTTTTTTACCCCCACCCCCTTGTATTTTTATTAAAAATAAATAATTTTTTTTCCTACCCTCCCCAACTCCCTCCCCCCACCCTACCCTCACCTCTACCTTCAGCTCCACCCACCCACCCTTTTTTTTTATTTTTATGTTTCTCAAAAAAAAAAAAAAATCTACCGCTAACCCAACACAACCCCACCTTTACCTCTACCTCCACCCACCCCTATTTTTTCTTTTTTTGGAATCTTTAATTTTTTTTTAGTGTAATTAGGAATTTTGAGTAGAAGTGGGTAATTTATTATGGATTTATATGAAACTTGTATTTTACTCATGTTAGTTATATTCTTACAGGCTTTTAAAATAGGTTAAACTCATATTTACCTAATTAAAATAGAGACAAGGATCATTCAGATGAAAATATTGATCCGTGATAGCCCAAGATACTTCGAAGATGTTTTTTAGCCTTTTAAATGTGGGGACCTTTAAATTTCCAATCCAATTAACTCATTTTTCAAATATGGCAGTCTTTGTTGATTTTTCTTGCTTATTTTTTTTTCGCTGAGTTATTTTCCTTTTTTTTGTTGTTTTTTTCGTTGCTCTTTATTTAACTTTGTCCTACTGCTCTTTTTTTTAAAAATAATCTTTTTCTATTCTTCTAATTGTTTGCTCTTTTTTTTTTTAAAAAATAAATAAATATAATTTTGTATTCTTTTTTATTTTTTTCAATATGCTGTAAATAGTTTGAACAAGAAAAAGTCAATGCACTAATTATATTTATAAATACATATTACATGCTACTAATTAATATATTTTTTTCTACAATTAGAGAAGAATGTATCCATACATATTTGATTCATGTATTTGAATAATTGTATCTTCTTCTTTTCTTGTTTTTCTTCTTTTTCTAATGTATTAATACAGCCTTCATATGTATTGATACATATTGATACAATACAATACATATTTGAGTATTTTAAAGTATTGATACATATATACAATACAATATATACCTGATACATATTGATACAATTTCTATATACATACTATACAGATGCATATTCTATACAATAATGATACAATTTTTATACACATCATATATAAATACATATTTTATACAATAATTATATATTTTCTATACACATTCTATACAATTTCTATAGTAATCTTATACAAATACATATTCTATACAACAATTATATAATTCCGATACATATGCTATACAGTTTCTATAGAAATATTATACATATTCTATACAATAATTATATAGTTTCTATACACATCTATACCCATAAAGGCTACAAATTGAAAATAGTTTGGCCGAATGGCCACTCAATGACTTAACTTTTAAAATGATTATTTTGGTAGAAATAATATGGCCGAATGACTATGGGGTATCCTTTCTCCATTAAATAAAATATGAATGATCCAATTCATTGCATATGAGTTAAATAACTTCATTTCATTAATATGGACTGAAATTGTCAGCCCTAATTCTACCGCTGTCTCTTTCCAGCCCTCCAACACATGACCCCACCGCTAGCCCCCATCACCACTACCACCACACCTCTATAATCTCACTCCACCCCCATGATATTTACTTAGATCATATACAAACTCTTAAAATAATATTTTTATTTGCTTTACAAAAAAATGTGATTCCTCTACTTATTTTTTCAGAAAAATATTTTCTTCCGTGCCAAACATATCCTTAATTTGTTTTCGGTTTGTAAATTTAACCCCAAGATTAATACACAAAACTACTGTACATATGTTTTCTGAAGTAACTTTACCAGACTTGTCTATGAAAAATATGAAGGCATGGTATAAAGAAGAATACGATAAACTTAATGGGTATGTGTCGGATTCTCCAAAAGTAGTGTATTTTTGGAGAACTCGATACATGTATGGTATCAAAAGTGAAGAATTCTCATAACTTAGATCTGAAGAACATAAAAATGGTTCACTTATCCATGCACCAATTATTTAGCATATTCCTTGAAATTATAAGAGTTCTTGCATGCTGGGATATATACATACATATAGAGATATATTCATTTGAATAAAATTGTATTTAAGAATTTAGATAGTGAAATTCTTAGTTAATCATTTTTTTTACATGTATGTTAAAAATTTATAAATAAGAATGTAATTTTACTAATTTACCTCTTAAGAACTTTTTTGAAACTTTATAAATAAGTGTGAACACTTTTAAAAAAAATTAATTGCAAGGGTAATGTGGAAAAAATTTAATTAATATTTTCTTTATTTAGTAAGGTGGTCAACTAATATGAGACAACTATTTTTAGTATAGTGACCAACTAATATGAGACAGAGGGAGTAATGATGTAAAGTGGAATCAGAATGATTCGAGACTATGAGCCCATTTGGATTGACTTATTTTAAGTGTTTTTTAAGTAAATATAGCTTTTAAGTTATTTTATAGTGTTTGGGTAAGGTAAAACGTGTTTCTGGACACTTAATTTTAAGCCAAAAATAACAAAAAAAAAGCTAAACACTAAAAGTTGGGTTTTTCAACTTAAAAAAAGCAGCTTAAAATAAGCCTATCCAAACAGGCTCTATATACTTTTTTTAATTATGATTTGTTACTATGTACAACTTGTTTGAATGAGCTCAGGTTTTATTGAAAATAGTCTTTTTATTTTTACGAAATAGGAATAACTGATAAAGTTTGCATACACTTTTTTTTACATGTGAAATTACACTGAATATATTTCGAGAGTCATTGGGACCAGTTCCTACCATTGTGTGAATTCTCATACAACTATAACTATCACTCCAGTATTGACATGGCACCATTCGAGGCGTTGTATGGGAGGAGCTGCAGATCACCGGTTGGGTGGTTTGAGGAAGGCGATGTAAAGCCTTTAGGAGTGGAACTAGTAAAGAAAGCGCAGAAAAAGGTAAGGGGCATTCAGGCCAAGTTGCTGGCTGCCCAAAGCAGGAAGAAGGAATATACAAATTGCAAGGTCCGGAACATGAAATTTCAGGTTGGTGAACAGGTATTGTTGAAAGTATCACCAATGAAGGGAGTTATGCGGTTTGGTAAGAAGGGCAAGCTTAGCCCTCAGTTCATCGATCCGTTTGAGGTTCTTGAGATTTTGGGGCCAGTGGCTTACAAGTTAGCACTGCCACCCAGTTTGTCGGGCGTCCATCCGGTATTCCATGTATCCATGCTTAAGTAATACCATGGGAATTGGGACTACATCATCAAGTGGAATGAGGTACTTTTCGATAAGGATCTCCGTTATGAGGAGGAACCAGTCTTGATTCTTACTCGGTATATTCGGAGGTTGAGGACAAAGGTCATTGATATGGTAAAGGTTCAGTGGAGGCATTGTCCGGTTGAGAAAGCCACTTGGGAAATCGATAAGGACATGCGGGGCAAGTACCCTCATTTGTTTGAGAATTCAGGTACTACACTCTCTTTCCTTTATTTTTCATAAATTCGGGTTTGATCATAAGGAGATGAATGATGGTTAAATTGCTATCTGATGTAACGACCGGGTCCATTCGTTACGGGTAGTCCAATCATGTCAAGTTTTAGAGTTAGAAAACTCCGGGTTTGGGAGTTTGAAATTCTAGGCTAGGCTAGTCTCGGCCGGTTTAGGAGCGAGGAATGGTCTAGGGTCATCTGGGTAAGTATGGGGTTGAATGTCTTGTGTTGAGATAGGTTTCCTCGTAGCTAACACATAAAAGAGTCCGGAGGACTTTTCAGAATCGAATTTCGGTAAGTAGAACTCCCGGAATCGAGGTTGACGTGAAGGGGTTGTTTCGGGACGTCGAAAAAATAAGTGTTATAAAATGGACTAGTTTTGGAGATTTTATGACTTTTGTCCCGTGTCAACTGCTACAGCGGTAGTCAACATCAGTCAGCCTCCGCCATAGCGGGCTTCTCCGCTACGGCGGTACCGCTATAGCGGGCTTGACGGGTTTTAATGCTGAAACATTTCTCAAAACATTCAGTTTTCACAAATTCATTTTGGGAGAAGGGCAAGGCGATTCCAGGTGATTTTCCTTCGTTTTCCATTATTTTTCTTTCCTAAGGTAAGGTTTCTACTCCCCAGTCTTTGTAATACTTTTCCTATGTGGTAGAATTGCTATGAGGGAACTTGGGGGAAGGTTGGAATAATCTAGGAATGGTAGAGTCCAGGAAAGGAAGGGGATTCAAAACACGAATGTTCTTGGGTATTGTTAAAACTAAGATATTATGATCATAGGTTGTTAAATTATCTATTTTTATCCGTAAAAATGATAGAACTAGGGAAATTAAAGGTGGAAAACCCTAGAAAAGGGTGGAATGATCATTGGTGGCCTGGGGTTTTGGGATCGCTGTAATCCGGGTAATGTGCAGGCCTTGTTTGTTAATTTCATGTACTTGTATGTTATTTTAGATCAAGAACGAGAAAGGAATCCGAAATACGGGAAAACTCGGGTTGAGTAGAGCTTGGATCATTTCGAGGTAGGTGATGACTTACGATTCCTGTGAATGTTGTATGTTTTGTACTCTTATCTAAGTGCTTGTATGAATTGCATTGCTTAGATGAAATGGTGTAGAATGTCTAAGGGTCCTGTCTTACAGTCTGTGTGTTGAACGGTTTGTTACTTGTTGGTTTACAAGTTGTGTGTTCATTATTTGACTGTGGATTGTTGACATTCGGTTGGCTCGGGTACCACGCCTGGTACAGGTATACTAACGGTTGGCACGGGTACCACGCCTGGTACAGGTATAACAAATGGTTGGCTCGGGTACCACGCCTGGTACGAATTACTAACGGTTGGCTCGGGTACCACGCCTGGTACGAATTACTAACGGTTGGCTCGGGTACCACGCCTGGTACGGGTTTATTTTACTGTATCATTGCATGGTTGTTGATTTCATTGCATTGACTGTTATTGGTTCCGTGAGTGGACCGGGATGCTTTGTTGAATTGTGATATTAGTTGGTGGTCCTTGAGTGACCGGGAATCCTGTTATATCTGTTGAATTGGTCTTGGGTTAGGCCGGATTGTTTGTTAACACTTAGGTGTTGTTTAGAGAGGATCCCAGGGTGGGTCCGGGCTGGGCAGAAAGGATGGTTATTTGTATATGACTGTTGCTTATGGTTATTAAGGGTGGATTTCATGCGGGAACAAGTTGGGTAGAGACTTGTAGTCTAAGAGAGCTTGTTTACTTGTTGCATGTTTTCCATACTTGTACTTGATTGCTGTACTGAACTTTATACTATTTATTTGGAACTGACTGATGATCCTACCAGTACACAATGGTGGTGTACTGATACTGCACTTGCTTTTCTTTCTTGTGAGTACAGGCAATCTTCCAGCGGCTGAGATGCGACCTCATCTGTAGTACCAGCCTTCCCAGACTTCAAGCCTGTTTATATGTTAAATTTATTTACGTATTAAAAAATTTGTCTTGGATCTTGATACTTGAGCCTTGGGGTAAATTTTGTTAAAAAGGAGTAGAGTATCAATATCCAAAACTTATTGTCGCCGCTACAACAACTAAAGTATTCACCACTAGTTTGTTTTCGTGATTATCTAAACTTTAAGTTTCAGAACCAATTCCTCTAGGATGGTAGATCAATTGTGACAGCATCAGGGAATGCATAACCATTTTATGTGTACATTGCTAATGTGGAGCTGTTTTAGCTTGGGCAGCACAATCTTCAAATCCCCTTCTTTTATGTTCTCCTCATTGCTTATAAAAAAAGGACAGTCCGGTGCTCCGGTGCACTAAAGCTCTCGCTATGCGCAGGTTCGGGGAAGGGCCCGACCACATGGGTCTATTGTACGCAGCCTTATCTTGCATTTCTGCCAGAGGCTATTTCCAAGGCTTGAACCCGTGACCTTCTGGTCGCATGACAACAACTCATTGCTTATAAGTTCCTCCAAATGATATACTCTCTGCTAACTTTAAGTTCCTTCAGCTGAAGTTGGAGATTTTGGAGCAGTATTCTACATGTACAACTCTTAGTCTTGGAAATGTTGGAGCGTTTTGAACAACATGCATCTCTTCAGATGATGCTTTTGAGACGATACTTTCCAGTTTTGGGCAGTCAACCACCCTGATTTTAACTTATGAGTGGTCTATGTGAAGTTAAATTGTCCACCTAGAGTTTAACATTGTCCCATCCTAGAAGGAAGCTCTACTTTCCATCCCCAAGCAGGCAACAACACTGGGAGGAAGACGATCTAATTTTAAATAGTTTTTATTGAAGTTATGGTGTTGGCAATATCAAACGTCAAACATTTTGTAATGTGGTCAGAGTAACTTTGGACATTTGGCATGAGGTTAAAGTAAATAATTTTTTGATCAAAATCAGCAATTTGATTTTTGAATTTTAACAATTTACAGATGACTCAACACTCAAATCTACCACAAATAAATTTAAATTGAAATATAAATTTCATTTAACATAAAAAAGAAAATTTCAATCATCAATTTGCAAAAACAACAAAACTAACCAACACATTTTACTACAATAGTGGTTTGCGATTGTTTTCAAGCTTTTTCAACAATACCCATTTGCCAAGAGTCGCCAGTATTGAAAAGGCCCTGACATTACCTTCTAAAAATCTAGGAGGACAGCTCACCGAACCTATAGTGAACGTCAAATTTTGATACCGTGTCAAATTCAAACTCATGATCAATGAATAGAAAATATCTCAAATCCCATGAAGAAAAATAAGCATTAACTTTGTTTGAAGTTTATTAATACTGGGACAATTAAATAATTGAAATAATTGATTATAGGTTAAATGAAAATGGCTAAATAGGAAACTTTTGGGTTCTATGAAAAGAAATGAAAGGGAAATTGAGGGTGAAAGAGTGTAACTTTTCAGTTGAAGAGTTGCACCTTTCTAAATCATTGTGACCTTTCCGAACCAGTGCATCTCTTCCGTAGAGTTGCATCCTTTTTGAACCATTGCTTCTCTTTGTGAAGCAACACTTTGTTGGCTATAAATACCCTTTGATCCTCTAGATTTTCCTTACAAATTTTTTGATCTTCTATTCTTTTTCTTCTTGCACTTCATAAAAATTCTTGTGTGGTTTACTGCTGTCGAGTGAGTTCGCTGTCACCGGCGTTTGAGGTACTGCTACTCTGGTGAGTAAATCGTTTTATCCTGGGAGGATATATTCCAACACCTCGGGTACATAGAGGGGAATAATTTCCTTAAGGACACACTGTGAATACAGTGGACTCGATTTAAATTCTTCATCTTTTTCTAAATTTTTTTACAAATTATTTTTGCTTACTGTTTTATTGTTTAGCATACTATTTTGCTTTTTATTTTTATTGTTTGAATACAAATTGACTAACCATCTTAAAGAAATTATTTTACTGTTTTATTTTCTGTGTTCAATATTTGAGACAGAAATCGTATTAGAAAGCAGTATGTTTTCCACCGTGACAAAACAACGAATGGAATTGGTCTAGTATGTTTTGCAGTGGTCAACTTTGCTTGCTTCATCTATATCATTTGCAGCAGCAATTAAAATGAGACTATGTAATTTGCATTAAGGAGTAAGTTGTGAGTTTATTAGTTAAATATGGTAATGTGCATATAAATATCCATTGTTGTGATTGGTTCATTAATCATTGGCTTTAAATATTCTTGATGTGTAAGTGGTGCTTAGAGTCACTCTGTTACATGCTTATGTCAAGACATAAACAATTGTGGTGGGTTTTTCTAAGTGGTAATTGGTGAGGCTATGCAAGATTTGGGTTGTTTATTTCTTAATTAGCCGAACAAAGATATGACATTTTTGGGTCATTAAGATGACATAATTTTCCACCAAAGATATGGGTCATTTTTTAATTTTTCTGAAATGAATATGTGCGGCAGAAAGTGGAAAAACCTTGGTTCAATGGAAATTAAAGATTGCAGTACACAAATAAATTACTTTGACGACTCTAATTCATCACCAACTGATAATTTGTTTGTGTTGTCTGAAAAATGAGTCTCAATTCACCTTCGCTCTGATCATGCCAAGAGTTTCTGACATGAAATGTTCATTGATAAAGGTTAATATTTATGGCCAATATTTGGCAAATATTGGAAAGATGTCATCATGACACATGGTGCAGGCAATAATAATCTTATAATGTCATAAGATGACTATGAAAAGATTTGTCACTAAATTAGTTACTTCCATGGAAGATGAATTTATTTATATTAATTCATTCAAAAATTAAATGCCATATTAATTTGATTGGTGATGGCCGTTAATGATGTCACTCGTATGGAGAGCAAGTATTTAGTGAATGGCAAGAAATCTGCAAATCACACTAATGCTCAAAGTTTGAAATGGTTCGATTGAAAAATCGGGTTCTACTCGTTCTTTATTTTCTATCTTTTATGATTTATAAAATTCAGTTTTATAGATATTAAGGTAGATGCATATTATGTGATCATCTCAAAGTATATTTTATGTGTATGTCATAAAATTAATTAGTTGGTATACAATCTGATAGTATACGATAAAATGTGTGGAGAATTATTTTCGAGGTTGTAAGATATGAATTAGTCTTACATGAATACTTGAAATATTTTTGAGATCATGAAAATAATATTTAAAATGTGAGGGTTCTTGGCTTATGATAAAACCAATATTAGACTTAAGTGTCTAATTTAATTTGGAAGCACAAGATATGAAATCTAGTGACATTCTTGTATTATGTTAAACCCACAAAATTTTTAAAAAATATATTTGAAATGGTGGTCATTGAGTTTACTAGTATATGACTACTCCATGAAGTCACCAAATTGATAACTGAACATATACTCGTTCAGAAGAGTTATGATCTTTCATGAAAGGGTGTCACTTGAACTGTTGTGACTTTTCATGAAAAGATGCGTCTATTAAAATACAATTATTTGTATAGACATGAATATTGGTGAAAGGCTACCCGCTTTTGTTGACCGATAAAAATGATGATCAATTAATCATTAATAATGATTAATGTCTAGTTAATAAGTTCTGATTTAGCCAAGAACTTGTGGGAGAAAGCTATTCTTATGGCTAGCTGAATATTCAATTGAGAGTCCCATAGAAAAACACAATCTATTCCATATGAATAATGGAAAGAAGGAAAGTACAATTTGAATTACTTTTAAGTGTGGGAGTGTTTGGCTAATAAAGAGCAAGTTCTTAAACCCAAAAAGGTAAAATAGGATAAAAAAATTATTGATTGTGTTTTTATAGAATGTACCACTAATAGTAAAGGATATTAATTTTCGATAGAATCAGAAAATATTAATTTATTGACATAAGTGTATTATGTCAGCCCAATGAAATATTTCTTTGATGGATATATGCTAGTTAGTGAAATTTCTCACGTAACTAGGTCTGTCTTAGTAAAGACTAGTTGATCGAATTAGTCAATTGATGATTGATCATATGTCTTTTAATTAAAGGCCGTGTTTTTAATTTTTGTGAAGGGTGTCATTTGAAAGGTTGTGACTCTTCATGATAAGATGAAAGACAATCCTTTGGAAAGACAAGATGTTTTATTAGACATATAAGTGAAGGAATATCACTTGAAAGGTTGTGACGTTTCATGATAAGATGTGCTTGTTGAAAGTCAACCTTTTGAAAAGATATGACAGTTCATTGAACTTATAAGTATATTGGTCTATAAATCAAAGAACCGATTGATGATTGATAAAATTGATAATAGCTTGAATTTTCACATCAGTGAATACGCTATTAATTGGATACTGAAGAAATAGACTTACAAAAAGTGAAATGGTTGAGAATATATTAACAAAAGGTTGTGGCCACAACTGAGGTCAATTCATCCACAAGTATTGATAAAATGATGTACTTTAAGTGTAGTCATTAGTCTATCATATATCCTATTTTTTTAAGTATGATTTGCACTATTGACATAATAATATTAATGTACTTTATTTCTGGAGATTAAAACCTTTGGTTTTGTACTCTATTTGAATCTTTGTTCTGATTTGAAAAATATAAAAACTTCGTCAGAACTTAGAGTTCATTTGGTTAGCGATTCGAAGCATATAAAAATTTCATCGTTAACTAGAAATAATTTTGAATAAAGATCGATTCGAAGAATATAAAAATTTCACCGAGTTAATCAGTTTGTGTATTCGGTTCGAAGAATATAAAAACTTCACCGATTCACTGAACACTCTGTTTGAATGGTTATTCTGATTTGAAGAATATAAAAACTTCGTCAGAATATTAAAGTTCAATAGGTTAGCAATTTGAAGAATATAAAACTTCGTCGTTAACTTCTGAAATAGTTGTAGCATATGTACTTGAAAATGAGCCTCAAATATTTAAGAAAGCCACTTCTTCTGCAGACTCATCATTTTAGAAAAAGGCAGTCAATAGTGAGATTGAATCAATCTTGAACAACCATACTTGGTAGTTGGTTGATCTTCCTCCTAGAAATAAACCCTTAGGTTCAAAATGAATCTTTAAAAGGAAAATGAAAGTTGGTGGAACTATTAACAAATATAAGGCAAGACTTGTTGTTAAAGGTTATAGGCAAAAAAAAGGCCTTGATTATTTTGACATATACTCGCCAGTAACAAGAATAACATCCGTTCGGGTGTTAGTAGCATTGGCGGCAGTAGATGATCTTAAAATTCATCAAATGGATGTGAAGATAACTTTCTTGAATGGAGAATTGAAGGAAGAAATTTACATGGAACAACCTGAGGGATTTATAGTTCCTGGTAAAGAAAGGAAAGTGTGCAAACTTGTTAAGTCACTTTATAGACTAAAACAAACACCTAAATAATGGCATGTAAAATTTGACTAAACAATGTTGACAAATGAATTTAAGATCAATGAGTGTGATAAATGTGTTTACATTAAAAACACTCCAAATTATCAAGTCATTGTTTACTTATATGTTGATGACATGTTGATCATGAGTAGAGACATTTCTGACATAAATGCTACTAAGCGTATGTTGGCTAGTAAATTTGATATGAAGGGCTTAGGAGTTGGTGATTTGATCTTAGGGATTAGAATTCACAGACTCCACAGGGTCTAGCCTTGTCACAATCTCATTATATTGAAAGAGTACTTGAGAAATTCAAGTATTTGAATTTCAATATTGCAAAGACACCAATTGATGTAAGCTTTGCACTTCAAAAGAATGAAGGTGAAAGTGATTCATAATTGGATTATGCTCGAGTGTTGGGAAGTTTAATGTATATTATGAATTATACGTGACCAGATATAACATGTGCTATTAGTAAGCTGAGTCGGTTCACAAGTAATCCCAATCAAACTCATTGAATGACAATTAAATGAGTTTTGGGGTATTTAAAATATACTCAAAATTATGCCTTACACTATAACAAATATCCCGCTGTAATTGAGGGATATAATGATGCTAATTGGATTACCGGATCATCTGAAGTTAAATCCATAAGTGGATATGTATTTACCCTTGGTGGAGGAGCGGTGTCTTAAAAATTATCCAAACAAACGTGTATTGCTCGCTCTACAATGGAATCTGAATTTATATCCTTAGATAAGGCTGGTGAAGAAGCTAAATGGCTCCGGAATTTCTTGAAAGATATTTCATTTTTGGCCCAAACCTTTGGCACCTATATACATACATTGTGATAGTCAAGCGGCAATAGGTAGAGCAGGGAGCACTATGTATAACGGTAAATCTTGCCACATACGACGGAAACATAATACCGTTAGACAACTACTCTCTAGTGGAATTATCACAATTGACTATGTAAAGTCAAGAGATAATATGTCGGATTCACTTACAAAAGGCCTAACTAGAGAGGCAGTTGATAGATCATCAAAGGGAATGGGGTTAAGGCCTAGGACAAGTCATTATGGCGGTAACTCTACCTAGCAGACTGGAGATCCCAAGAGCTAGGTTCAAGGAGATCAAACAAAGTTATGACTGACGGTTCAACATTGTCAAATAACTCAACCCATTCTCGTGATGAAGACAGTGTTCAGAAATAAGGATAAAGCTTAACGTTTAAAGCTTTTTAATGGTTGTCTAAGTTTGGCAAGATATGACCAAACAATTTATCTATACGATTAAAATGTTTAGAAATCACCTATGTGAGTGTGAAGTGTAAGCCGTTTCAGGGAGAATGATAGTAAAGGTCAATTCTCTATGCACTCATGAAACAAGGCGGTGTTCATGACTGAAACGAATACAACTGTGAGAATCATAGATGGTTAAGAGTTAGTTGTGTGACTTGTATTGTCTAGGTGTACAATAAAGTTTGACGGTTTAAAGATATTGCATCTACCAATTGATCGAGTGCATCCGATATATGTTCACTATGGAAAGTTCAAAGGGAAACCTACTTATCCTGATGCAATTAATCCTTTCTTATAAATTACACACTTGTCCGTGCATTCCTTTATCTTATGGCCATTTTTCTTTCATGTGCGGGATTGTTGGGTTCTATGAAAAGAAATGAAAGGAAAATAGAGGGTGAAAGGATGTAACTTTTCAGTTGAAGAGTTGCACCTTTCTAAATCATTATGACCTTTCCGAACCAGTGCATCTCTTCCGTATAGTTGCATCCTTTCTGAACCATTGCTTCTCTTTGTGAAGTAACACTTTGTTGGCTATAAATACCCTTTGATCCTTCAGATTTTCTTTATGAATCTTTTGATCTTCTACTCGTTTTCTTCTTGCACTTCATAAAAATTCTTGTGTGGTTTACTGCTGTCGAGTGAGTTTGCTGTCACCGACGTTTGAGGTACCGCTACTCCGGTGAGTAAATCATTCTATCCTGGGAGGATATATTTTAACACTTCGGGTACATAGAGGTAAGACTGGCAACGGAACCGGGAGGTGCCGGTACCGGTTTTGGTCCGTTCCGATCCAGTTCCGGTCCGGTGGAATCCGATTCCGTCTGGTGTAGGCGCTGGCCGGTAGGGGTAACGAGACGGAAGGGAGAAATTTACCGGATCATCCCGGTCCGGTTTGTCCCGGTACCGATCCGGTCCAGTCCGGTTCGATCCGAGCGGGAAATCAATTTTCAATTTTTTTTAATTAAGTAGCCGTTGGCAACAGTCAGTGGGCCCCACCCAACGACTATTTGAGCCAAAACACCCTCCTACCCTCCAAACTTTTTTTAATACCTCAAAGTTTTTAAAAATACATTTTAGTCCTAAATTTTAACTATAAAAATCCCCCACCCCTTCATTATTTACAACACAAAATTTCTTCTTCTTCATCTACTCTCTCAACTCTCAATCTTCTACTCTTCTACTCTCTATTCTCTAATAGTCTCTATTAAATTGTTAATTTTATTTGTTGGATTATTTTAGAGCAACTTTCTAGCTTCAAGTTTCATCTATCAATTTTGACTTTTGGTTATACACGTCTGTTTTTACACAGACGTTTGGTACATTCGTTCCAACTTTCATCTCTTTACTTATTTATTTTTTTGCATTTAATTTTTGTATTTATTTATTTGCTTACTTTTAATATTTTAATATGAAATCCGGTGATAAAAATATCGGCCAAGGTAAAAAAATACTTTTTGGTAGGTTGACTAATGCAGTAACTGGAAAAACTAAAGTCGGTAGTTCTTCTAAATCCAAATCTAAAACTAGACAACAGCCTCAATTAAGAATAAATACGGATGATTTTACACATGTTGATGAAACTCCTTTTAATATTGATACCAATACTCAATTAGATCATGAATCTTTACAGACAAGGTTTGGTAATTTTAATGAAGACCTAGATGAAGAAGTAGAATATGATAATGAATATGATGGTAATGATACTTATGATGATGATGAAACAGAGTCGCCTACGGCTACTAGTCCCACTCCTGCTCCCGCTCCCGCTCTCACTCCCCTGTACATCCTACTAGGGCTAAGCCAAAGGCTGAACGTCCTAAAAAATCTGTTGTGTGGCAATTTATGACTCAAAGTGAGGATAAAACTCAAGCTATTTGTAAAATATGTAAATATATTTTGAATCATAAAACTACGGAAAAGTCGGGTGGGACGGGACATTTAAGAAATCATTTAATAGGATATTGTAAAAATGAATTTTTGCAAGCTCAGGCTATAGCCGATGCAAAAAACATATGGTACTCCCTTCCCAATGCATATGTAGGAGTAGGGGCCTCTAACATGATCCAAACACAGTTAAACCCTTCTAATGTTTCTGGCCATAGTACACATCGCAGTTATAGTAGAGAAAGAGATCTTGAAGAATTAGCTAAAATGATTGTTATTTGTGGCTTGCCTTTTAGTTTTGCTGAAAATCCCGGTTTTGTTCATTATATTCAAATAGTGTATAATCCTTCTTTCACAAGTTTTTCAAGAAATACTATTAAAAAAGCTGTTTTTGATTATCAAGGACAACATGTACAATATCTTCGTTGTTTATTTAACTATAATACTTGTAGAATGACTATCACTTCTGATATGGGTCGTAGTCCTAATGGTAACAATTATTTCACTATTACTGGTCATTGGATTGATTAAAATTGGAACATGCAAAAAAGAATTTTAGGTTATAAATGTTGTGAAATGCTGAAAACCGGTAGTTACATAGCTCAAACTATTATAGATGTTTTACAATTTTATGAAATTTGTAATAAAGTAATTAGTGTCACCCTTGATAATGCTTCTAATAATACAAATGTTGTTGATAAACTAAAACCGACAATTTACCCTATTTATAATGGCGGTTTTCATATTAGGTGTGCTGCACACATATATAATTTAATTGTTAGAGATGGTATAGCAATGTATAATAATGGTTGTATAAAATGTGAAGCTGCATGCCATTTTATTTTTAAATGTCAAGTAAAGTCTAGACGTGTAGAGTTTGAAAATCGATGTCGTGAATTAGAACTCCCCCCTAGAAAAATTCCAAAAACAGCGTCTACTAGATGGAATTCTTTATATGAAATGTTTAAAGTTGTTTATGAATATAGAAAGCCTTTACAAATGGTTTGGAATGCTCACAATTCAGATAATGATTATAGAATTACTGACACTGATTGGAATGAAGTATATGAACTTAAAGAATTTTTAAAAGTTTTTTATTTAGCTACAAAACAAATATCTGGACTTTATTATCCAACTATTTGTTCAGTTTTACCAAATATATGTGCTATTTCTGATAAATTTTTTTAATATAAAAATATTCCACGGTTTAAAGATTCTATTAATGCAATGATTAAAAAATTTAGAAAATATTTTATTCCTATTCCTCAAATTTATTTAACTGCTTGTTTATTAAACCCAACTTACAAAGAAATAGGTGCAGCACGAAGGGTTGAAAGAATATATTCAAATTTAGATATTTTAGAGATTATATATCAGCAAAGTATTCAAGGTGACGAAGTTGCCGAAGAGGACAAAATACCTAGTTTGTCCGATGTTAAAGATAGCATAAAAATTGAAGCTAGAAAATTGTATGACTTGTATAATTCTAGTAGAATAAATGATGAAGTACGTAATGTAGAACCTTCAAGTTCTAGGCGTAGATATTCAAATGAAGATGATATTGATGATATGATGGAAAATTATCTTGGTCTTACTTCTAATGAAAGGAATAATTTTGATGAATATCTTAATCAGGGAATGAAAAGCATTAAGGATGCACAAGGCAAACCTCAACTTTTGGAATGGTGAAAGACTCGTGGCAGGTCATTTCCAAAACTTCAACCGGTGGTTCGAGATTTGCTAGTTATTCAAACATCTTCAGTAGCTTCGGAGGGCCCTTTTAGTGCAGCAAGATATCAAATTGGGGAGCATAGGTATTCATTATCATCAGACAGCTTGGAGATATCGGTATTGTTTAGAGATTGGATCAATGCCGAGCGAAGGAATTATGGGCGTCCTAGTTTACCTGCCCAATTTGAATATGATATAGATAATATTTTGGTAAATTCTAGTGAAGAAGGCATGGATGCATTGGAGGATCAAACACAACAACCACTTCCAGAAAATGTTACCAGGGAATTGTTAGAAACTCTATGTCAAGACTATTTTCAAGGATTCAAATATTAGTATGATAGTTCGAGGCCTAATTCAAACAGAACCCTTCCTAAAAGGTGGCTGCGTAGATTAGGTCCTCTTCTAATATTTGTAATACAAATTGTATTATTTAATTTTTATGAATAAAATTATAGGCTATTCGCCTTAATTTTTTTTAATTATTGTCTTCAATTTAATACAAGTCT
This sequence comes from Jaltomata sinuosa, assembly GCA_003996215.1. Lineage (NCBI taxonomy): Eukaryota > Viridiplantae > Streptophyta > Magnoliopsida > Solanales > Solanaceae > Jaltomata > Jaltomata sinuosa. The sequence goes on along the minus strand of QJPP01000485.1, from coordinate 500,256 downwards.
TTTTTATATATTTTAATTTTTAAATGTTTCAAACTTAAGTTACAATTTGAAATTTAAAAAGTTTAAATAATGAAAGTTTGATATAGTTTAAAAAGTTTCAAACTTAAGTAAGTAAGTTATTAAGTTAGTTATAGTTTAAAATTTTAAATTTAAACTTTTAAGACTTAACAGTTTGAAAAGTTTTTAAAAGTTTAAAATTTGAAATTTAAACTTTTAGAGTTTAAAATTTAAACTCTAAAAAAAGTCTAATTTATTAAGTTAAAAGAAATATAAAATAACTAATATATTTTGAAACTTTTTCAATTATAAATAATCAAATTTTAATTTAATTAAAAAAAATTTAAAAAAAGGAGCGGGACCCGGTATATCGGTCCGGTCCCGGTTCGGTCCGATCTCGGTCCGGTCCGGTCCCGGTAGGTACCGGTCTGGAACAAAAAGGGTAGAACTTCCCGGTACTACCGGTACCGGTTCCGTCCCGGTTTCCGGTCAGGCAACGGAAGATGACTCCGGTACCGATCCGGCAGACTCGGTACCGGTGCCGGTGCCAGACTTACATAGAAGAGAATAATTTCCTTAAGGACACATTGTGAATACAGTGGGCTCAGTTTAAATTCTTCATCTTTTTCTGATTTTTTTTTATAAATTATTTTTGCTTACTGTTTTGCTGTTTAGCATACTATTTTGCTTTTTATTTTTATTATTTGAATACAGATTGGCTAACATAAACACCCTGAAATTTTTACAAAGTCTAGTGTTCATGGGCTAATTTAAGTCAATGTAGATCATCTCCACTTTATATGAGAGAAAATCATCTTAGATATTAATTTAAAACTCTTTATTACACTAAATAAATGAGCTTTTTTTCTAATTATTAAATTAAATTTTTAATTACAAGTCATACTAATGGCTAATTATATAAATAAAGAAGAGGTAACGTCTGGTATTAATCGCATGTTGATTACATAACGGCTAGTGAAGGCTTGTTAACTCTCTTCTTCGCTGATGATGTGATTTATCAACCTCCATGGTGCATTTGACACCCAATGTGTATTCTTTCCATAGTTACCTCGGTAAGTGGACGTGTGACCTATCATTAGGTCCTGTCCAGCTGGTTATCATTCTTCTACATGTCATTATTTACTTTGTCCACGTGTCTAAATTATTTTTGTCCTATACACATGTCTTAGCATGTAATCCTTTTAGGGCTGGGTTAGGCTGGCCATTTTAAGGCCCTTTAAAATGATGGGCCAGCTCACCTAGGCCCGCCCTAATCCATCAAATTTCTTGGTCATGAGGCTTGGGCTGGGTTACACTAACTCATTTTGACAACTTTACTTATGAGTTTAGTCGAAACCAGTAACTTTGTTCAAACTCTTCATTTGACTTATAAATTCACTGAATATGTATATGATTGGAATCTAATAGAATCCATAAATTTCAAATCTAACTCCACCTTGGATTTTGTCGATCTGTCAAATTTAATTTCATTCCATAAGCTTTTAAGATATTAATCTATTACAGAATTCTATTCAAGGAGTTTAATTAAATATTGGGTACTATATATAAGGCAAATGTTTTCGCTTAATATTATACTCAATTGTAAGCTCTTTTAAATGGTTGTTTATGAAGTTATAAATCTGTTGTTTTTTCTCTTGATTCTTTGATGAGGTAAGATCATTTCTCTTACTTTCTTTTTATTCCTCTGTTTTAGGGCTAAGAAAGTTTGATTTATTCAGATCTTCCTCCTTCCCTCTTTTCTCTCTTTTATTCTGGACTTCAAAGGTTTCTTTTGTTTGTAACTTTTTTTCTTCAAACTTCTCAACTTTTATGTTCTTTTGTAAAAGTAGACAAATCATATGTTCGAACTCCTACTTTCCCTTTTACTGTCGTTCCTGCATCTTCATCTTCCAAGGCACTATCTCATGGGGATGCTAAGGAGGTTGTTGCCATCGCCCATACCATTCTCCCAAAAAATTATTTTATGCTAAGGAGGCACTATCTCATGTAATTGCTCTATATGGTAGCTGACAAAGCAAAAGATGGATCATATGGAGGAATCATTTGTTTCTGCAACCTTTATGATAAAAAGGAATAAGAAGATAGCCGTAATTGATTAAAAAATCATTGATTCAAGATTTATTCCTTTTATCATAAAGGTTGCAAAAGCAAATGATTGCTCCATATGATCCATCCTTTTGCTTTGTCAGCTACCATATGGAGCAATCATTTTTCATGAAATAATTTTTTGGGAGAATGGTATGGGCGATGGTAACAACCTCCTTAGCATCCGCAGGAGGTAGCGCGTTGGAAGATGAAGATGCAGAAACGACAGTAGAAGGAAAAGCAGGAGGTCGAACAGATGATTTGTCCATTTTTGCAAAAGAACATAAAAGTTGAGGAGCTTGAAGAAAAAAAAGTTACGAACAAAAGAAACCTTTGAAGCCCAGAGTAAAAGAGAGAAAAGAGGGGAGGAGAAAGATCTGAATAAATCAAACTTTCTTAGCCCTAAAACAGAGAAATAAAAAGAAAGTAAGAGAAATGACCTTACCTTATCAAAGAATCAAGAGAAAAAACAACAGATCTGTAACTTCATAAACAACCATTTAAAAGAGCTTACAATTGAGTATAATATTACGCGAAAACATTTGCCTTATATATAGTACCCAATATTAAATTAAACTCCTTGAATAGAATCCTGTAATAGATTAATATCTTAAAAGCCTATGGAATGAAATTAAATTTGACAGATTGGCAAAATCCAAGGTGGAGTTAGATTTGAAATTTATGGGTTCTATTAGATTCCAATCATATACATATTCAGTGAATTTATAAGTCAAATGAAGAGTTTGAACAAAGTCACTGATTTCGACTGAACTCATAAGTAGAGTTATCAAAATGAGTCAATGTAAGTCAGCCCAAGCCCCATGACCAGGAAATTTGATGGATTAGGGCGGGCCTAGGCGAGCTGGCCCATCATTTTAAAGGGCCTTAAAATGGCCAGCCTAACCCAGCCCTAAAAGGATTACATGCTAAGACATGTGTGTAGGAAAAATAATAATTTAAACACGTGGACAAAGTAAATAACGACATGTAGAAGAATGATAACCAGTTGGACAGGACCTAATGATAGGTCACACGTCCACTTACCGAGGTAACTATGGAAAGAATACATATTGGGTGTCAAATACATGTGGAGGTTGATACATCACATCATCAGCACGGGAGAGAGTTAACGAGCCTTCATTAGCCATTATGTAATCAACTTGCAATTAACACCAGACGTTACCTCTTCTTTATTTATATCATTTAATTAGCCATTAGTATGACTTGTAATTAAAAACTTAATTTAATAATTAGGAAAAAAACTCATTTATTTAGTGTAATAAAGAGTTTTAAATTAATATCTAAGATGATTTTCTCTCTCATAAAGTGGAAATGATCTACATTGACTTAAATTATCACATGAACACTAGACTTTGTAAAAATTTCAGGGTGTTTCCTATTTAGCCACTTTCATATAACCTATAATCAATTATTTCAATTATTTAATTGTCCCAGTATTAATAAACTTCAAAGTTAATGCTTCTTTTTCTTCATGGGATTTGAGACATTTTTTATTCATTGATCATGAGTTTGAATTTGACACGGTATAAAATTTGACGTTCACCATAAGTTCGGTGAGCTGTCCTCCTAGATTTTTCGAAGGTAATGTCAGGTCCTTTTCAATACTGGTGACTCTTGACAAATGGATATTATTGAAAAAGCTTGAAAACAATCGCAAACCACTATTGTTGTAAAATGTGTTGGTTAGTTTTGTTGTTTTTGCAAATTGATGATTGAAATTTTCTTTTTTATGAAATTTATATTTCAATTTAAATTTATTTGTGGTAGATTTGAGTGTTGAGTTGCCTGTAAATTATTAAAATTCAAAAACCAAATTGTTGATTTTGATCAAAAAATTATTTACTTTAACCTCATGCCAAATGTCTAAAGTTACTCTGACCACATTACGAAATGTTTGACGTTTGATATTGCCAACACCATAACTTCAATAAAAACTATCTAAAGTTAGATCGTCTTTCTTCCAGTGTTGTTGCCTGCTGGGGGAAGGAAAGTAGAGCTTCTTTCTAGGATCGAACAAGGTTAAACACGATTTTAAAGAAGGTAATTTAATTCCTAGTCAAAACATTTTCTTGCTAACAGATAATCCATTTATAATCAGCAGGACATAAATGTATTGTCATAGATAAATATGAATAGGTTAATCATGATTTTTTTTAAAAGAAAAGAGACATCATCCAACTATGTATTCTATTTCTAATATCTTATTTGAGCATTTATTATATTCACTGATGAGCCAAATTAAAGTAATCAAAATATGACATGCATCACAATGCAAATTCAAATAGGTAGACACCATTAAATTCATAATTTTTATTTGAGAATAATAGATATTCTGAGACGTGAATTGAAAAAAAAAATACTCATAGTGAAATATAGTATGAAGTTCTCTAAACAAGTCATTAAAGTTAAGATCAAGTTAGCTTCTACCAAATAAGTTAGCTTCTACTATCCTTATTGACGTTAAGTCATTGAAATTTTCAGAATCAAGTTACCAATGTTTAATCAACAAACATGTACTTGTCCTTCGGGATGGCTCAGTTGGTTTGGAGGGTGGTTATCCACACGAATGACTCGGGATCGATCCCCCTCAATGAGGCACTGACAGCGAAAATAATCGCAAAGCTTACAAATGTCTATTGGGATAAATGCATCACCAATAATCATAGAAACAAGTTCAGCTCTATTTGATTTAATTATTTAACCAATTGTCCATAACGTTATACGAAAATGAGTATGATCAATGTCAAGACGCAAAACATAGTACAATAGACACCTTTTAAATGAAACTCAAGTGTGACAAAAAGCTCATTGTCCTTCTTGAGAGTACCTGTTACAGTCTTATTGAAAGTGTAGTAGATAGGATCAATATTAGTCATGCATTAATGAGTTGTACATAGTTAGTCCATTGTTAGTTAGAGATTAGTTGTAACTAATTATGTGTTAGGTCGGTGGCTTAGCTCAATATATAGGAGTAGACTTAGAATGTAAAGTAACTTTTACAGAGTAATGAAAATGCTCTCCTTCATTCCAAGTTCTCTCTCCTAACTGCTACTACATTCCTTCTCTTTTTCACCTTGATTCTCTGTTCAACATGGTATCAAAGCTCGGTGTTAATGGCGGTCTGACGTTGAGAATCAAGTGAATTAGGATACAATAGCTTACCAGAGACAGTTCATTTTTTTGTTTTCTCTTTCTAAACCAAAATCGAAGTACAAAATTGTGAAATTCAAGACGGAATTGGTATTTTCTTCATCACGAATCTTCAACATTGACGATATTCCTCACATACAATGGAAGATCTCGATCAATACGAAGCAATAATCACAGAAAAACCAACTGATATTCATCCTCGACATCCACTGTATCTTCATGCGACTGATACTCCAGGCAGTGTTCTGATTTCTCAACAATTGACTGGCATTGAGAATTATGTTATCTGGAGCAAATTCATGATAAATGCGTTGTTAGCGAAGAATAAAATTGGGTTTATCACTGGTAAATGTCAAAAATCCCAATTTAAGGATGATATGGGATATGAATGGGAAAGGTGTAAAGCTTTTGTGCTTTCATGGATTCTGAACACTATGTCAAAGGAACTCGCAAATGGCATGGTGTATTCATCAAATGCAGCAGCTGTTTGAAGGATCTCAAGGAGAGATTTGCAAAAAAGGACTTAACTAGAATCTATCAAGTTCATCAAGAGATCTGCACTATAACACAGGGAAACTCCTCTATCTCTGAATTTTTCTCTAAATTGAAATCAGCTTGGGAAAACTATTCTACCCTATTACCACTTCCTCAGTGTTGTGACAAGTCGAAAATCTATTCTGAGCATATGGAGCAGCAAAGGCTTATGCAGTTTTGGATGGGGCTGAATGAAACATATAGTCAAGCTCATAGTCAGAACTTGATGACCACCCCAACACCTTCTCTAAATCAGGCATACAACATGTTGTTGCTAGATGAAAGTCAAAGGATTCAATCTAACATCATCTCTCAAAGTTCCAACTCGATGGAGCATTTGAGCTTGAATGATACTGCTGCACTGGTGTCATCCCAATATAACCAGTTCAAGAAGAACAGTGATGCATACTGTACCTTTTGCCATAGGAAGGGACATACTTATGGAATATGCTACAGACGAGTTGGATATCCACCAGGCCACAAGTTTTATCAGAAGAAACCTGATGGGGGAGATGAGAAACCTAAGTTTTTTGGTGGTCATAAAGGTTCTGGAAGAAAGGGGCCGATAGCTCACAATGCTAACTATGGAGAATGCAGTTATAGACCACAACCTGCAAAATCACAGGCAGATACTGACTATGCTCTACAATACACTGGAGCAATACCATATGCTAATCTTGGTCATCATGGAGGGGGCTATATTTCAGGCAATCAGAATAATAGCCAACAGGCATATCTGATCCCCAACCATCCTATGCCAATCTTTTCTCCAAAACAATACAATCAGATCCTAAAGATGATAGAGAAAGAACCATATCAGACTGAGGCCGCAGTGAACATGGCAGGTATACCATCTCCTCCACATGGTTGTTCATGCTCTTACTCTTGTAGTTGTTCTACTGCATGTGGTGCTTCTAAATCTGGGGTAGTTGATACAGGGGCTACGAATCACATGGTTTCTAGCTTGGATCTCATTAACAATCCTAAAATTGTTGATCCTTCTAAGTCCAATAAAGTTCACCTACCTAATGGTACTTCTACTTATGTTTATAATATCGGTTCTTCTACATTATCAGACTTTTTACACCTAGATAATATTCTGTATATTCCAGAGATCTACATTGTTGTGCTTCCTTTTATCATGAGATCTGCCTGTTTCAGGACCTCTGCACTGGCAAAGTGAAGGGGATTGGTAGACTTCTCGGTGGACTTTACATTCTTAAAAGTGCCACCACACCACCATCACTTGCCAATGCATCTGATCAGGCTCTCAATTCTTCAGTTACTCCTACTATTCACACTCAGCTTCCCATTCCAGTTCCACATCCATCTGCTACCACTTGGCACCAAAGGCTTGGACATGCTCCCTTTTCAGTTCTGCAACACATAGACTCAATAAAGCATCTACTGCTACATAAAGATGCATCTTCATGTACTGTTTGTCCTTTATCAAGACAAACTAGATTTACATTTCCTCATAGTCATAAGAAAACTGTTTCACCTTTTGATATTGTTCACATGGATGTATGGAGTCCATATAGACAATGTACTTACAATGGCTTCAAGTATTTCCTTACCATTGTTGATGATTTTTCTCGTATGAATTGGATTTATCTAATGAAATTCAAGAGTGATGTCATTACACATATCAAAACATTCCTTGCCTTAATCAAAACTCAATTTTCAACTTCTGTTAAAATTTTAAGAACTGATAATGGTCTTGAGTTTTTCAATACTCAGTGCAATCAATTATTCAATTCCTTAGGCATCATTCACCAAAGTTCCTGTGTTCATACCAACAAAATGGAGTTGTTGAACGCAGACACATTCTTGAAATGGCTAGAGCTCTTAGTTTGCAAGCTCTGGCCATTAGTTTACCAACTTCTTTGGCAAGAGTAGTCTTGCCAATGCCACCCATCCCATATATCCCTATAATTTTACAGTCCTCATATTGTAGTGCTTCCATGATGTTGTCTATTGCTTCTCTTTGTTGGACAATGTTATTAAGCATAGGTTCACTTTCATCTGCAAAGAGTGGCAAACACTTCAAACTCGTTTTAGCTTCATTATCAAGTTTCTCCGCTTCTGCAAGGACCATGTCAACTTCTGCCAACCAACTTTTGACGACAATTCTGATTTCTTTATCATTGCTTGTGGCTTCCATTATGAATTTTGAAACATCTTTTCTTGTTCCATTCAATGTCTTGACGTTCTTCTGAAGATCTTTAACATTTTTGTTGCGGTAGTAAATAAGAAGGAACTGACGGCCTACTGGAGCCACGACATAGTCAGCAAGCTTCGAAACAGGGGAGTGAGCACAGCCATGGAGTTTGACCATGGGACTGAGAGGGAGTTGAACTATTGTGCTCGGAGCAAGGACAGGACACTCCTTGGATTGGCTTCAACGTGACTAGAGGATGAATTGTAGCATGGAGATACTACATGCAAGGTACCATCAGTATGAGTTGACGCAACATTAGTAGGTGTTGGACTATTGGAATTGGCATATAGAAAGAGTGATTCATCAAACACAGCATGACGAGAGGTGTAAATTTGACCACTAGGTACATTAAAACACTTGTAACCTTTATGGTTAGAACTATATGGTATTCACCACCCAAGTCAGATTAAACTACTTTAATTTTGCGTTCAAAATAGCAAGAAAATCTGTAGTAAAAGCTTCAACCTTAGAAGACATAAGGTAATACCAAACGAATTTGGTACAATCATCAATGAACACAATGTAACACCAAAATTTGTTACTTGCCAATTGTGGAGCAGTTGTAGGATGAGACGACACAGAACTAGTTGTAAGAAAGGGTTGCTTATGACGTTTCCCTTGTTGACAAGATGCACAAATGGTATAAATTCTATTGAATGGAAATGATAAATTGAGTGCCCTAGTGACATTTTCAACTACTTTTATTGAAGGCTAACCTAAGTGACTATGACATACATCAAGAGATGATTTGGACACTAAAAGAGCTTGAGGTCGATTATTGGGCGAATGCCAATTGAAGCGTCTAGAAAAGTTTGTAGAGGCCATTTTCAGGACTCCTGTCCAGTAGTACCGTCCCGTTGCCTCATCCTTCACAACACAAAAACGTGAGTGAAATTCAAATAACACATTAATGACAGCAGTAATTTGAGCAACACTCAACAAACTTTTAGTAATTCAATATAACGTAGAGTATATTATTCAAGTGAAGTGCACGACAAAAAGTGAGCAATTTAGATTCATCAACCTAAGATATTTTTCAAACTTGTTCCATTACCAACCAAAATTTGATCTGAGACATTGTAGTCTCATCTAATCGTCACATTATTAAGATCATCGGTACCAAGATGGATCGGAAACAACGTTTGGTTGAGCTACAAATGCTGCCATCTGGTTTTTGGAGTTGGCCTGATATGCATGATCAAACTTGTGGTAATATGTAAGAGAAGTGCGACCAAACTTACTACAGATTTGGCATTGGGACGACCTAGCATTGTGAAAGTGAGTAGAGGAATTAGTCTCTACCTCTCCTCTACCAATGCGTCCTCCATGATAATTTGAACTCTGTTTCTTATAGTTATTCTCGCTATGGGTTGCATTTGAATTCTTAACTTGACGGAGTCCTTGTTCAACCACACTGAAATGGATGTCCCCTTCTTTGTGGTCTAAAGTTGAAGTTGCATTACTTTAGCCTTCGACTGTGACACAAACATAGATTCAAGTGTTTCCAAGAATGAATATATCATCTAACTGCAATGGCCTAAGCTCAAAACTTGAAGTTTTATGAGGACTTCTAAAGAGGAAGGAAACTTGAAAACAATTGGGTAATAATGGGAAGATAATATTATTGCCCCATACTCGTGCGGGATTTAGTGAGTGAACACCAACTTTTTCACTCAAATCCAAAATGCGCCCTGGACCGTGCTTTTTCAATTTTAATCTACATCCATGAACAATTGTTTTCCCATCCAGGAATAAAGAACACATTAGGAAACATGACTTGAAGTGTTGCTATCCACTCTATTACAGATTTCCAAGGATAAGAGACTTAATGGGATCTTGGAGTACTTGTGCTCAATTCTACAAGGAATTCCAATGGCTGCTAAGTCGATGGACGAGGATGACCAAACATCATCAAGCATAACAAGTATTTTATTCTCAGAGAGTATTTTGTAACGCCGACCTGATCTCCCATTTCACTAGCCTCTATAAGTTTGAGGTGTAAAATATCTGCAATTTGACCTTGAACTTTTCTTATATCCAGACTTTGAGGAAACCACGACATTTACCACAACATCGAAAAGGATGCAAGCTCTGGCCATTTTACCAATTTCTACAGCTAGCACATTCTTTATTCCAAAAAAAATTTGGGTACTTTTTTTAGGAAGGTAAAAAATATTATTCATCGTTGGCAGAAAGGCTGCGCTAAAAATCCATATTTTTACATTTCAAAATTAGCAAAAGTGTATCCTTGTTAATTCCTCTTACAAGGATTCTATCTTGTCTAACAAAGATTCTATGTGTTATTTTTTTCCCATAAAGTCCCACCATATATATGCTCGCTTTTGATCAAAAGGGAGAGTAAAAATGCATCACTTAGATTTCGATTTTCACCATTGAAACCATTGACTAGCATACCATCATTAGTAAAGTAAACATATTATGAAATAGTCGCCAATTTCATGCATCAAATAGTCAAGGAGGACTATATCATACTGATCCGATGAAAATACAATAGCGCTGATTAGTTTCTTAACTCATATTGTAAAACTAAGGGATAATACATTAAAAAAAAAAAAAAAACTCCTACATTTGGCTCCGGTTGTAACTTGCACATCAATGTTGTGTTCCACCAACACAGATCTACTCTTGCATAGTTTGTGATTCTGATTCATTTAGACCTGCATTACAGTTACAAGCTTACTGATAAATTCAGCTATATAAGAAAATATGACCAACTTCTAGGTTTTTGTGAAAAACTTACTAATCTGTATATTGTAAATTTTAATTAGCATTGTTGTTAACTAGAAATAAAAAAACAAATGTTTATTATGAGATAGCTACCATTCGAACTCGAAGCTAATTTGATGAGCGCCTTGTCTTGTAATTGTAGCAAGGTTGGGTAAGGCTATGTAAAATAGACCCTCGTGGTCCTGCCCTTTGCCAGACCCCGCGAGTAGCGGGAGACTACCGCCCCAGGCTGCCCTTTCTTGTCTTTCAAATGTAGTTGATTCGAGGATCTTAAAGCCTTTCAAGACATTGCGCCAAGTCATGTAACTACTACATTTATAACGTTTGGTACATTCTCTGTTCCAACCTACTAGCTCATTCAATAGGACCTACAAATTCATAACATAAGTACAATGGAAAAAATGAGAAAGAGAAGTGAAGATGAAGAATAAATTAGTCATAACACTATTGCAGAATACCTGTATAAAGTTATGTTTTAGGGCATTGAATTCACTGTCACCAGCAAGGTCCGCGGATGGAAGTAACCAAACAATTCAGCAAGAAAAGATTCATATATTGGTTCAGATGAAGAGTGTATTACCAAATTTATGTGCTTGATACAAAGTGGTTGAAGGTCGCTTTGATGGCTTCCGGGATGAAATCTTACTTCCTTCATAGACAACTAAAAACAATATTCAACACGAATTTTCATATATGAAGGAAATTGAATGGGAAAATTATTTACTCTCAAATTGTTGGAAAATACTAAAGATGGAAATAGTAACTAGATGAACACTTAATGAGACATAAGATGCACCAACTAACAATAAAAGAAGCTATAAAATTTAGAATGTGAATCAGTTCGAGATACACTATGGAAGCAATAAAAATAGCAAAGTGACGTCTACTTCCAAGATACAAAACGAGAACTACTCCTGAAATTTCTAAACTGTTTTTTAGGAACTAATTTAGAGTAATGGAAAATGTAGGATATATCATTTCAGAAAATATAGATGGGACCTTCTACCGAAATTCTCCTACAACTATTGGATGCGTCATTTCCAGAAATGTTGTGTTTTTTAAACAATAGGCACATTAAGTATCGAATTACTCAAAAGCAAAAACCAACATAATTTAGCTGTCAATGTACATACCTTTGCTTCAGTTGTGTCTGTTTCCAAGGACAATGTGATATTTCCACTCAAATTTTTGACAAAAGTTCTCAACTCGAGCAATCTATTGGTTGCAGGAGCATACTTCAATCCCATCTCAACTTGATCCCACCATGGTACACAAGTTTTGAAATTTAAATGTGTCTATTAGCTTGTACGAACGTAAATTGGGAGTATCCATAGATGCGTCGTCCAAATCAACCAACTCAATTAGGCTCAAGCTCTCCAATTCAGTACTCACAATTTTGATTTTACTCAACCCTTTACATAAACAAAGAGATAAGGATTCTAGACACGGGAATGCTGAGCAAACCTCTTGAGGAAATCTGTCGGGAATGATTGTAGCTTAGTGCAAGCGGACAAATTAAGTTTCGTTGCTGATAATGATGAACTGCACAAGTGAAACTAGCACAGATTTCTAGATTTTATTTCAATTTTATTTCTTTTGCGACAATTCACATGAACCTTTTTGAGTTGATTCAGATGATCCGGCAGTATGAAATAACAAAGGCTGTCACAATTTATCAAAGTTAACTCACCAATGGATGGACACTTGTGTATAAATCTGGTGAATTTGTGTGAAGAGATGCAAATAGAATCAAAATGTATTTCTTTCAATGAAGGCATTTCATTAAACTCTTCAATGAAGTTCATATTGCAATTTCCTTTTATATGCAAAACGGTTAATAATCTAGAATCTAAAATCTCTTTAAACGCGCTATAAGTAGAATTACGTACTACTAACAAAAAGAGCTCTTTGAAACTCATGTTGTCCTCAGCAAGTTTAATAATCGGATCGACGTTGTTGATGTCACTGCATTGACAGGATAGGAGGTTCAAGCAATAGCAGTATCCACAGGATATCCTTGCAGAATGTTTTTGGACAAATTTGCGATCGTCTAATGATGTTATTATTTGATGCCACTTTTTGGAAACAAGTGCAGCTTTTGCTCTCTGTTTCAGATTTAGACAACAGAGGACATTCTGAAGGATATCATCCCCTGCTGTTAACTCTGAAAATATTCCATCAGGCAAAGAATCACAAACAATGGTGGCCATCAAATTCCTCTGTGTCTCTATTTGATTTTGTAGGGTTTATATCATCAGTTTATCAGAAAAGTCACAACTCATCGGAAAAGTCACAACCCATTAGAAAAGTCATAACCTATCGGAAAAGGTGTTATTCAAATTACATTCTTTCTCTTGGTGTCTTTTCGGAAATAACACTTCATTTCTCATTCACATCTCTTAAAAAATCAACATGTTTCTCATAAGTTTAATTATATCATAAGTTTATTACCTTTTATAGAAAAAACATGACAGATAGGATAGGACTGTCCGACAGCCCTTCCATTTAGTAAGTATTTGTTTGTTGTCCCAATACCGCAGCAAGTAATTTTAACTTAACCAATCCCACCCCAAATGAAATGGAATTGCCTACTAAAATGGAAGGAATAAATACAATTTTTACAAAAGGAGGACTGCTATTGAAAAATATCTTTTTGGTCATCATCGAAGAAGTCGTTGACATCCGGGGCTTCCTATTTCCCTTTAAAATAAAATCGGTGAATTTTGTTATGTTTTACCGCTGTTACGTCATAATAAAAGGTTCTACACGAGCTCTTATTCTGCGGTGTGATGGTAGAACCACAAGGGGAGTGGCTCTGGACATAAATATGATCTACTAAATTTATCTAGTTGTTCCAAAAGATCAAAACGATCAGTTATTAATGAAATTTCTTGTTGGTTAACGTTATGGAGTCAAACATGGAAAGAGATCTATGATTTTTTTTTCTTCATTTTTTATCGTTTCAAAGATTTATTAGCAACCTATTGTTCCACTCAGAAAGATTTGACGGTGTGTATATCTAAAGGTCAGTAGGAGTAAGTTTATTATGATCAACGGGTTTTTCCTTAAATTCAAAGGTGACAATAGTCTCATTAAACTTAAGATACCATTGTCGAAAAGTTTGTTTAAGTCTGTATATTGATTTCTTTAGTTTACACACCATGTACTCCTTTCCTTTAATAAAAAAAACTCCTCAAGTTGATTCATATAAACTTTATCCTCTAAATTCCTATTTAGAAAAGTTGTTTTCAGATCTATTTAATGTAGCTTTAAGTCATAATGAGCATTTAAAGTCATTATAATTCTGAGTGAATCTTTGCTAGAGACACGTGAAAATGTATTTTTATAGTCAATGTCATCTTTTTGAGTGAAACCTTCGATAACAAGTATGGCCTTGTGACGTTCGATGTTGCCAGTTCAGTCACGTTTGTTTTTAAAGACCCATTTACACCCAACTCTTTTTGCAACCTTCTGGTAATTCAACAAAGTCCCAAACTTTATTCCATTCCATAAATTTCAACTCATCTTTCATAGCATCCAATCATTTATCAGAATTATTATTTTTTAATGGCTTGTGAAAATGAAATTGGTCATTATCATTTTCCAAGTTAATTTCTGACTCGTGCAAATATACCAAATAATCATCAGAAATAGAATGTCTCTATTGCAGGTCAGGAGCATTAATTTGTTGTTCTTATTGATTGTTAGGTTGTATAACAACTTCATGAACAATAATTTTAGAAGAAGTGCATGGTAGAAGAATTCACACCCTAACTTCTTTAATTTTCATGTAATATGTTTTTTCACTCCCACTAACTTCACCATTCTCAAAGGACCTAGCATTTTCAGTTTCAACTATTCTCGTATTGTGATTAGGACAGTAAAATATATATTCCTTTATTTTTCTGGATAGTCAATTAAGAAATCACCGATTGTTTTTTAATCTAGTTTCTTTGTGGGTTATAAACTCTAACTTCCGCGGGGCAACCCCGAATATGCAGGTGCCTCAAACAGGTTTTCTACTAGTCCACAGTTTAAAAGGTGTCTTTGAACTGCTTTAATTGGAATTTCGTGTAGCAAGTAAATGGCAATTCTTAAAACATATATCCACAACGAAAGAGGTAAAGATGAATTACTCAACATACTCCTAATCATATCCATTAATATACGATTACGTCTTTTTGCACACTATTTTATTGTGGTGTGCCAGGCATTCTGTATTGAGCACATATGCCACGCTTTTTAAAAAATTTAGCAAATGAACCTGAGTGTTGTTCAATATCATTATATCTTCCATAATGCTCAGTACCTCTATCTGGCCTTATTATTTATACTTTTTTGTCTAGTTGTCTTTCAACCGTAAGGCATTTATCGCTTGAGATTTTTCGTGCAATAAATAGAACATCATAACATGACAAATCATTAATAAAAGTGATTAAAAAAAATCTTACCGAAAGTTGCAATATCAAATGAACTACATATATCAGTGTGTCGTGTGCTTCTTGTGGTTTCTTTTTTTGCGTGTCTTATTTATTTTATTAATACAATTCACACCAATGTTAAGGTCTATAAAGTTTAAATTTGAAAAAAATTCATTCTTAACTAATTTTTATTCTTTCTTTGAATATGTGACCTAAACGTTTATACCACAAGTAAGCAGGGATTGCTCATTCACCAAACTTCATTTGGTTCCAATATTATGGTGCAAAGTTAAGAGTGTTTCGACAAATATTTTTTTTTGACAACGACAAACAAGTTTCAGTTTGTATAAGCTATCACAAAGAGTACCGGTATCAATGAGATGATTATTAATTCTAATTAAACAAACTAAAATATTTATTACCAAAATTAAAAGAGTATTCAGTCTTATTCAACTTAGATAAAGAAATTAAATTTCTCGAAAGAGAATGATAAGTCCTGATAGCTTTGAATGGAACCTTCCTTCTATTCCTCATATACACATATTTTTTATTCTTGTTTATGATTTGTGTTGAAAGGAATTCCAGCATCATAATAGAAACATGAACAGTACAATTAGAAAATCCACCAAGTATTATAAGAAACTTCAGTTAAATTTGATTTGAGACTTGTAAAAGCATTAGGTTTATTTTTCTTCTCGAATCATGCCTTACATTTCAGAAAATCTTTCTGAAAGTGTTCAGGTTTTTCACAGAAACGAGACTATCAATATTTTTGTGTTCCTTCTTACGTACTTGAGAAGAGGATTCATTAATATTGTTGCCTCTATTTTTCCTTAACATGCTTCTTTCATTTCTTTTCAGCTCCTTGATTACTTACAAAGTTAATGGAGTGGGTTCCTTGATCAACCTTGTTTCTTCCTGAACCAGCATTTCATGCAATTCATGCACGTTTCATTTGTCTTTCATGGTGTTGTAATTCATTTGGAAAGGGCCACACTTAGATGGTAATGAATTGATGATGAATTGTATAAGGAAATTTGCATCCACTTTCATTCCCAAAGTCTTAAGTATTGCTGCTATATTCGTCATTTCAATGACATGCTTATGTATGATACATAAACTATCAAACTTTATCGTGATCAAAGTATCCATTAGTGTCTCAGCAAAAGACTTATCAGTATTTTGAGACCATTCTTCCACAAGTTTCAAAAGTTCTTTTGCATTTTCAGTTTCGAAAAGAGTAATCTTAATATTGCCCGCAATATTTATTCGCATAAACATTATTCTTGATCTCTTAGACCGATCCTAGTGGTTATAGTATGACATTTCTTCAATACTGCTAGTTTCAGTAATAGTAGTTGCTTCTCAGTGTAAAGTGCAACATTAAAATCTAAAACTCTGAGATGAAATTTGGTATGTTCGCACGAATCTGAGACGTTAAGATTGTTAAAGGTCATAACAGAGGTAGAGTGAATGAAGAGCAAATAATGCAGATAAAGCATGCTCATTTGTTAATACTTTGAGTTTAAATATACTATTAGATTCAGAAATGGTTTATTTATGTATTCTTGAATATATCTTGATATCCTCCTGTAGGCGAAACATCAAAATATAACTTTAGACATAAAGATGTTTAGATGTGAATTTGACGTAATTCGATAATCTTTAATGCATTAATCAATAATATTTATTATCTTTGAATAAATAAATATAATATTTATTATCTTTGAATAAATAAATAAAACTAACGATACATTTAAGCTATCTCCTTAATGTTCAATGGTTATAACAACAAACAACCAACCTTTGGGTGATTCATAAATGTCTTATATCCAAAAACTTCAATTTACCCATACATATTATATCGGTTATAAACATCAAGATTAATGGATAGTTGATTTTAAGTTTTATTGTTATTTTGGAATTAATTTCATAAAAATCGATCACTTTGATGATTATCGAATCTCATATACATAATTAATTCCAAGTAAATCATGAAATTGTATTGTTAACTGTACAATGGAGGCCATAAGCAGTAAACCAAATAAAGCTCATGGAAGTTCCAGTTAGCATAATACATCTAATCTATATGTTCCATAAGCCAATAGCATTCTTTGTGAATCTTGACTTGAATTGAACGAAATCCTTTTATAACCAAAATTAACTTCCCCTATTTATCCAATTATAATTTAGCTAATAAATAATTTATTACTAATTACCAAATATAAGTATGTGCCATGTGGGCCAAATCTTACAGTCAAATCTTTCTGAGTGGAACAATAGGTTGCTAATAAATCTTTGAAATGATCAAAAATGGAAAAATAATAATCATACATTTCTTTCTATGTTTGACCCCATAACGTTGACCGACAAGGAATTCCACTAATGACTAGTCATTTTAATTCTTTGGAATAACTTGATGAATTTAGTAAGTTAAAATTACTTGCTGCGGTATTGAGACATGTGCCATGTGGGCCAAATTTTACCGTCAAATCTTTCTAAGTGGAACACTAGGTTGCTAATAAATCTTTGAAACGATCAAAAATGGAAAAAAAAAATGATAGATTTCTTTCTATGTTTGACCCCATAACGTTAACCGATAAGGAATTCCATTAAATAAATAGCCGTTTTGATCCCTTTGGAATAACTCGATGAATTTAGTAGGTAAAAAATTATTTGCTGCAGTCCTATCTGCCATATTTTTTGTATAAAAGGTAATAAACTGCTGATATAATTAACCCTACAAAATCAAAGAGAAACATGTTGGGTTTTTAAGAGGTGTTGAATGAGAAATGAAGTGTTGTTTCGGAAAAGACACCAAGAGAAAGAGTGTAATTTGAATAGCACCTTTTCCCATAGGTTGTGATTTTTCCAATGAATTGTAACTTTTGCGATGAGTTGTGACTTTTCTGATAAGGTACAATAAACTGATGATATAAACCGTACAAAATCAAAGTGAGACACAGAGGAATCTGATGGCTGCCATTGTTTGTGATTCTTTGCCTGATGGAATATTTTCAGAGTTAACAGGAGGGGATGATATCCTCCAGAATGTCCTCTGTTGTCTAAATCTGAAACAGAGAGCAAAAGCTGCACTTGTTTCCAAAAAGTGGCATCAAATAATAACATCATTAGACGATCGCAAATTTGTCCAAAAACATTCTGCAAAGATATCCTGTGGATACTGCTATTGCTTGAACCTCCTATCCTGTCAATGCAGTGACATCAACAACGTCGATCCGATTATTAAACTTGCTGAGGACAACATGAGTTTCAAAGAGCTCTTTTTGTTTGTACGTAATCTTACTTATAGCGCGTCTACCGAGATTTTAGATTCCAGATTATTAACCGTTTTGCATATAAAAGGAAATTGCAACATGAACTTCATTGAAGAATTTAATGAAATGCCTTCATTGAAAGAAGTACATTTTGATTCTATTCAAATCTCTTCACACAAATTCACCAGATTTATACACAAGTGTCCATCCATTGGTGAGTTAACTTTGATAAATTGTGACAGCCTTTGTTACTTCACGTTGCCGGATCTGAGTCAACTCAAAAAAGTTCATGTGAATTGCCGCAAAAGAAATAGAATGGAAATAAAAGCTCGAAATCTGCGGGAGTTTCACTTGTGTTGTTCATCATTATTATCAGCAACAAAACTTGATTTGTTCGCTTGTACTAAGCTACAAGTCCTGAATATAGATTCTACAAACATTCCCGAACGATTTCCTCAAAAGGTTTGCTCAGCATTCCCGTGTCTAGAATCCTTATCTCTTCGTTTATGTAAAGGGTTGAGAAAAATCAAAATTGCGAGTACTGAATTGGAGAGCTTGAGCCTAATTGATATGGTTGATTTGGACGATGCATTTATGGATACTCCCAATTTACGTTCGTACAAGCTTATAGACACCTTTAAATTTGAAAACTCGTATGCCATGCTGGGATCAAATCTAATGGAAGTTGGGATGGGATTGAAGTATGCTCCTGCAACCAATAGATTGCTTGAGTTGAG
The DNA here is from genome assembly GCA_003996215.1 of Jaltomata sinuosa. Lineage (NCBI taxonomy): Eukaryota > Viridiplantae > Streptophyta > Magnoliopsida > Solanales > Solanaceae > Jaltomata > Jaltomata sinuosa. The sequence goes on along the minus strand of QJPP01000485.1, from coordinate 481,043 downwards.
AACTTTTGCCAAAGTTTTGGGTGGAAGTATCACATTGTCCTTAGAAACCGACACAACTGAAGCAAAGGTATGTACATTGATAGCTATATTACGTTGGTTTTTGCTTTTGAATAATTCGATACTTAATGTGCCTATTGTTTAAAAAACACATTTCTGGAAATGACGCATCCAATAGTTGTAGGAGATGCAGAAAGAACTTCTATATGGGTGCAGAATTAGAAATTTCAGGAGTAGTTCTCGTTGTATCTTGGAAGTAGACGTCACTTTGCTATTTCACATGGGTAGCGTGTCTCGAATTGATTCACATTCTAAATTTTATAGCTTCTTTTATTGTTAATTGTTGCATCTTATGTCTCGATAAGTGTTGTTCTAGTTAGAACTTCTATCTTTAGTATTTTCCAACAATTTGAGAATAAATAACTTTCCCATTCAATTTCCTTTCATGTTTGACAATTCGTGTTGAATATTGTTTTTCGTTGTCTATGAAGGAAGTAAGATTTCATCCCGGAAGCCATCAAAGCGACCTTCAACCACTTTGTATCAAGCACATAAATTTGGTAATACACTCTTCATCTGAACCAATATATGAATCTTTTCTTGCTGAATTGTTTGGTTACTTCCATCCGCGGACCTTGCTGGTGACAGTGAATTCAGATGCCCTAAAACATAACTTTATACAGGTATTCTGCAATAGTGTTATGACTAATTTATTCTTCATCTTCACTTCTCTTTCTCATTTTTTCCATTGTACTTATCTTATGAATTTGTAGGTCCTATTGAATGAGCTAGTAGGTTGGAACAGAGAATGTACCAAACGTTATAAATGTAGTAGTTACATGACTTGGCGCAATGTCTTGAAAGGCTTTAAGATCCTCGAATCAGCTACATTTGAAAGACAAGAAAGGGCAGAATGGGGTGCTAGTCTCCCGCTATGCGCGGGGTCCGACGAAGGGCTGGACGACGAGGGTCTATTTTACATAGCCTTACCCAACATTTCTACAATTACAAGACAAGGCGCTCATCAAATTAGCTTCGAGTTCGAATGGTAAATTATCTCATAATAAACATTTGTTTTTTTATTTCTATTTAACAACAATGCTAATTAAACAATATACAGATTAGTAACTTTTTCATAAAAACCTAGAAGTTGGTCATATTTTCTTATATAGCTGAATTTATCAGTAAGCTTGTAACTGTAATGCAGGTCTAAATGAATCAGAATCACAACTATGCAAGAGTAGATCTGTGTTGGTGGAACACAACATTGATGTGCAAGTTACAAACGGAGCCAAATGCAGGAGGTTTTTTTTTTAAATTTATTATCCCTTAGTATTACAATATGAGTTAAGAAACTAATCAGCCCTATTGTATTTGTGTACAATTTTTTGATGTTTGATCGGATCAGTATGATATAGTCCTCCTTGAATATTTGATACATGAAATTGGAGACTATTTCATAATATGTTTACTTTACAAATGATGGTATGCTAGTCAATGGTCTCAATGGTGAAAACTGAAATCTAAGTGATGCATTTATACTTTCGCTTTTGATAAAAATGCGAGCATATCAGAAAAATATGGATTTTAGCACCGCCTTTCTGCCAACGATGGATAATATTTCTTACCTTCCTAGAAAAGTATCGAAAAAAACTTTGGAATAAAGAATGTGCTTGCTGTAGAAATTGGTAAAATGGCCAGAGCTTGCAACCTTTTCGATATTGTGGTAAATGTCATGGTTTCCTCAAAGTCTGGATATAAGAAAAGCTCAAGGTCAAATTGCAGATATTTTACACCTCAAACTTAGAGAGGAAAGTGAAATGGGAGATCAGGTCGACGTTACAAATACTCTCTGAGAATAAAATACTTGTTATGCTAGATGATATTTGGTCGTCCTCGTCCATCGACTTAGCAGCCATTGGAATTCCTTGTAGAATTGAGCATAAGGCTCTTGTTCAGGACAAATGTGAAATTGGCCATCAGTTCAGTTTCTTCTGAATTGGAAAGAATGGTTTTGGAGATTGTTTAGACGTGGTAAATCTGTAATAGACTGGACAAGCAGCGCGAAGAATATGCAGAGGAAAATGTTCTCTCATGCCTTGCCTTGAGTTATGACTATCTAAATATTAAATGAAGAAAGCAAGTCATGTTTACTAATGTGTGCTTTATTTCCTGAAGATCGTGATGGGAAAACAATTGTTCATGGATTATAAAAATTGAAGAAGCACGAGGCAGGGCACATTTTAGATTTGAGTGAAAGAGTTGGTGTTCTCTCACTAAATCGTGCACGAGTATGGACTAGTTATCTTCCCATTATTACCCAGTTCTCTCAAACATCCTCATAAAACTTCAAAGTCTTGAAAAATTTCCACAAAGGTTGGTTTTGCACCTAAAACGATTGGAGGAAGCTCTAAGCTTTGCAACGAAGAGTGTTGCAAAGCATGTCTTTCTGAAAGATACTTGGCCATTTTATGCATACAAGTACCTTTTGTGGAATGCTTCCCTGAGAACTTTCATCTTCCAAAGATATAGAAGTATGAGATAACTGTAGGGTGTGATGCAACAATTTGTTATCCGAGCAGCAAGACATTTTACTTCAGAGAAATCATAAACATGCCTCAGACGACAGAAGATTTGATACTGTTTTGTCTAGACAACGAATTGCTTATCAGTATCATAGATGTTTATCAAAACATGCTCAAACATTATATACAAAAATATATATTTGTCAGCTATTATTTTGGTGGGCGCCTGTATAGTGTCAAATTCTCTTAATTATAGGGGGGTTATTTGTCTAAATTACCTTAATCTCTCAAACTTTTTCTAAAGACCGGTAAGACTTTTTAGAAAAAGTTGAAAATGATTTATGCTTCTTGGTTTCATAAAACGACGATTATCCTGGACCAAATTTGTTTGGTTAGAACAACAAATAAAGCATCGAAGGGAGTACTTATTATTCTGCTGCTAGTATGTGATCAATGAAAATTTAATGAAGTAAAGTTAAATGTTTATGGATCTTTATAACACAAGGAATTATTGATTCTGCATCTTTTATATTTATAGGATTCCTAAAGGCGAGGCACCAAACATGTTCTACCTTCAACTTTTATGTGTCATTAGGAATCTCAGTTCGATTTCTTATCTACTAGTACATGACTACATTGCTTCAACTAGTGCCGTGTCTAGTGAGAGTAAGTGAACATTGCACGCACGCGATTGCAAAGGTTGAAAGCTGACACATTCAAAACTTGCTTCTATTCTTTGAAAATACTGCATAAGATATATATCTGATGGTAGAAGATGAGGATAGTGTTCATGATTTTGTTGCAAAAATTATTTTATGGTTTCTGAACTCGTATTATGTACACTTGAAGACTTGAAGCCTATGGAGGAAAACTCTCTCTTGCTCTCTACATTTCTTATCTACTTTCTTGTTAGCTTAGTTTTATAAAATCTCCTCTTTATTATTTGAACTCATAAATGAAAGAGTCCAGTACCTAAATGACGTGTGAAAACTAAAAAATGACTGCAATAACGTGTAAAAAAAAAGATTGATAATCTACATATAGTGCACTAATTTAATGCACCATATCAACTGCATAGACGGCCAAATCCTTAACGGGAGTTAAGGCCTATGGACTCATATAGTGCACTATATGGGTCATTAAAACTAGGGTAGAATTTTGATATTTGCAAGCTTTTTTCCCCCGTTTTTCCATCATAATTATACTTGATTTGACCTATATGTATAGTGGAGAAAAATAAAGCGTTATATGATACTTTTTCATCAGATGTTTTTTTCGTAGCTCTTCAAAACTCTATTTAAAGGGTACTTTGGATGAGCTTAATATTCATCCATCTCTAATATTCCAATCAACTTTCTTTAATCTACTCCTATATTTTAAAGTTGATATTTTTTACCATTTTATCCAAAAATGTCAAGTGAACAAGTTGTTAGAGCTTCATTATTTTCGGATGGTGAAATCGTTCGTGGCAATAATAATCTCCATTATAGTTTTCCACCACACTCCAATGTTAAGTTTCTAGTTACACTGGATTATGAAACATTTTTCGATGCAATTTATAGAAGAATGAGAGTTAGTAAGCGAGATTCTAAATTGATTGTAATAGGTTGATACCCAATATCTTTTTCGCCAAAATATTTAATAAATTATGCAGAGTTCAATATTAAGGACAATCAGTCTTTGATTGATTTTTTTTAGGGCATCGAGTGATTATCGAGATCAAATCAAACTAACAATGCTTGAAATCTATGTCAAGAAGAAGTTTAGGACTTGTCGTCAAGTCTCTCCTACTCAGGTTGAAATCCATCCTACTCAGGTTGAAGTCCCTCTTACTCAGCCTAGTGCTTATCCTGACATGAATGTTCACCAAATGTTCTTATGAATTAAATGTCAATGGAATCATTAAGACTTGATCATTTGAGCCAAACTTACCGGGAAAAAGAGGGGTAATGTCTACTATTACTATTATTATTATTCTTTTTTATTATTATTATTATTATTATTATTATTATTATTATTAGTATTAGTATTATTAGTATTATTATTTTTTGGCAATAACTGTGAAATATTACCATACCGACCAATCAAACAAAAAAGGGAATACAAACTAAAAAGCCCCTAATCTCCAGCTTCCTTCTAGTAAGGCTGCATGTCAGATCAGGTCTCAGTCTCTAAGTACAAAGTCTCTCAAAATAGTCTTTACATTTACTCGCATGTTTAGACTCTACATACATTCGCGTCCTCTCTATAACTATACTCTTGATCTGATGGAATATGAAATCAGGTGTAACACTGCTTGTCCTGAAGACCTTCTAATTTCGTGCCTGCCAGATATGATATATAGTTGCTCCAATGACAGCTGCAGTGATCTCCTTCTTCATTCTGCACCAATGTCTCTGCCGGATCTTCTTCAGAGTTGTGCCCAAGTTATTATGTGGTATTGTTAGTCCAGTCCATTGCTTTATGTTAGCCCAGAGCATTTTGGACCATGAACAATCAAAGCACAGATGCTGCAAACTCTCTGGATTGTAGGCCTCACATATGCACCCAATTTGATCACAATGGATTCCCATGCCAATCACCCTACCTCTTGTTAGTAGTTTTCTTTGGGCAGCCAGTCAGAGTATAAACCTATGCTTTGGTTGTAAAATCCTATTCCACACCATCCTAGCATCCTCCCAGTTAATGTACTACCCATTAATGAGTCATATCCCATGGAAACAGAATATTTCCCATTACCAGTCAAAACATATTTGTCATTACTATACCAGTGAGCCATTTCCTTTTCTAGACCATGAATCTTCCTCCAATACCAACTTGTATCCTGCCCTGGAGTATAAGCCCAAAAGTCCTCCTCTTTCATATAAATCCCATGTATCCATTTGACCCACAGATCCTCTTTCCTATGCAGAATTAACCAAATTAACTTTCCAATGGAGGCCATATTCCATACTTTGCAATTTTTTATGTTAAGTCCACCCTCTTTCTTTGTCCTGCATACAATATCCCAAGAAACTAGTGCTGTTTTCTATTATTATTACTATTATTATTACTATTATTATTATTATTATTATTATTACTAGTTGTTATTATTATTGTTGTTATTGTTATTATTATTATTGTTATTATTATTATTATTATTATTATTATTATTATTATTATTGTTAGGGTTGTTATTACTATTACCACATCATTATTACTATTACTACCAGTATGTCTAGATTCATAAGTTTTAAAAAAAAAATTGTATTTTTTATGGGGTTATTTTAAACGTGATATGAATAATGTTAGAAGTAAAGGGAAAGATCATAATTTCGGATAATCTTTCAATCTGGATAGATGGATCAGGCTGAAACATTGTCAATGAATTTTTTATCGTAAATTCAAATTAATCGGAGTCCTAAAGCAGGTACCAAATGCCGTGATGAGAAAAAAAAAGTTTAGAGGACGTGTTTTTGTCTTTTTGGTAGATGCCTTGGGCAATTTGTCCAAGATGGAAAAATAAAAAGAATGAAAAAAAGAAACATTTGTTAGAATACCTATTCTTCTCCAATTTTGAACCTCAAATTAAACTAAATTGAAATGCTTATTGTTATGAATGTATAATAACGTCTCTTGAAACTGAGTGCTACCCTAGGGGCAAGACTAGCTTTCCATAATTAAAAAGTGAAAGTAGAATAATAGCAAGTAGTTAAATATACAAGTTTATTTTTTAAAATAAATAAATCAATCAATCTGGTGCACAAAGTATCACGGATTAACACATGATTCGCAAGAGAGCCGCATCCCAAGAGATATGATGTAAACAACTACCTTATTACAAGCATTAGTAACTGATTAATTATTTCCACGATTCGGATACAATTTTACCCTTGCTCCAAGGGGTCCCTTCAAATATATGACTTTATGTAAAACAAAATTCTCATTACACTCAAAGAAAAGTAAGAAAAAAAGTGATAAAGTTAAAATACTAGTTGTGAAAAGGGAAAAGTAAAAAATCACAGTGATATCAGCATGGAAATAAAACATTCCCCCTCCCTATAACCCTAGTGAAAGCTTTTTAAAAGCCAATATTCTTGCATGTTAGCATAGGTTGAAATTCTTCTCCTTTTTTTTTCTTTAAAAAAAAGGGAGCAATTAATTTGAATTTTTTACATAAATAATATATCAAAAAAATAGGAGGAAATGACATTTCATTCCCTTTTACTATTTCCATAAAAAAATGACTTTTTCAAGTTATTTATGTGTAAAAATGAAGATTTCTCGTAAAAATGACATAAAACTATAAAAAAAAAATGTAACTAGAAAGTCATTTTTCCCTAAACGAAATAAATATTATGTAACTGCATCACTTTTTTACTAATCACTTAATTAATTGCATGTTATGAAATTGCAGTTATATTTCAACATCTAATTAGCTAAAACTAATCAATCCCTCTTCAAGTTAATTTGGCACATTTTGTGATTCTATGTGATACAAAAATCCCATTTATCCTCAACATTTGCAACTTAATTATTCTAACTCCGCTTCTGGGAGCTTGCTTACAATCGAAGGTCCTAAAATCGAATAAAGGAAGAAGGTTGCGGTAAACTAACAATCATGCCCAGCAGTGCAAAACTACTCAATTTCATGATGAATTCTTACCAGATTTGCAGCTTAATTCTAACTTCACATGTATCATGAGTTTGTTCATATTATCGTTTTCAAGTCCAAACAAAGGAGGAGAGTTGCAGTAAACTAACTGCCCGTGCAAAATTAGCCAATTTCATAATGAATTCTTACCATATTTGCAGCTTAATTTTAACTTCACATGTATCATGAGCTTGTTCATATTAATTATCGTTCCCAAGTCTAAATAAAGGATGCAGTAAACTGACAGCCAACGCAAAATTAGCCAATTTCATAATGAATTCTTACCACATTTGCAGCTTAACTCTAACTTCACATGTATCATGAGCTTGTTCATGTTATCGTTCTCAAGTCTAAATAAAGGAGGAGTGTTGCAGTAAACTAACAGCCAGCGCAAAATTAGCCAATTTCATGATGTATTCTCATAATACAACTCCAATTCGATTGGGGTTGAAGCTTAGTAATAGTATAATTGTTGTATCTGCAGCTTAATTATATTCTATCATAGAAAGGTGAATTGGTTGTTGAAACTACTCAATCACATATGATATATCCTCATAAGATCCAAAAAAGACAAAAAAAAAATAAGAATTAGCAAATCATCTTCTTTTTTTCTTTGCCTTTTCTTCCATGTTTACAAAATGTATAAAGAGATCTAATTAAAAGTTTAGAAAATGGATATATAGACCATGCATGAAGCTCTTTAATTTCTAGACATACTCTAAACTAGAACACTAGAAATATTAATTAATTCTATCTTTGCATTCACTAATATTACAAACTTAATCCCAATTGAAGATCCAAAGGTTTACATGACCTTTTTTGTTTAGTATCCAAACTAGTTGATGGAGGCTTCATGTAATTTCCTCCATGTGTAAGAGTAAATGTACAATTAGAATCTTGTTGAAATGGCCACTTTCCTCCTCCTCCTCCTGCTGATGATGAGACTTGATAATAATCTTGATGATCATAATTAGGGTTAAAACTAATTTGTGATTCTTCATAAACTGTAAACTCAGGATCATAAAATTGATAATTAATAATATTATTATTATTGTTGTTGTAATTTTGATGATGAAAAGGTTGAAGATAGCAACTTAAACTTGCTTTTCTTGCTTGAAGTTGTAGCCTTTTTTTCCTCATTCTTTCCTTTTTGTGAGCATTTTGATGACCTCCCAAAGCTTGAGAATTTGCAAATTGTTTTAAACAATATTGACACTCAAATTTCTTCATTATTTCCTCATTTGATGAAGCTAATACTTTTTCTTGATCTCTAATATTTCCTGATGATGAAACTGTGGAAGCTGATGATGAATTTACACTTTCTTGATCTTCTTTGGATGAATTATTTTGGACTATTTTTGGAGATTTTTTTGGATCAATAAGCTCAAAACCAAAGATTTTGAGCTTCTTGTTGTTCTTTACACATGATTTAGAAGAGGATTCATAATAATTTTCTCCATTAATAATATTGGATGATGGAGATTGAAAAGTACTAGAGACCACATCTTTGGCCATGTTAATTTTCTTGAGAAAATGAATGGATTTTGAAAGAGAGAACAATAAAAGAATAGAAGAGGAAGGATGATGTTTTGTGTGTGAGTATTACTTATGATGGACTAATTTGTGTTTTGCATACTCTTCCTTATATAGTAAAATTTCAATGGGTTTTTGACTAGTATACAAGTCATGTGAATTAATAATGTAAAGAATTTTTACACTATCAATATATTTTAAGTTATTATAAAAAATTAGTTAGTATCACTATTAGTAATTTTTTATGGGCGTCTCGTCAGAATTTGGCTCATCGACAAGGGATATTTTACTTGTAATTATATTATAAGTGATCTGATCGTTTCATCAAAATTTGACTCGTCGACAAGGGATAATTTGCTGATAATTATATTGCAAGTGATCTGATTATATAAATATTTTTTTAATATTGTGTATAGAATTGAAATTCTTTTGACTATGCAATGCAACCACTTTGCTTTTTTATATATAAAAAATACCACAGGGTATAAATGTAGCAATAGTCAATATTAAAGAAAGGGAGAGAGAGAAAAAGAATAGTCATAATAGGAAGCTGTCTCTCATGCAATATAAATAAATCTAAATATTAATAATGCAGTAGATACACCATAAACTTTTTCCAACCAAAGAGGATGATTAAGGACTAAAATATTCTTTTTATTCTTACTTTTTAAAACAAAAATATGGAATTAAAAAACATGCAATTATAGTACCACTTGATTACTTAAAAAAATACAAATATTCCATGCTTGAAGAGAGGAGAATGTTTTAAATATTGTAAATGCAAAACAACAAAAGTCAAAGAAAGATAATAGAGGATGTAATCACCTGGAAGGACTCAACAAATCTATCACTGTACTTAAAAGGCTTATTTATTACTTGTTTTATTGACCAATTGGTTAGTGGATTCATGTATTGTTCTCTACCTAAGCTTATGAAATACTAGAAAGTTCCAAATTCACCTTCTAGTCATTCATCTTTAATCAAAGTTCATCTTAAGTTCGAGTCCTAGATATAAAAATCGCTTTTGTTAGAGAGTATTTTAACACCCCCCCAAATATGAAATCTTTTTTATGTAAATCTTGATTTAGTCGAGTTCTTAAACTGCGGATTCATGTATTGTTCTCTATCAAAGCTTATAAAATACTAAAAAATACATTGAAATTCACCTACTAGTCATTCATCCTTAATCGCCACCCCCACCCACCGTAATATGAGATTTCTCTGTGTGAATTCAAATTTATTCGGATCCAATTGATTAGTGGATTCATGTATCGTTCTCTAATACCAAAGGTTATAAAATACTAGCAAATTGAAATCTCAAGTTCGAATCTTAAATATTGAAATCGTCTTTGTTAGAGAGTATTTTACCCTCCCAATATGAAATTTAGTGTTAATCCAGATTTAGCCGGACTCCAATACAGATATCAGACGTCAGATGAGAAATTTAAAAGAAAATTGAAATTAAATTTATTTAAATAAACATCTGTGGGTGACTAGTCCCATCTACTACAGAACTCAAAAATTATGTTCATGCACTACTAAACTGTAGAGTTGTGATTATTCAGCACTTAAATGAAGGTTCTTTGCAATTATCCAAACTCCTATTCACTAAAAAATTACTAAATAAATAGTTTAATCTTGACCATGTCAAAAGGGATGTAATTAAAAAATTAATGATGGGAGAGTAGTTGCTAAACAAAGGAATATTAAGGAAGTGGTTGATGAGGTAAGCATATATACTAATTAGGGTCTTCTATAAGATCTGAGCATATCTTCTTAGAGCAAACAAACCATATTAATTTATTTGTTTGTGAATCAAGTCATCATCTAATATCATTCAAATATTAAGGGGATCTTGGGGCAACGATAAAATTGTATTCGTTTGATTTATTAGATTATAGGTTCAAGCCGTGAAAATAATCACTAATATTTGCATTATAGTACGTTACGTTATCTACATCACATGGATCCCTTGAGTTGCCGTCCTTCTCCAAACCCTGCTAATATGAAATGCTTTGTGCATCGAGCCCGGCTAGCTCCTTTTATATTAGTACATTATAGTATACATTAAGCAAAGGCATTTGTGTTGACAGTTGTTCCCTCTGGATTGGGACCCATAAATTGTAGCTTTGTGGGACATGTTAGAAACAATTAGATTTTGTGTGTTTATTCTATTGTCTTATTAAGATCTTCCATTGGTGAATATGAATTAGTCCACCAATCAATCTTTTCATTCTCATCAATTCCCACTCCTTTTTTTCTCTTCAATTCCTTTTATTGGTTTTCTTTTTTTATTTTTTGTTTTTTCTTAAATGATGTTAGTGTCCAGGACAACTCTCGCGCACTTTGACCATTCCCCCTCGTATATTATTACCTCCTATCAACACAAACATCGAATAATTTTGTCAGACACAATTCAAGAAGATGAAATTCGAATCTTGATTTCCATGATATACATGTATCTCATTGACTACTAACCCACACGCTTAGATGCTTCTTTTTTCTTTCTAGTCTATTCGAATGCTTCAAGAGAAGAATTCCAACTAGTCATGTTGTCATCAGCCAATTTCTTTATATCACCGAGTTAATTTCTCATATGATCACTTAATCAATAGTTACTATTCAGAAAATCACTTTTTTGTTGAAAAAAAAAATGAAACTAAGAAGAAAAATGACTTTTTGACATAATAATCATTAGTTGTTTAACCATCTGAGGAATCAACCCGTGTATTAACATGTGAAATAAAATTTCAATTTTTTTTTGAAGGACTAATCTTGGATTAGAATTTTGGTGGGTGGGTGGGTGGGGTGGGGGTGGGTTTGGGTTGGTTTGGTTATTAATCTTGATTGATTTCTTCTACATTTCATGTATCTTATTCCTATCCTTTGCCTTTGTGTAGATTACAAGATCATAAAGTGGCCCCTACCATCAGCTAACCCCTTTAAAAAGTCTTACTTTCATCCATTGTATTTTACTTCTAATCCTAATAATCAAAGGGACAAAATCCCTTAAGAAACTCAAGTATTATTTTACTAATTAAGATTTTACTCATCAAAAGAATGCCAAAATTGACATGTCCAACAACATAAAAGTCAAAAATATTTCACTAGAAAAATAGAAGCTTCAATGAAGTATGGTTGGTTTGTTCTCTAATTTCTTTTCTTTTGTTTAATTAATTAATTAATTAATGTTGGCATGTCATTAAGGAATGTTTTAATTAAACTAACCAATACTTATTGCGTGTTTAGCAGAGCTTTTCACCGATTAAGACAATTCAAATCAAATTAATTTCAAAGAGTTCATGTGCATAGTTGCAACTAAATGGAACTTTAGGTGGGAGAAATTTAATTAAGTTCTTTTTGACCTGATATTATAATTAATTGTTGTCGTTTAAGTAAAGCAACCCAATTAATAAGTAACAAGTAATATTATGAAATGTGATAATACAAGTAATCCCTTTGAACTATTTAAGTTATAGATCAAAAGATATTGGAATTTTTGGTTGAACTAGGCATATGCCATCTGTCCTCCATTTCAAAATGATTGATTTATGATTTTATTCTTTAAAAAAATAAAACAAATAAAATATCAATGCCACTTATCACCAATAGCATAATTGGCAATGACAAATTAAACCACTACTTATAACTTTTAGAAATATTTTTGGAGTTCAATGTATAATAAGATAACAGGTGTACAATCAATCATATCATATTATCTAAAAACCTTGCAAAGTGTTTTAATTTTTATCATTTATAATAATGAAGAATATGAAGAGTTGTATATAATTCAAAATTGGACAATAATATGAAATTAATTAAGCTAGTTGCATGGGAAAGAAAAAGGGCAATAATATTGACCATAAACCTAATATTCTAGCAACATGTTATAGTTTATTATTAATACCTTATTCTAGCTAGGATGAAATATTGAATTAAGTAGTTGTGAATGAGATCATGAGAATCCATTTGGATGGTACAATAATCAATTGAGTAGGGACTAAGGTTTTCAAACTCTCTAGAGCCAAGTTAATTATTTATATATAATAATTTTAAATAAAAGTGCCACCACAAGTTTAAATAATTTAGTATAAAGACTTTATTTAGTAATAGAGAAATTTAAGCACAAGTTTTTGTACCAAAACTTCAATGGAATTTGAAATGGTCCCCTCCTAATTCTATCCACACATGAAATAAAACATTGGTTTTTTTTTAAAAGAGGTCTTTGGTATAGAGAAAATTAAAAAAGTTTATTTTCCCTTTCTTTCTTGAAAGCATGAATGGAAATCGTATCTTTTTGGCTTTTAATAAAAAAGGATATTTGCTTGCAAAATCTCCAAGTTTACGGCTAAAAGATTTTCGCCTAAATGTTGTTTAATTTAGTCCTTTTTTTCGACTGGAGATCTGTTTTAGAGATCATAATAAATTGTGAATAACAATCACGCATTAGGAGCTTGATGTGTCAACTGCATTTAGCAATACATCTTTAAGTTGAAATGAAATCAAAAGAAATCTTCACAGATCTTTCAAAGCAAGCCAATCTAATATACTCTCTCTGTCTCAATTTGTTTATCTCGTTTTGACTTGACACGAAGTTTAAGAAAGTAAAATAAACTTTTGAGTCTTGTGATCTTAAATTAAAGATATGCAAAATGTACTAAGATGCTTTTTAATCTAGTGGGCTTAAAACATGTGATGTGAAAAGTTAAAAATTTAAAAAGTTGCCAAAAAAGGAACCTAGATAGTTTTTTCACACCAACTAATTTAAAATAGTACTCCATCTAAATTAGTTGGTGTGAAAAAACCACCGCGTCCACCACTTCTATGTGACAATAACGAACCTAGATACATGTTATCTAAGTATGTGTTTCGAATTTCATTTGATAGTCAGCGGCGAATGAAAAGGCTAAGCAATGAAAATTCTAAAGATTTCCAGAGAAAAATAGTCGACGCTTCTATTGCTCCACAAAACACATTTTCATAGTTTAGGCAACTTAATCACTGGATACAAACTTAGCTACATGATTTTCATTACTTGTGTTTAGTGAACTATTCATCTGCCGCTATTTCCGGAATCGGGGATTATAAGGTGGAAATCATCACCAACAAAGTGAAAGTTCAGATAGTCAACCAACTGAACTTACTGAGATTCCCCGCTAGATACAATCATACGAACTTAACTAAGAAATCTTCAAGCAATAGTATGTGTTTTGGTTAACTACTTGAGAATTAAGATGCTTGGTCAAGTCCTATATCGAGCGAGCACTGCTACACACATGTATAGTTATACAGCTCGAGAAGAAAATAGTTCACATTCCCACTTAATTAACGTGTTTTCAGAAACATCCATGAGCCTATTTGCAGACCATTATGCACACCTTACTTCAACAAGCGTATCAACGTATTCTGAAGACATTCCACATCTTATACAAGTTAATAACAAGAAGAAAGCTGATCGACAAGAAGTTGAAAATACCTTAAATGGGTATCTGAGACAGATCGAAAGCGCTTTCCAGATTTCTTTCTCAATCATGAATCGCTCATGACTTGGTATGGTTACCATCACAAACATTTTTAGAAGTGCATAATTCCAAAATAATGAGGATCGCACTTAAAAGGAAAAAAAAACAGTGACAAACAACAAAAGAATTAGACATCTTTTGGCAAAATATTTTGCCCTGTGTAGGAAACTACAGAATTGACAAAGGGATCCAACAACTGATCCCATACAGATTTGCCCAGCTAAAACGAGAAGGAAATACATGCTCTACAAGGCATTTGGAGAGTTGCATGATCTCACTTCAGCTCTCATGGTTTTTGCATAAAAGCTCCAGAATGTATCTGAATTGCATCAGTTCACGTAATCACACTTGTCTCCTGGCACGAGATGCTAAGGCAAGCAGAATTTTTTTTCTCGGACCCTACACATTTAGGCATCTCTTTAGGAAAAGCTAGGAAAGAAACAAACATTATCTGAGAACTGTTAAACCAATAAAGCAAAGGGATAGTAAAGACAAGTATATTTTGACGCATGCCAAACTATAGATATGTCATATGGAAATGCTGTTACTTATTCCCCATAGTCACTTTCCTTTTGACTTACATCCACAAGATCATGGATGTCGAGCCGAGAATATCAGCTGAAGACAAAAGAAAGGCCCCTGAGTGAGCTCCCTCTATGTCTCATCATTGTAGATATGAATGGTGTCCTTCTCCCTTTTCTGAGAACATAAGTCATGCTTTCTCTTTCCAAATGAATGACTACTTGACTTTATATGGTTATAGGAGAAGGATTAATATATGTACCTCAAAATATACATATATTGAGGGTACATACGCGGATCAATATGTATTTTTTTTTGTTTCTAGAAACTGATTAAAAAAAAAGCTGTAATTGTGAAAATGGTCCCATGTAACTTTGTATCGTGTAATATGTTTTAAGGATTTCCTAGTCGGAAGGTGAATACAGTTTTGAGAGAAGCTTAAAAGAAGAGGTACACTTCAGTTTGGACATATGACTGTGTGAGTGCCACACAAGGACGAAAAAGAATTCAATTAAGCAGATGGGGAAATGCATGACCGTAAGCAACCTAAAAGAATGTGAGAACAAGAAGAAAGAACCACTCATACATACAACAAAATTCAGAGCATTCAACTGAGAATATAGGTCTTCAAGAATGATCAAATATCACATTTAATAAGAAGCATACCATGGGTACTCCCAACTCTTTCAGATCATTGTCGCCCATCTGCTTCAATGAATACAAATCCACCTGCAGCACAGTACAAGGTAAATATGCATAATAGCTGAAAAGACTTTTACACCTACGATTAATCAACTATTCAATATTCACATCTAAACTTGACAGACGAATGACGTGGGAGAGATACAGCCAGCAGAGCTCCAATTAGTACTACAGTAGCCGCAACCTCAAGACAATCCTCATCCAAATTGCCAAGCTCGTCCAAAATTCCAAAATTTTACACCATGCCACAAAAGTTACAAGTATTATAATAAGATCGTTAAATACACATATACACACTATGGAAACCACGCTTTTGGCACTACTCCTTGGACCAATTCACAGAAAAAGTCATCATGCTGTTTCTCCAGCAAGGAAACCACCTTTCTGTAAGTAGCTTGCCATTTTGAGTTGCCCTTAGAAGTCACCCAGACCTACTTCTAGTTCAACACATAACACTGTCACTGTCATTCTAGTTCTGAATCCACTAATCCAGTCACAGTACATGGCGAACACATGCAAATAAGTGTGTTTCTTTAAGCTTCTGTTCCCCCAGGGCAACCATAACAGTTCTGTCTTCTGGTATTCTGTCCTCACACTGGCTAGAAAGAAGAATGTTACTGCTCCATTCTTAACTTTTTTCACCCAAATTGTTCAATTCTCAACTTCACTCTGAATGTGCTCTTGGTTTCTGCCGGAAAGCTTACAATCCTTTACAACCACAACCACTAGTTTCTACCAAACTACTAATAACAACATACCCAGTGTGATCCCACAAGGGGGTTCTGGGGAGGGTAGTGTGTATGCAGACCTTACCCCTACCTCGAGGAGGTAGAGGTGCCGTCTCCGAAAGACCCTCGGCTCAAGTGCAGCAAACTACTAAAACATGAACAGTAAACTACTAAAATATAAAATTAAATTAACCATAAAGCAATTACTCATCTAGCATTCTTCGTTCCTTGGATAAAATGAACTTCTAAAGTATTTTGATGCATCAATTGCAAAAACAGAAACTCAGAGCGGTATTCTCTTCTCACACTTGCAGCATCAAGGAGATATGAACTCTATATATTTCTCGAAAGTTCAATACTTAAAGTAAGTAACCATATCGAGTACGGATGCAACCATATCGAGTAGCTTGAATGCAAAATCCAATCCACAAGTACTCATAAGTCATAACTGAATACAAACTGTATAGATCTTCTACAAGTTTTATGGGGAAATAGATATTGCAGAGTTTCAATGGTATATAGCATTCACTAATGAATGCCTCGGTTGCTAATCTAAAACATGCAATGATGCTTAATATTAAGAAAGTTGAGATTAATAAATTCAATAATGTTGCAACTGAAACGATACTAGAAGGTGATGGACATACTTCTTCAGCCTTGAAATGGATAGCATATTTCTCTAGCCCCAACGAGTGCAAAAAGCTATCAACAGTAGGTTGATCCTCAACCTGCATTAAAGGGAAGAGAAAGAACTTTTAGTTAAAAAAAAAAAAAAAAAAAAAAAGGAACTTTTAGTGACAAGCCAAATTCTTTTTGACTTCTTATGTTCTTTTTAGCCTCCAATTGTTTATCCATCGTGCTAGGTATGCAATTTCTCAAGACATGGCTAACTTTTCAGACAAGAATGTAGAAATGTCTAATCACGTCAGTAGCCAAATATAGCATTTTATCTTGGACAGGAAAGAGAATACAAGCTCCAAAGTTCCACTATCCAACATCAATTTTTTGAAAGACCCGGTGAGGTTCTTCTACTTTATATGTTAATAATTTATTAAAGAAAGGGTGCAAAGTGCACAAACACTAAAATGATTGTTAAGAATACAACCACAGAATATGAAGAGCCAAAAAATATCCAAAAAGGTCTATTTCAAATCATTCTCAAGACTGCGTAACAGATGATCATATACAAGCAAAGCCCTCTTTCATTTAAACTTTGGACAAGGTTAACCATTTTCCTTTTAGCAACTTTTATTTAGAAAGATATGTTTTTTTCAAGCAAACAAGTGATGTATAATTAATATTGGTATGGAAGTGATGCGGAATAGCACTTCAATTATCAGACGTCACATACTTGAGGACAGAAGTAGTTTGCGGCCCTGTGAATAGGATAAATATGATGTTTGATTACCAGGAGAAAAGCTCACCATATAATCATCTAAGCTCTCACATATCTAAATATGAAATTCAGTAAAAGAGGAAACAAAGAAAAAGCAGAAAGTCAAGTAGATTGTACTGCATGTGAACTTTTCTGCACTAGACCCCGTGATTGAGGGATTGGGGCACGCAATGGTGCGGCAGTCTTTCCTGGTCCGGTAGGTTGGGATGTATTTGACAGGTAACCTGCAGAAGTCATGGGGCGTGAAAGCTCAGAGACATCTTTCCTTGTGTATGAACTAAGTCTCGGGTCATCATAAGGCGCCACTGGAGGTCTTCTCTGCAGTTCCTCCCCTCTCCTTGGTGGTGAGATACCTCTAGAAGAACTACGAACTCCATCTGGTGATCTTCGCCTTAAACGATCCAGTGTCCAGGGAGAATAAGAATTTCTCATTGAGTCCATCAGTGGTAAAGCATCTGCATTTCTTGTGGAGGGAGCTCGTCCCAGTATGCTCAAACTCCTTGACTCGGGTGTATTATACCTAACATCCTTTAGCTCTGGACGGTGCCCTCTAAAATCCCTAGCTTCAGGCATGTACTGTCTGGAATCTCCGATTTCAGGCAAATACTGTCTAGAACCTCTTGAATCAAGCATATGCTGTCGATCATCCCTTGGCTCAGGTACTCGTGGTCTACTATCCCTCGCTTCAGGTACTCGTGGTCTACTATCCCTCGGTTCAGGTAATCGTGGTCTACTATCCCTCGGCTCAGGTACTCGTGGTCTATTATCCCTCTGATCAGGTATGTTCTGTCGTGAACTAGTTTTTGCTGTTGAAGACTGAGCAGGCCTTGATAGGAAATCACGAAGATCCACCCCATTCTGCTGGCCATTGCTTTGACCTCGGTCAAGGGCAGTTTTCCGCATGATTTTATATCGCAGGTCATCTTTACCAAGCCGCCCATCTTCATTAAATCATAAGGAACAAAATTAACAATCTTGAACTTGGTTGTATATACAACAAACATGAACATATAGTGGAGAAGCAGTGAAATTATTACCATCAATCCCACTAGAGGCACGAGAGCCCAATCTACTTCCATCTCCTCGCTGACTGCAAAATATGAAATGTGGATATTCTGTGTGAATGCATAGAAATTACACCTACAAAGGGGTTGCAATCACCTCATTCCATTCATAGGAAATTTTGTTTCAATGTTTAGATTACAATGCTAACAGAATATGTGACCATTAGTTCGCTCTTCTTTTTTTTTGTGATAAGGACAATCATTGGTTTCCACCCATTCATAGAACGTTTTAAATTCAGTATGTTGCCACAAATTAACGCCAACATTAAGCATACAACCTTTATACATTAAATCCTCCTTCTCAAAACATTAGCCATACAACCTAAAACAAAAGGATTAAATGACACAACTAAACTATTTCGAGGAAAATGACAGAGAGTTTACCGTTTATTATTGAATTCGGTTGTTGAATCTGCAATGGTACCTAGTCTATCTCTGACAGACCGTTTACTCCCAACTGCTGGCCCTGAATCAGGAAAGGGGTGATCTAATACAGGTCCTGCCTTCTTTACCACCTTCCAATTTACAATGCAACAAAGCCAAGATCAAAAATTTGTCACAAAGAAAATCGAATTACTCAACAACAGCTCCGTAACACCATTTCAATAACATAATATAACACTATCCCCACCAAACCTAATAACGAAACATTCAAAGATAAATTCACTTTTGTTTTTTCGTTCGGTAACATTCAAAGATAAAGTAAACCTCAGTAGCATAATATAAAGCTCTCTGCTACAATAACAAGTCATTGGTGAATACAACAACCACAACAACATACAGTGGGGTCTGGGGAGGTAGAGCGTACGCAGACCTTACCACTACCTTGTAGAGATAGAGAGGTTGTTTCCAATAGACCCTCGACTTAGTGGGCGTTTAGCCATGGAAAATATTTGCTTTTTTTTCGGATTTGAATTCCGGAAAAGGTGTTTGGCCATAAAAGTTTGGAAAATTCCGAAATTCAAATTAAAGTTGAATTCCGGAATTTGAAAAACAAGTAAAACTTGTTTTCACTTTTTTCACTCCCACTTCTCTTACAAAAATTCAAAAACAACTCCAATTATATTCATGGCCAAACACAACTCCAACTCCAACTCCAATTTATATTTGGTTTTCATGGCCAAACGGGGCCTTAGAAAGCATAGCAAAGCCGTTCGAAAAAGGGAATACAACAACAACAACATACCGTGGGATCTGGGGAGGGTAGAGTATACACAGACCTTACCCCTACTTCATAGAGATAGAAAGGTTGTCTCCGATAGACCCTAGACTTGGAAAGCACATAAAGCAATTCGAAAAAGGGAATACAGAAATGAAAGCAGTAACAACAACGAAATAATGTAGTTTACACAACAAACAGAAGAAAGAACAATATTAGCGACAACGAAATAATGCGATAACAGAAGCAACAAAAAGCACAGTTAATAACCGAAATCTAAGGACAAGAACCAAACATGCATACAAAATATTGCAAATAAGGAACTGTTTCTACAGAATTATATATATCTACATTTCTAAATATAATGTTCAAAAAAAAAACATAAAACTGAGGAATTTCGTTACTATAGAGCTAGCTACCTGACCGCTGCGTCCTAGGGTGATTGTAATTCGAGAGCTGGAAGACTCCGCCATTTTTAAACAATTTCGGAAACCTTATCTAAGCAATCAACGAATAGACCGAAACATCGAAATCCTTCAGCAGCTCCGATACGAAATTTGGAATCGGGCTTTAGGGTTTCGATGCAAAAGATGTAGCGGGGGGGGGGGGGTCTGTGTGTCACTGTGTGTGTGTTTTTGGTGCCAAGTGTGAATAGATCAGTGGATGCGCACGTGACGCCGGAGCTCAGATAGATTCGTAGAGTGGGCTTTTACACAAAAATGAAGGCCCAATTGATGTTGCATTAAATGGGCTTTGTAGCTTCCATCTTTTGAGCAAAGTACACGGATAATAGCTGATTTTAGGATCTTTATTTAAGTTATAGTCAAATTGGTATAAAATTTTATTAAGTTTAGCCGCTTTGAAATCAATTTCAGTCATTCACAGCTTAAATTGCAAGAAATTGTGTTTTAAGTTTA
The DNA here is from genome assembly GCA_003996215.1 of Jaltomata sinuosa. Classification (NCBI taxonomy): domain Eukaryota; kingdom Viridiplantae; phylum Streptophyta; class Magnoliopsida; order Solanales; family Solanaceae; genus Jaltomata; species Jaltomata sinuosa. The sequence goes on along the minus strand of QJPP01000485.1, from coordinate 460,345 downwards.
GCAGCAAATTTTCATTTTTTTTTTTTTTGCCTAATGTTGTAAGATTATTTGGCAGTAGGGATGACAATTGGAGCAGGGCAAAACATCTTTTTTTAAAATTTAATGCTTTAGGGCAGGGCAAGAAATGGATCTCTAATTCCTTTAAGTAGGTTGCAAAATCATAAGATAAGAAAGTTCAGCGGTTGTGCAATGAAACTGTAGTGTTATGAGTTACAAATTTTCAATTCACTATCCATACACCCCGTGACTATGTGAGAGCAAGAAAATAATAATTATACAAGTCATGCTTCACAATTATTTGATGTTTGTATACAGTAGTGTTAGGGTTTGTCCTGAATTTCCTACTTTATCTTAATTATATCATAATTGTGATTTACTTCAAAAAAGTTTTCTTGGTGGAAAAGATTCTCTAGTAGAAAAAGATCTCTTCTATAATTGGTTAATTCTTGCTTGGAGGAAAAGTTTGTACTTTTATAAATTGAAGATCCCTCTTTCCATATCACAACACAATAGCATTCACGATGTAGTCATCAAAAAAGTCTTGTTTAGGAGGAGATTTTTCTCCCATAGATTTTATGCTTTTTAATTTAGTTTTTCATATGTAGGCGGCCAAATCACATAATAATATTATGCTTTTTAATATAGTTTTATGTGTCGTCTGATTTATCACCTTGATGGTTTGCAATTAATATCTTTCGCATGACGCCATCTCGATTTCAATTCCAACAAGTAGATGTTAAAGAGATTGTTAATATGTACAACTAGCTATATATACTCTAGCTAAGGTGGATGCTTTGGTCAATTTGTTCCCAGCAAATGATCTCATCAGATAGTCCTAAGAAGTAAGAACATGTGTTTTTACAATGGAGCGGTTCCAAAAATAAAATGGATAACTTTCTTTATGTGAATTATTTGATGATGACTTTCTGTTATTCTTTTTGTTCTTTTTGTCTCAGGAGTGCAATGAAAGTAAAGGTGATATGGTTTTCCTCTTATCCAAATAAAACTTTGGAGAGATTAATTGCAAAGGCGAATTCAGAATTTCAAGAAGACAGGTGTATCATTGTTTTAAAGATAAAATTTAAAATTTAATAATGACAATAACTTAGCGAGCAAAAGATAATAAATTACATTATCGCAAAAATATCATCAGTTCACAATTGTACTCGACGAAATTTCATATTTTGAAAACGATCTATAATAGCATCATTACTTATGGTTGCAAATAAAGGAACTCATTCCTTTCAACTTGAATTAAAGAAAATGAAATCTCACCAATTTCAAATTCATCCGCAAAATATGTAAGTCTGAGATAACCAAATCATTAGCTCTTGATGATTTCCAATTATAAGTAATGACAAGAAATTATTTTTTTATAAGAACCTTAAAATTAAAGTTATGTATTTTGAAAATTTTGATTTTGTTAGTTTGTTTACTGAGAAGAGAAATCAAGAACTAAATTTTTTTTTACCTTTAACCTTAGCAATGATGATTTCTCTATATTCTCAATTCTCAATGGCTTGAAGAGTTGAAGTTGGAGCTTCTTTGTGCGAAAAATAAAAGAAAAATATGAAGAGGGAAGAAAAAATGTTGGTGGGGAAGTAGAAAATAGGTTGTTTTTTTTAAAATCTGTTTTTAATTAAAAGAACAGAAAGGGACAAAATTACTCTGCTGGTGCACGTCTGGCTGGGATTGAAATGGAGACCTCGTTGGGCCTCAGACCAGTGAACCATCTGGTCATTTTGAGCATGGGTTCCTTTAGCTAATATTTAATACATTCTTTAATAATTATACAAGTAATATATCGAGTTTAGTCGGATGACCACGGGTTCCCGTGATCCAACTTTAACATAAATTCGCCGCTGATTAATTGCATATATATTTGGTTAAAACTTAGAGAAGTGTTCGATTTATTCCATTTTCACTTTCTCAACGAGACGATTGGAATAAGTAGTACGATCTAAGTGGTCAATATTGGATCCTTGGATATCATTATAAGTACGATCGACTTATATATATTTGAACAAAAATGTCGTATGCTAACTCCTTTTCAATAGAAAAGAATAGTCAAACCACCTCAGTTGGCCGGCTTAGATTCGGTCAATCTAAGAGATCTTATCGGCTGACAAATTAGAGACAGACGACCACGGTCCTGGCCTTATCAGCATTGAAGGTGTACTAATCAATAAACCCATGAAATCAACCTTTTTTATGACAAAATAAATCAAGTCTAAATGATCACAACATCTTATTGATATTGATTATCTGATTGAGTTGGAAGAACTTTCGCTGATTGAATCCATGCATTCATAAACCTAGACCGCAGTAATTAATCTTCATAATTAAAGCCCAAAGTATTTTTCTTTAAATCAAACATACTTAAACTATATATAGGTAGCACACAACTTCAGTCCTTTCCTTCCTACACGGCTACACAGAGGCGAATACAGTGTTGCACCATCGAAATTATCCAGTACATTCGATGTTGAATATAAACATATCATGTGTAAATTAAAAAAAATTCATCACAATTGTCATAAATAGTAAGTCTGAACTCACGATTTTGAATACATATCACGTTCAATAATATATAACGAGAAGTTTTCTGATATTTACCTAAATGTCACAAAGTAAACATCACAAATTCTTTCCGACATTTACCTAAATGTCAAGGAAAATATAATTCCTAACACTAAAATTTACGACATTTGATCCAAATTTAAATTAAATGTCAAAAAAATATTTTGTGACGTTTAAACAGCTTAATACAATATTTATATAATGTCCTTGATCGTACCTCCACTCTCTTGTAGCAATGGCTGAACTCATACCGTTTAAATTTAATTTAGATCCACTTGTATAATACTTTACACTCCCTTAGTTTTATTTTAAGTGACGGTATTTGAATGAGATTTGTTTTGAAATTTAATTTGTACTCTTCAACGTGCCATGCATGATATTTTTATGTCTATAAACTTGGCAATAAAAGATAGACTGAGAAAGTTTAAAATCAAATAATTTTCAATTATAAAATAGTATACTATATATAAAATGAAACACATGGAGTATGACATTATTTAGGACCATTAAAAGCTTTGAGAAGTGCATTATTTTCGTGGAGAAATAGGTTCAGATCATATATATTGTATCAAACAAATAAAAAGATATTTCTTTTATCTCCATGAAGGCATGAACAGATGAATCAATAGTACTAAGAAAAGGGGTATTAATTTCACATCAGAGAATAAAAATGAGAGATTTTAAGTGATGGGTATATTTTGAATCCCAACAAACAAACATAATCATTTCTCTTTGGAGAATAAGGTTACAAAGGGACAAGATTTGATGTAAAAACCAACGTACATTTTCCATTATACACCTAACAAATTATCTATGTTTTCAACTATTTATAATTAGTACTAATTAATATGGCTATATAATAAAATAGTCAATAAGGATAGTGTCTACACAGACCTTATCACTTAAGAAGGTAGAAAGACTATTTCCAATAGATCCTCGGATCAAGTAAAGCATATCAAAGCAAGTTTGAAAATGAACTACAGTAATGAAGAAGTCATGTTGAAAACAATGCATAATAATGATAATAAAATAACAAATAATACGATAACCGAAATCATATATATTTTTGGCAATTACAATTTAATACAAGCTTATGAATTTGAAATTCCTTGCTTCACGAGTAAAAATGTAAAATTGTAAATAATAGGTTTTTGATTAGTTTCGAATTCAAGCGAAAAATAGAATTATTCCCCTATAGTATATAAGATGTGAGTAAATCAAGGATTAAAGAAGGCTTCAAAGCCAAAGATCTCCATTAAAGCATTTTGTGCATTCATCAGTAAATTTTCATAAAGTAAAAAAAGAAAGTTCAATTTATAGAATTAATCTGTTGTGCAGTTTAATTGAAAATGTTGGACACACTGATTTGAAGTATTCGAAAAATGTAATAAAATTTCTCCAAATATCTGAAATAGAGATAATAATAATAATAATAATAATAATAATAATAATAATAATAATAATAATAATAATAATAATAATAATAATAAAAAAAAATGTGAATTATTTGATACGACTCATTTACAATTATGCAAACACACCAACTAAACCTCTCAAAAATCACAATAAATCGCTACAAGGCCATCGAGTTTATGGGAAATAAGCCAAAATAAAATCCAGAAAATACAATATACAACAACAAACAATAACAACGAAAATACAATATATTTGTGAATATTACTTAATTCTTATATTGCCAACCTATATTAGATCGATAAACAACAAATATGAAGTTAAAAAATGTAATTAACACACCATAAAAATGGGTATAACAAGCTAATTAGATCAATATTATTTTGATATTTTTCCGCATTTTTTCAGGAAAATTAAGGAAGAAGAAGAAAGAAAAATCAAGAATATATATAGGAACACAATTTCGGATCTCGAATCATATTTGTTTCACTAGTCATATGTATAATTACACGTATATAAAACATGAATTATATCGAAAATAGAACATTAATGGCCTATATATAGAAGTACAAAAAATATGATCAAGCTCAGAAAATATCATCATGATATATATTCTCAAAGAACAAACAAACATTTATTTTATTATTACATGGTTATAGAAATATTCAGAAACTCCATGATATATATGCTAGTTACACCAACATAGCATATATATATATATATATATATCTCGAACCAAACAACATCGTAATGATGTATCACACAAAAGAAAAAGAAAAAAAACACAAAAATTAAAGCAACGATCTTGCTTTAATTTCTTCTCCTATTTAACTAGCTAATTAAAAAATTAAAATATATATAGACTTACAAATAGTAGATATATAAAGAAAAAGGAAAATGATTTCTCAAACTCGCACACACAAGATCTAACGCACAATAGTAAAATTAGTCGGACCAGTAGGCTTCGATTCCCCGGGAGGAAGAGAGAAAGAGAGAGCATAAAGAAGAGTAAGAAGAAATTAACCACTTAATTAACCTTCTTCACTCATCATATAGTTGTGAAGTAGCTATTGCTAGCTAGGGTTTCTTCTTTTTCTTCAAAGTGCCCATCTTCAATCTACAAGAAAAACACCTTCTTCTTGATCTTGATCTTCTTTTCTCTAACCCTTTTTCTTTTTCTCCTTATAGTTGACATCTTTAAGGTCTTTGGTTGGATTTTCATGAGAAGGTAAAAGAAAAAAAGTTTAATATGATGAAAGTGAGGGAATAATGATGAGATCAAGAGGTTATTAGAGGACATGATGATTACTAGATGGTGTTTTTTTTTTTTTTTTTTTTTTGCTTTGGTTTTGAGAATTAGAGAGAGGAAAATTATAGATGCAAATTCTCAAGAACCATTCAAAAATAAAAAGAAAAACTTTTCTTCCTCTTGATCTTTCTTCTATACCATCATGAGAGAAAAAGAGTGTAGAGAGAGAAGGAGCTTATATTCCTTTTCTTTTATTGAAGTTATGAGACTTTTTCCTTCTACTTTAAAATTTATGTGATGGTTGAGATCTCTCCACCCTTAATTAGAGGTTTTGAGCTCGAGTTTTGGGTATGAATTTTTTTTTTGTTGGAAACTCTGCTTTTATGTGATGGTTGAGATCTCTTCATCCTTAATTAGAGGTTTTGAGTTTGAGTTCTGGGTATGGAAAAAAATATGTTGGAAACTCCGCTTTTAGAAATGGACCCTATAATGCACGAATTCAGATTAATCGGGCTTCAATACGAATACCGAACATCGGGGGAATTTTTTTAAAAAAAAACTTTTTCCAAGAAAAGGAGACTTTATTTTCACTTTTCTTGTGATAAGTTTTAAGACTTTTTTTTTCTTTATTTTTTCACAAATTTTAATTGATGGGGTTTAGCTTAATTCAACTAGACACGACTTTACCCTACAATCAAGCATAATTCTCTTTATGATGATCCATCCCCCTCCTTATTAGGTCAAAGCCAAGAGTCAACTTTTTGTATCATAAGTACATTTATAATGCCAAATTATTACAAGTTTCTTTTGTTTGAAGTTTTTGACAAGATTTGAAAAAATCATTTAAGATTTTGTGTGTATTCAAAATTCCAAATGAACCAAGTTTATTAAAGTTGTTAATACATCATACGGGATAAAAGAAAAATATTTTAAGTTATATATATCGTCAGTATAAAAAAAATTATACCATCAAGTCATCAGCTATAGCAAGTAACTTATCTTATTTTAAATGAAAGAAAACTTTAAAAATGAAGCGATAATTAATACTCGGTAATAATGGAAAAATAAATCGAAGTCAATGACCTAAGGTCAATAATTATGAGGAAATTGCTCGATTTCTTTGCGTTTTTTCTACTTTCATATAAACAGCTAAAGATTCAATTGGTGACAACTGGATTAGTGAAAATGACTATTACAACGGAAGAAATTGATCGTGAAAGTGTATAACTTTCTCGTTTAAAAGTTTAAATTATTTGAGAAAGCACATTATGACAATTTTTTCATTATTATGTCTCAGTAATTCTCACATGTGAGCCTGATTCTTTTTTATGGATCAAACACGTTAAGTTCTTTTTTTTTTCTTTTTGGGTGGCTATGAGATTTGAATAACATGAGATTTTTGCATGCTCTGATATCATGTTGAAGTGTGTCTAGTGGTGGAACCAGAAATTTCACTAAGGAAATTCAAAATATAAAAAAATAAACATATATAAGAACAAGTCGAAAAGATTCAACATCTACTATATATACATAAAAAGATAATTTTGATCTTACTAGAAAACATGGAATTCACTGTGAAATTTATAGTTAATCCCTAGTCAATCCGTCGCGAACTAGCTCATAGCTAATTGGATTTTCTTATAATTCATCGCTAATTCATAGTTAAATGGAATTAGCATGAAATTTTTATTGTTTCGCTACGATATTTTGTCTGTCACTAATTTCTTGTTTTCTAGTAGTGTATGTATTGTGTAATTTTTTGACGAAGCGGTTCGAATGAACCCCTTCCGGTGGAAGCACATTTTTTTAATTACTTAATTATATGATGTCTCAATACGTAACTCGACTCTGTCTAATTCACCGTAACATTTATAAGGTGGCAATATAATCGACATACCTAGTATTCATATGAGAAGAAATATTTATATATAGATCCTAATAATAAAGATTGAACTTGTAGAAATACACTAGTAACCATATTGTTTACAAAAAATTTTCTATAGTATGACTACTAATTGTTAAAGGACCACCCAACAAAACAATAATGAAAATAATAAAATGATGATGATTATAATGATCATGGCTCGTTAAGGCTAAACCTAAACCAAACAAGTACATAAACTAATTAAGAAACGAAAAACAAAACAGTATGGTTAGTTACTAATCTCTAGAAAATTGAAATTTAATTACTAAACGTGGCTGTGTGACCTTAATTACAACTTAGAATTACAGAAATAATAAAGCCCTCACTAAAAAGTGGCAGACATGATAGAAATATGTCACAGTAAAAAGGCAAAGAATAGAGAGTTCACTAAAAAGTTAGATGACATATTGCAAAAAGTAAAATTAACTTGTAAAATTATAATGGCATACAATTTTGTTTGGATGCTAAGGTCAAACGCCTTCTCTTTTTTGCTAAACCAAGTACACTATGCTGAGGGAATAATCTGAGATGATCCACTTTTTTAACAGATCCAAAAAGTCAGTGTTACATCATTCTCTATTGTTTGGTATGCAAATTACATTATTTCGAGATTATAATTGTGAAATTGTAACTTTTGAATTAAAAGTTTGTCTGAATTAATTTATTTTAGATGTTTTCAAGTCAAAATAGCTTTGAAGTACTTTCATAATATTTGAGTAAATTTAAAAAAAATGATTATAAGCACTTAATATTAAGCTAAAATGATAAAAATAAGTCAAAAGTCATAAGTTTATGCAAACAAGTTTTAATTTATCCCATAGGTGGTGGATAAAATAATTCTATGTTGGATGGGATAAGATGGAATATCCCAAAACTAAGTTTGGTAGTAGATTTATATCATGTTTGGTTGATAGAATAAATTAATCGCAAAATAAATTTATAAAATCAATTAAACATGATATAAATTTAGTACCAAATTAAACTTAATTTTGCTATAGTCAGAGGCAAAGTTAGGGTATTGTAAGGAGTTCACTCAAATTCGATTTGTTGAAAAATTATACTCTATATATAATATTTAAAATTATTTTCTATTTATATATAATATATATTAAATCTCTTTCATTTCTTCGTATACTCACTTTTTTAAAATTTTGAGTCTCTTTAGTAAATATTCTGATTCCGACATTAATTTTAATTAAAAACAAAGAAAGTGGTTTTGATTTCGTATCAACACAAGAAATTAAATCACATCCCACTACCCCTCTATCTTACTTTATATTTGACTCTAACAAAAGTTACCACTTTCCAATTTAGTGGATTAATTTAATATATATTTTTTGCATTTCTTTTTCTCTACATATTTTCTACTTTTCATTGCAAGGATGATATACTAGTAGGTGGAGATTTCTTCTGATGCCATGCTAGGTCATCCGAGGTATAATGAGATGCTGCTCAATCACGTTGTAAACAATAATATTTCTATGGAAAAGGTTAATAATATATTCCTTGATTTAAAGTTAATACAAAAAAAAAGTCAATAATAACTTCATCGACAATATTTTAAAGATATTTTGTAATTTAAAGCAATATAATAAATTTTCGTGTTTTATGATATTATGATTATTATTGTATTTTAACTTCAAAACCAATGACTATATTAGCAAATGATTATTATCGATCCTTCTTCAATTCAAAAAATATTGAAAAATAAAAATATTTTCTATTTTATTGGAAAAAAGAATTTTATCATTATCTAAATGAAAATTAGTGATGGATTATTATGATCTTATATATATGAAAATTAATGATGAGACGTTACAATATTTTTATTAGAAAAAAATGTGTTTAAATAGAAAAGAAACAATATGTTTTATTAGAAAAAGGACATTTTTTACCCAAAGTAATAATAGAGATATTTTGCGACCAAAGTATTAACGGCAAGCGCATTTTCAAATCGGCAAGCGCATTTTCAAATAAAAATATTGACAGAAAAAATAATTTTAGATCAAATTATTAATGAATGACATTTTTATTAATTTCATATAATTTAAGAGCATGTTTTATCCTTGCCTGTTATTTCTATTACTAGTACTATTTTAAGTGCATGACATCATTTGATTAGACTTTGAAACTTGAAGTTTTAAAACTCTGCATCATGTACTACATATATAATAGTGATCAATATACGAAACAAATGTTGAAAGTTAGTATAATAGAGAAAATAACATATTAGGACTAATTAAGAGGTCTGAATATTAACATATTGTATCTACATACGAATAATAAAATATTGAATTCAAATGAGTTACTAATAAAGGTTATAATAAAAAAATATTAGAGAAAATATTAATCTACATAATGTTAATGTTGTATAAGTTATTACTTCAATGAATCACACTTTAAAAACCATCATTGGTAACAAGCGATAGTGATTTTGGTGGTGATTGTGGTTAGATGCCAGGAAATTGACAATGATACTATTTGTGCAGATCAAATAGTGGTAGGCTGGTAGCCAAAAGTAATAAATGTGTGGTGGTGGTTGTAGTCGTAAGGATGACCATGGAGATAGTAATTGTGCGATAAAAGTTGATAATAGAAGTAGTTACGGATTGTGATTACTTTAATGAGGAAGATAAATGATGGTTAATGATGGTGTTCAAATGGATCGAAGGCTTGTGGATGGAGGTGGTTATGACTAGTGATGATGTAGGTGATTAGTGTGGTAAGTGGTCGATGGTAATATAGTTGACGGTGAAGGTGATTGGTTGTATGACATGCTATAAAGATGGTTGATGGCGATAATTATAAATAAAATAGTGATAAAAAGTTATATTCACACAAAGTTTTATTTGAACGATATTTTTTCTCTTCTATACCTCATATTTATATTAAGACTTCAATTTGCATAAGATTTGAATTATTTAAATCTATTAAGAGCTAAAAAGTAGTTGTGAAATAAAAAAAAATGCACCTAATAAGTAGAGGCTAGAATGACACAAATTTAATACCTTCCTTAAGTGTAAATAAATAAGGCTTAATTCTTGATTAGTTAAATAAATTTGATTTTTTTAGAAACCTGTTAAAGGTGTTTCAAAATTGCATATCAAGGATTTAAAAAAGGAAGAAATTAGAAGTAAGATTGCTACAACTTCAAACGTTTCCCTTTTGTTACAATTTTTGCTACTTATAACTTTCATTAGTTTGGTGAACAACACTTTCATTGGTAGCTTTCAATTTTGTCAATTTTATACTAGTTTAAACATGCCTTTGATCCTGATTAGATTAATTTAACTTAATTAATAGTACTATAAACAATTTATGCACTATACACAACATATATAAACATGATATCACATATCTTTTTTTATATAATTATCTATATTAGTAATAATGCTAATATATGGATTTATTTTACGAATTCTAAGAATGATATGATAAAAAAAAATCAAATTCAATTATACTTATCAGAACTTTAAGTCATCTCAAGTTTAAGTCTAGGCCAGTAAAATAGTTCTGAAAAAAAACGATAAAATAAATATTTAGTTGAAAAATTAATGTAGGTAATTAAACTTTATATAAAATATAAAATAAGCATTACATAAAAATTGTCATTCGGAATAGCTAAATTAATCTTCTAATCTTCAATATAAGTTTTTGCTCAAGTCTTTATAATAAAGAGCTAGCCCTTGTCCCAACTTTAAATGGAGGACAAAATTATCTTATTTCGCATATAGTGCAAGGACAAAATTAAATCATTTTTTTTTTGTGATGAAGCAAATATTAGTAAAAAGAAAAAATTTAAACTATTTTATTAAAAGTGTAATAAAAAATAATATTAACCTATTTTTCTATTTTTAAATTAAAGACGAAGAATTGAACTATCTCATCAACTCATGTGAAATGGAATTTAAGTTTCAGAAGGTTTCAACTTTGTAATGATTACTGGTTGTATACAATAATACAAAGGAACAAAAGGAAAGTCATAATTTAGGAGTGAATAATAAAGTCTCCTTTTTAGCAAATTAGGGAAGCATAAGGGCCACCTGTCACCATTCTTCTGCTGCATGCCCCATAATTTTTCTTTTCACATGCTATTCGATATTTATATTAAAATATTAATTAATTTGAATTTGATGTATACAGTTCATTTAAAGGGAAAAGTATTTTTTAATATAATTTTTTTTATACTCAGAGTTCAAATACAAAACCTCTTATAATTAAGAGTGGAGGAGAGATCCTACTCATTCATAGGCAATTACATACAAAAAATAAAGGGAAAACTATACAAATTGGACTTAATTGTGAAACTATTTACCTAAAATAGACCCAACCCAAAATATTTACCCTTAATAGACTTTCAACCCAAACTAATTACCCCTTGCCCACTTTCTCTTTTTCTTATTTCGCGCATGACGTCAGCATGACGTCATCGTCACTATCTTGAATTAATCATCTGTGATACTCCATTGGTATATTGATATCATGTCGGTATCATATAGGATTGAGCTTAATCCTCTGTGATACTCCATCAGTATATTGATACTATGTCGGTATCATATAAGACTGAGCTTTTTTTAAAGAAATAAATAAGAAACAATTAAGAGAAAATTATTAAAGTCACAAGCTTATTTATTGAACTCAAAATTAGTAAAAATATATTTTTATAATTTTTTTTCTCTTTTTGCAAATTAAAAAAAATTGTATCCAAATTATGATTCTTTTTTTAACTGTTTTTAAATTAAAATATTAAAGAACTGAAACATACCTCAACGATACCATGACAGTATATAGATATACCGTAATGATATCATGGATGATTGAGTAATTTCATCGAAGGACTGAAGCAAACCTCAATGAAACATTGTTCAGTTACTTTTTGATACCACCAGAGTATATTATACTTTGATGGTATCAAGGAGGAAGAAGTAGTCCTTCAATGAAGACACTGTCCAGTTAATCTTTGATACCATCAGGGTATATATATACTGTGATGGTATCAAAGAGGAAAAACAGGGTGGGCGCTGACGTCAGCATGACGTCAGCCCGCGTTTTTCTTTTTTTCTTAGATAAATACAGTTTTAAGATAAAAGAGATATGAAAGTAATGGGGCATTTGAGAGTAAATAGTTTTCTTTTTTGGGGTATAAGTGTTCTTTTCCCATAAATAAAGCACGTGAACCTATGATCTCTACGTAAAATTAAAATTTTTATGTATATATTTTCTAAAGTTAGTATAATATTACTTGCTGGAACCCGACCTACAAGAAGACTAAATGGTGCACTCGATTAGTGATTGGGTTATTTACCTTGAGGACTAGGAATCACAATTTTCACTAAATACATATTTTTCTTATTTTTTTTAGTGGTGCACTCATGTTTTAGAAATTCTAGAATCACTCTGTATTCATTCTACCACAATCCTTATTGATCCAACAATTCCTCCTTCCTTTTTTTTTTTAGTTTACCCAGTGTTCGATACCCATATTGCATTCTGACAAATTCGTATTTGCGCGAAAGAGCTCCCTAAGATGATTTTTTCTCATATTCAAGACTTGAACTCAAGAAACATGATAAAAAATAAAACGAAAAATCATATTCATCGCACCATAACCTTTATTGGTCCCACACAATTCATTCTTTCATTATAATCTTGAATGCTTCATTCTTCAAGTTGTTGGTTATGTATATTCTTTTTTCTGCGGTGACAGTGCGAACATACAGGAATATAATGAGGAGGACAACAACATCATAAATTCAGCATTCATTGCTATACAAGAAAAAATAAATTTATTTGAATTTGTAATTCGTCAGTTGTTTGACACATAAAATGCAAAGGTTAATTAATAATAAATGTCACAAAAGGTGTAGAGACAAATAATGTGTGATTAGATCAAGGGGGATTCCACAATAGGAAATTAGTGAACATGGTGCTTATAATTTGAATACGAGAAAATAATTTTGCAAATAATTTTTATATATATCAAATTAGATTTTGAGCTTAATTTCGACCACAAAAAAATAACCTAAAGAAAAAAAATTTGTCTTATAAAGAATTGAGGAATCTCATCCATTATCAATGTAATACATTTCTCTTCAATAATGTGTTATTTTTAATTTATTATGGGTAAAAATATAAATATCTTAAGAAAAAGACTAAATTTTTATCTAAACTTTTGCCTGTTTGAAAACTTCACATATTTTATTCATAATATCTTGTTTTATTTCATTTCACTCAGGCATGATACTTCAATTTTCCATTTTATTTCACTTATGGCCCCATTTTCCGACTTTTAGCGCGATAAACATCCAGAGTTTTTCGGGTCATTTACCATCTATTTTGTGTTGATCTTTACTTTTTGCCTTTCAAGGCAAATGATTTGTTCGTATGGTATAACTTTATATTTTTGTATTACAATATCATGTAAATTTCCTAAATGGTCATCCATGTTTGAGAAATTGCCTTAGAATATCATTTTTGTTTCTTTTAGGAATTAGGACTACAATATCACTCAACTATTCTTATTTTCCTCAAAATATACTTGGCACTAAAAACTCCATTCTCTCTCCTAATTGGATGCCATGTCACATTAATCTTTTTTTAATAATAATTTTTTTAACTCATTTAAATCAACCCAAAACTTAGAGTTAATTCCTTAAATGGTCACTCAAGTTTTGAAAATTCCCATTAAAAATCACATTTTATTTTATTTAGGACAATAATATCACTTAACTATCACTATTATACTCAAACAATATTAAATATCTCAAACGCTTCTTTCTCTCCTAGTTAACATGCCATGCCATTAGCCTTTCTTGTTCTAAATAATAGATCTAGTTAACTCATCGAACTCATTTAACTAAAATTATAATTTTTTTTTTAAAATAATTTATTTATTTATTAAGAAGGAATTTTCATGCTTAGGAATTAGTAACTTTAAATATGAAAAAGTCTTTTGTCCATCTCTTTTATAAAATGTATTATTTTTTACATTTTTTAATCAAATTGTTTTACTCCTTTTTTTCTCCGATAAAAAGTGTAAATTTTTTAATATGAAAAAGTATGTTGTTCATCTCTTTTGAAAAATGAAAATATATATTTGTATTACTTTTTTCTTGGTTTAAAAGAAAAAATGAACGTTGGATTTGTCCAAGTTAATCGACTCCTTTTTTTCTTCAATTAAATTATAAAATTTTAAACATGAAAAAATCTATTGTCCTATCTTTAAATGATCGCTCAAGTTTTGAGAATTTTTTCAAAAATTACTTTTTGGCTTATTTATTACAATAATAAAATAAGAATTAATGATTTTTTTTTAAATTTTTAGTGATTTAGGGAATTAACTCTACGTTTTGGGTTGATTTAATGAGTTTAAAAAATTATTATTAAAAATTATTATTGTGACATGGCATCCAATTAGGAGAGAGAAGGGTGTTTTTAGTGTCAAGTATATTTTGAGAAAAATAGAGATAGTTGGGTGATATTGTATTCCTAAAAAAAATAAAAGTGATATTTCAAGGCAAATCTTCAAACATGGGTGACCATTCATGAAATTTACTCTTACAATATCATATAAGTTATAACCCATATCCTTATAAAACTTATATCCTGTTAGGCATAAATTTGATTTTTAAGAACAAAAATTAAACATCAGCCTATTTAAAGAACAAATTGTGCAATTAAATACAATTTTTCATTGAAAAGTTCATCAATCTACCAATAAAATAATTTAAATATACTGATCAATGTAATTTAAATAATAATGTAAAAATTGGTACCTGGGTATAATTTCTAGGGCTAGAAAATGGGCCGAAAGTTTAAATAACATGGGCTATGCCAAGACATAAACAAGTTTTTGCCCGGATTGCTCTTATTTTAGAGTGGTTTTTATTTTGGGTAAACAACATAAAACACAGTACTTTGGTCGCTAATTACGTTTTATCCCACTACTTTAAAAAATTATATTTTCCCCGGTAGTTTGAAAAAGAAAAGGCGTGTATCTTTTGTATTTTCGTGTACCCTGGATACATATAATCTCTTCATTTAATGGTAAATGTTTTTCTATTATGACACTTTAAAAGGAAATAACAGATTTACAATTAATGAGGAGTAAATCAAGCTTCAATCAGTACAAAGGATGATGCAGTATCCTAGTTCCCTCAAACGACTGGAGAACAGATAAAAGTTTCAAACGCACTTTCTGGAAGAATTCTCATTCATCTTGCATCATCCAACGCTAATACTGCAAAACAACTAAAGGTTTCCTCATCTTTTATCGAGATAAAGCATGACGTTAATAACGATCTTGCTTAGGCACTCTGGAACGTGGATTGCATCTAATGTGTACGATAAATTCAAAAGTGATGGTATTGTTTTGAACGATTATGATTCCTATGAAGTTCTTATTTCAACGATTTAGAATTATTTGGAGATAGATATATTGAAGTTCAATATACAAGTCAGATACATTGTTGAGGGTAATGAATCGGCAATGGAGATCAGAAATAATATGGGAATGCGACTTTATATGAAGTTGAAGAAGAAAAATTCGAATTTTGGGGTGTATCCATTGATATTAACGACTCAAGAAAAATCAGTCACTGACAGCATATTTGGGGAAATTGCCTACGAACCAAATACGGGCGCAATTGCATGTATAGAAGGGTCTGAAAGTGGTGTTCTTGCGATAACGGGTGATGGTAACATTGATTCATTAAGTGTGATGGATATAGATGTTGATCATGTGATTACAGACTGTAATCACAAAGTTGTAAGAGTTGACCAACTCTATAAGGATAAAGACACACTTGTGTCGGTGATGGCAAATCATGCAATTTTTAATCGATATCAGTTTAGAACCGAAAGATCAGACAAGAAAAGGTTAGTTCTCTTGAACAGTATTGTATCCATCTTTAATGCTTAGATATGGTCGATCCACATTGTTAAAAATAAACTTTATTCTGTTTCTGTAATTATGTACTGTTTAATGTGTATCCAAGTATATAGATATTTGTATGTATCCAAGCATATCAACATGTATCCATGTATATTTCTATCAAATTCGAATTTTTCGTGTATCCTATTATGTTTTTGTGGACTTGTATTCAGGTAACTTTCTAACTTTATCTGTATCCAATTATATTTGATGTATTTCATGTAGCTAAGCATTTGGTAGATACACAGTATTTGAATTACAAAATAGATATAATAGTCCGAGGCTGCAATTTACACACATGATTGCGATAGACATCTGCATTTTTTTGTCATTCATTTGGTTAGAATAGAGTGTGTTTTCTTAAAAAAGTGTATATTACTTATAAAAGATATACACTAATTAATTTTGCGCATTTCAGTTATTTAAAATGAATATATACATTTTTTTAAGTAATAGATTTATTTAGTTAACTAGTATTTCTCTGTTTGCAACTATTACCTGATATGTAACTCTGAAGAATGTCAATGGTCGTTCAGATCTTCAAGTCTTAACAATTCGTCATTTTTTTTGGTGAGAAGTTTCGATGATGTGCGCACTTGTCAATTGAAGGATAAGGTGTTCAATCAATGTCAGGCAACTACTTGATTCATTGGTGGATTAGTTGCGCCAAAGTGTGTCAATCATAAAAGGAAAATCTCACCAAAGGACATTCAAGAAGACCTTAAACGTGACCTAGGAGTTGACATTAATTATATGAAGGCATGGCGTGGCAAGGAGCGGGCTATGAAGATGGTGCGGAGGGATCCGACGGATAGTTACTAGCAGTTGCCTGGGTATTTGTACATGCTGGACCAAGTGTATCCGAATTCGTACCTACGTATGCATAAGTCTCCGAGGGATGAGTTCATGTATATATTCATTTCACTGAATCCAATGAGGAGAGGGTTTGAATATTGTATACCAGTAGTCGTTGTGGACGGGGCTCACATGCGAGGGGCATACCAGGGGATATTTGTATCTGCAAGTACTCTGGATGGTGCATGTAAAGGATGTATTTTGATTTTTTTTTGATAAACATGTTGATATGTGTTTAATTTTATTTTTGGTGTGATATACATTCCTATCAAAAGAAGTAAATTTGTGTGCAGTTAATTACTTTCTATTTTGAAGTTAACATTAATTTATTTTTCAGGCTGCATATTACCACTTGCGTATGGCGTAGTCGACACTGAAAATGATGCCTCCTGGACGTGATTTTTTGAACAATTTAAAGGTGCCTTTGATGAGCGTCCAAACATGTGTGTGGTGTCAGACCATAATGAAAGCATAATTAAGAGTGTTAGCAGAGTGTTTCCAACTATACCACATTATGCATGCATATGGCATCTTTGGAAAAACGTCTGCACGAATTTTCGAAAAAGCATAGATAGACTAAGTGATGTGTATTATGCGATGGCAAAAGCATACAAGGTAGACGATTTTGATTATCTTATTGGAAAGGTTGACAAGATGGACCATAGAGTGAAAGATTATTTGTTTGAAGCCGGATACGAGAAATGGGCAAGAGTGCATGCGGCAATAAATAGAGGGCGGATTATGACTTTCAATATAGCGGAATGTATCAATGGGTGTTTATTTGATGCACGGGAACTACCTATTTTTGATTTTCTGGAAAAAACGCGAATATTATTTGGTGAATGGAATTGCAGTAATGGTGCAAAAGCTAAATATACGGGAACTCCGTTATGTGGTAAATTCCAACAAATGCTAGTACTAAACGAGAGTGAATCGCCACGAATGACGGTATGTGTTTGTACTCATTAAGTTCAAATTCTTTTTAGTTTCAATAATGAATCTGACACAATTTAGTTCGATTAGAGATAATTTGATAGTTTGACCTATGTTTTTTTCAGGTTAGACCGTCATCTGAATTCTTATACACAGTAAGTGTCAATGGAAGAAAGTACATTGTTTGCCTAGAAAGTAAAACGTGCTGTTGTGGAAGGTTTCAGTTGGATGAGCTACCATGTCCACATGCAATTGCTGTTTTGAAAAGCAAAAATATTGATGATTTTGGACCTTACTTCTCATATTACTACAAGCCGGGAACACTCGTGAAGACATATGAGTTGCCTGTTTGTCCACTACCAGACCAAAAGGAGTGGAAGATACCAGAAAGTATTTCAGCCGAGGTGGTTTTGCCACCTATTTACAGGAGGCCACCCGGGTGAAACGCTTTCAAAAAGCATAAAGGTCATAACAGGCGTAGTTGTAGCTATTTTCCAAGAAGAAGTGAAAGGATCTATTTTTAAATTTTTTATGTTCTGTAGCTTCATAAACTAATTTTTTTTAATAGATAGTCTGTTCTATAGACTATTTTATTTATCTTTTTTTAAGCATTTAAACATCTATGTTTTGTCTAAGATGTTTGTTAACATGTATCCAATGGCCCCTTGTAAACCTGATTATTCTTTTGAAGGCTTAAGTTTGTAAACTTGGATCCATGATAACAGTAATTGGTATAAAATCATGTCCAGTAAATTTATTTATCTGTTGACAAACATTACCTGATTATTTGTTGCTAAATAATTCTCACCTTCAATAAAAGAGCAGTTAAAAATAGGAGTAATGTATATTAACTGGTAAACTCGGATATATCTTTTAATCTAACTGGATACATGGAGGCACAAAAAATTCTTGGATACACATTAAATCAACAACCAATTTTGTACTTTTGGATACACGGAAAGAACATCAAATTAAGCTTTTGTACATGAATTAAAGCTTGGATACATTGTACAAAAATATTGTTGGATACATATCCAAAGTTTAACTACTATTGGATACATGTCCAATGCGTGGATACATGACCAATGCTTGGATTCATTGTACAATATTGTTGGATACATGTCCAATGTTTAGATCTCATTGGATACATGTAGGCACCAAAAATATTTGGATACACATTAAATCATCAACTAATTTTGTACTATTAGATACATGGAAAGAACATGAAATTAAGCCTTTGTACATGAATAGAAGCTTGGATACATTGTACAATATTGTTGGATACATGTTCAGTTAGAGCTTAAACAACAAGTAACATTAAAATTCATGGTAACAACATCTTTATGTGAACCTAACAATATCATTGGATACACATTTAAACAACAATGAGCTAGGACTATATTTGAATACATGGTACCATTGGATACATGTATGATAACCATGAAAAAGTAAGTACAAAATACATGCTGTATTAACATACTTAACATTCACCCATATCCGACAAAAAACTAAAGTATTCATAAGTAGACATTTGTAATAGATAGTAAACTGTATCTCTATTACATTAAACCTAAATACGAAAATAGATGAGCTAATCTTAGTACTTGAAACTTAAAAGTGCACCAAAACTCTTGAAAAGCTAATCAACATTGAATATGTCATGGGCATCTGGATTGATGGGCCGACGGGGTGGCTTTGGTGGATCGTCATTGTCACTGATCAAACCAGAACTCGTTTTAGGGCCGCCGTAATTTCATAAAAGTGCACCATATCTGACACGCTGAAGTTTTACATCAAAGTTGGAGGAAGGAATCTGTTCTCCATCACTCAAAAACTCTGCAAATGATGCTACGTACACTCCACAATCCGTAAACATATTTTAATGGTGTGAGAAAATGACTATTTTAATCGTTAATTGTGACAATGTATTATGGAAGATACGTACATACTACCGCCTTTTTACTGAACTATGTCACTGACCCAATGAATGTCAAATGAATCCTGGTCTGTTTTTCCATTGTATGCTTCCAGTTTTAACCAGTCTGTGCGATCAGTATTGTCATAAAAATTGTTGAGCGACAACCAATGAGGCAACAGGGTGGCAAACTTTTTAATTTCTTCCAACACAATAGCTTTGTGCCCGGCTGCCATGTACGAGTCATATACCCGTATGCATCTGTCCCTTAATGCTATAACCGCAAGAACCCAATGTATCTTTCCCCTGCAATTCATTGGAATGTAAACTTCATCAATAGAATGCCATGGTAAACCAGCTGGAATCCTCAAACCCTTGATGTAAGAGCACATTGAATCATCTTGCTTAGCAGCACTTATATTCAAGTCCTCTGATTGATACTTATGGTATATGTCATCGATCATCGGCTTAAATAAGCACATTCCAGTAGTGTATCTGTAACTGATGGTTGACTGAAGCTTGGCCTTCTTGCGCAGGTAATAAAATACGACATCCATTTACTGAATTTTTGTGACAAGCATATTATAGTAAACGAAAAAAAAGTTAAGAAAAATATAAACTTTGACAGTCTAGATACATGTATAGTGCCTCTCTGTATATAGATCCAATGATAAAAAATGTACCTCCTCATTCCAGCGACGACCTGGCATTGACATGCGGTAAAACCAATTCTTCTCAGAGACAAGTTTCAGAACAAAGTGCATATCAATAGGCAAAGTTCTAAATTTCACCTTGTAGTGCTCAACATCATCCTTCCTGCAAGTGCATCACCTGATAAGTTAAAGATGTTGTCTAGCAACACTAAATTGGAACTAAATAAAAGTAGCAACAAGATTACTTTTTTTCGTGATGCATCATAAGTCCATCCTCAAGCCATATGGTGTATGCCTGGAACAGGTCAATCTGATGAGGTCCAGATATCTTGTCTTCCTGAAATGGATATTTCAATTGCGTAGTGTGCATTTGAACATCCTTCTCTTTCGAACTTGAACCAAACTCTGTGATATACGGTGACATTTCATATCTTGATGGCTTTTTAGTCCTGGGAGCAGGAGTTTTGGTCTCCGAACTAAGAGTTATTTTTGCCAAAGGGATCTGACTTGGGAGGGAACTATCACTGATGAAAAATTGTGTCTCTGTGTCCATACCAATTTGAACTGCTTTCAAAGGGGCAACTTTTAGTGGACCAGTATATTTACGGGAATGTGTATCCTGTTGTGCAGTAGTTGGATTCCTATCTGATGGTTCATGCGCTGCTGCCTCAGATACATTTCTAATAGGCTCGGGAGCTTCTTCATGAGGCTGTTAAGGTTTATTGTTGAATTAATGTCCAAAAGATTAATCGATCTACGACCCCCTCAAGGTTAGGGGCACTCAAAAGCGTCGTTGCCAACGGTGCAATCTATGTTGCCTCGAAGGCATCCAGCCCTTGAAGACTGACAGTTAGGCCTAAGGTCGTGTTAACTAAATATCATGACTTCTCGCTTTCCTAACTAAATAGAGGAAGCTAGAATTCTGACCTGCTTCCGACTTCGAAAAGGTCTAGTCTGATCTTCCCGACTGGTACCTTTGTAGGGGTTTACTTTAGCAAGGAATTGAAGTTCGCTGTAAAACTGGGGTTTGCACGTGTGGTTCTGGCCGGGCTTTCCTGAGGTATCTAATAACCCTGCTTCTGCTCGCCGCTGGCGCACCTCTCCTAACTATTGCCCATTTATTCTGGAATAATCTTTTTAGGAGGGATAATTTTACATATTTCTGCCAAATCCTTCTATTATTAAGTACGGCTGGTACCATTTCGATGTCACCAACCGCCCGAATCACTGTAGCAAACCCTCTCTTTACTCGCATGAGATAGCAATGTTCATCTTTAATGTGAATAAAATTCATTCCATTCAAGATGGGTTCTTTTCCCCTGGTATTCTTTGGTCTCAAATGGTTTTATACCCATTTTATTCTAATAATACCAGGTTTGCCCTACCCGAGCAAGAGTTGTGCTCACCGGTCCGGAGAAGGGGAATTGGACTCTATGAGATCGAATCTCCTGTTGTTCCTCAGTAGTTCAGTGGTAGAGCGGGTGAGTTGTGGTTAGGGGTGAAATGCCACTCGCACCCAGAGCTAGCTGGTTCTCCCCGAAATGCGTTGAGCGTCCCTCTCTCATGAAAATGGTCTCTCCTCTCCTTACAGTCAAGTTTCAGCTCCTCTCCCGGTGTCTTAGACTCATGTCTATAGTCAGTTGCTAAGATGATTCCCATTCAAGCATTCTCATTCAATGTCAATGCTGCCTTTTTTTTTTTCAAAATTCCTTTCCTTACGGTCAAGTTTCAGCTCCTTTCTTTCTACTAGGAAAGATGAAAATATTCCAAATTTTGCACGAACAAAATAAAAGGAACGTTTCCTTTTTTATATGCAATAAAAATACAAACAAAATTACCTCATAATCTTTATCTGGAATGAAATCGTCATTTTCACCGTGTGGAATATCTGTATGCTGCCTTTGTTCCGAATCATGTGGATTGTTTCCACCTCCATTCCTATTTTCATTGTCTTGATTGTCTTGATTCTGCCAAGTATCATAAATTATTTGCTAATGTAAGGTTTTATATACATATATATATTACATTTTGAAAGCGATCTTTCTTTTACCTTGGAATCAGCGGATGACTTTTTCGAAATTGATTTCTTTATTTCTTTGAATTGTGATTCCATATAATCATGAAGAGCTTGAAATCTCTTGTCAACCTATGAATGTCAAAAATTAATGTAAAACACAGTCTTGGTACTAACTATTTAAACCGTACCCAAATTAAAATTTAAATAAACTTACATGTATCTTGAATGAAGTTAGATCCATGACCTCATCCTGTTGGGTTGACCTATTTTCAGGTTGTTGTCTTGCTGCACAACCGTGAACATCCACATTCAGTGGTTGTTTTGGTTCGACGAGATGGCTTGAACTATCAATTGCGTCTTTCACTCTATCAGTTTGAGGCTCAGATGCAGTTTTTACCGATTGTATTGGTCTTGTCAATGGTGTTGCTGATTTGCGACTGCGAGTGCTTGTGTTTCTCGAATTTTTTGGGGCAGAATCAAGCTTTAGCTTCTTTGGTTGGGGATTCGATGACTGACCAACGATAGATTGATTAGACCTCTTTAGTATGTTGAGCGGAGGAGGTGAACTAAAATCATCATATCCGTCAGGAAATGAAGTTGTTGTTGGATGGTCTTCACATCCAGGATCAATGTAGTGAGGCAAATCAAGTTCAGCAACCTCATTGGCAGTAGGTGTAATATTCTGGTGAACTAGCTGCGATGAAGAAAAGAAAGTGTAAACAACATCAACACACTAGTTTACCGTCTAATTACATTTTAAGTCAGTAACTTTGGATAATGATAGAATCCAATAATACTTAGATACACATTAAATAATCAAGTAACTACATTATACTTGATACAGATAACAGTAGATCTCAAATATATAAGGATACACATTTAAACAGAAAACACTTATAAGTATTTGGGTCTTACCTTATTGCCTTTGTTCTTAAACATTCCTTTCATGAGACAATTAAAGCTGACTTCCTCCTTAACCATAAGCCAATTCAAGATTCTTGGAATAAAGTCACCTTCATGAATGGCTAAGTCCTCGTCAACCTCCGAACAACATTCATAAAATCAGATTTGGAGTGCATATGGCATTCTAGTTAATCGATATATTTTCTGTGTAGGATTAATGGATTGCCGGATTGATTTGATCAATGATTGAAAAGCTAGCTTGCCTCATGGAAATTGGGTGTATCTGCCATCATCCACCAAATGAAAGTCTATGTCCTCAATTTCCACCGAATCTCGTTGGGAAAATATAAATGTGTGGATGAAGTATATAATTGCAATTTTAACTGCATCTTCATCATTGTCGCCACATCTTTTTTCATGGAAGCACTTTATCAGATCTCTTTTCTTGACAATGTCCATTTCTGGGAAGTAAGTAGACTTAAGCCTGTTGGTCGGAGCATTGGTGTAGTCAAAATCACCTTCACTGCCGGTGCATTTGAGTCCTGTAATCAACGCAAACTCAAGCAATGTAAACTTCAGAATGGTTTCGTTTACAAGTATCTAGAACTCGTTTGGGTTGTCCTGTTCAACTTTCCGAGTCATAAAGCACCTTGCGAATTGTGCTTGAAATGTACACTTTGGTATATTAAGATATATACCAAACTGTGTCTGTCCAAAAAGTGCCTTTTGTCGATCGGTGAGTTTTTTAGTCAAGTGATCCACGATATTGTCATTCCCTGCACTACTCATATGTAATTGGTGCTGAGGAGGGTTTTTGACGAAATATTTGTATTCCTGCGTATATCAAAATGTTTGTCAGACACATTAAAATAGGAGTTAACGTTAGAAGAAATGTATAACAACATGCAACCTTGGATAATTATAGAATCCAAAATTACTTGGATACACATCAAACCAGCAAGTAACTCCATTATACAGGATACATGTAATAATAGATCTCAAATATCTAAGGATACACATTTAAACAGCAAACAACAATAGGTATACTTGGATACATGTTAACACTGTATCCAAGATTATAAGCTTGGATACATTATAACAATGTTAAGGATACTTCCCAATATCTAAGGATACACATCTAAACAGCAAATAGATATAGGTATACTTGAATACATGTTAATATTGGATACAAGTTTGTAAGCTTGGATACATTGTAACAGTGTTAAGGATACATGTTACCAACATCTCAAATAGCAGGTTGCGGTAGTATTGGGATACATGTTAACATGAATTAATCCTGGATACATGTAACACAAGATTTGCTTACAATGTTATCCCTGTATACGTATTGCTTTATTTTGATTTAAAACTTTAAATTTACAAAAGTTACACATTTACAACTCAGATAGATATATGTATACTTGGATACATGGAAAATAACACCGGATACATGGTAACAAGTTGAGGATACACCTAATCAACAAATCACAAACCCATATAACCAAATCTCCCAGGTTAACTCACATAATTGGATACATGTTAACAAGATCCCAAGGACAAGTAACATTATTCTTGAATAGACTAATAACAATTGGCGTTGGATACATGTATTGTTTGATATATGTTACCTGAGATACATGAAAAGAAACATTGATAACTATGACTCCTTACCTGAACTTTGCAATCTGGAACTTTAACTTTGGGGATTTTGTCATCTGGGTTTGAGTCCCTTGTTCTTGATTCCAATTTTTTGTGCAATTCATTCATTTTGACTTGATCGTTTCTAAATTTGGATCTATTTTCAGCAAAGTCTTCTTCTTCAAAGTCTCTAACAGCCGGAACAAAGGTCGGAGAAGGCACTTCATTGTTCTCCATTTGAGATATACCTAAATCAAATGAAGGCCATTGTTGGTTACTTGGTATTATCAAGTTATCTGATTCGTTATCCATGAAGGCAATCGTTGATTCGTTATCAAGTAATTGCTCTTATAGATTATGATAACTTAGAACTAAACTATAGTAAAAGTTGAAAAACAAATTTTACCAAACTCAACAATGGAAGATTATGATCCAGCAAGCGACAATTTTTTTTGAAAAGTGGAGGAAGATCGTGTGGAAGATGGAGCCTTGGTTGAAGGCGTGATTTGGGGAAAAAGATTAGAGAGAGAGAACAACCGTTGCCTTTAGATACAAGTTGAGTGATTTTAGGCCCTTTTTTAGGGATTGTGGTGGATACAGTTTTTTAACCATGTAATTTCAATTTAATGGGATAAATGTAATTATTTTAAAGTATTGGAATATTTAGTAATTAGGGTAAGGATGTTTGATTATTTATGTAGTTTTTCCTTTTATTTTTTACCTCTTTAGTCTTTAATTAGTATGGTTTTTAATTTTTGCCCTTATTTTTCATCTAACAAAAAATTATGGGCTAAAATACTATTAACTATGACCTAATTTTACACTTTTGTTTTATCTGACATAAGTTGTGTAGTATCTAATTTACAAGGCACAAGTTTAGAAATAAGTTATGTCTCTTAATTGAACTTATGCCTCTATCGGCACAGGTTCTATAGGAACTAAGTTATGTTTTATAAGACGTAACTTGTGTCTTGCGATTTTTTCTTTTGTTTTGTAAAGTATAACTTGTGTCTTGTGATTTTATTTTTATTTTTTTGATGTCAATGATAGTTCAATCACTTTTTTGTTACTTAAAATGTCGAAGAACAAAATTAAAAGACTACAAGTTAAAAAATAAAAATTAAAGACCACTCATTTTGAGGCATTCACGCGAATGACCCAAACATTAAAGGATACATTTCATAACCACAAAAACATACTATAGCCCAGAATCGAAGCCCAAACGTTTCTTGATCTACTAGACATACGATTTTTTAGGGATAAGAGTACAAATATTTGGTTTTCAGGTGTTATTTATTTTGTGTCTGCTTTTTAAAAAAAAATTACTATAAGTATATTCGCTTTGAGAATAACTTCAAACTTACGTGACTGGAGTTAAAAAAATTCATATGACTTCAGATATTTTTGTTTGAAGCGTGGCCTTGTGAAGGTCAAATATCGTACATTTTTTGCTTGAAATTTTGTATGGTTTGCCAAGGACAATTTTTAACATTTTATTATTGAAGTTATGGACTTGACAAGATCAAAATTCGAATACTTTCTTTTACTGAAGTTTTACTTAACTTGCCAAGGCTTCAAACATTTTTGAGTGAAATGTATGTAAGAATCGACTAAAATTTTAATTAAATGTGTCTAAACTTTTCTAGTCTGCACTTATGTCACACAGGACTAAAGTAAAAATGTAAAATTGAGTAAAATTTTAATCACGTTTATTTGTATTTTTTGGCCAATAATAATAATAATAATTTTATTCTTGGAATTTCAATAATTGAACACCCAAATCTACTCCAAATAAGATCAAATTTGAGACATAAGTTTTATATATAATAAAAAATGAACTACAATCATCAATTTGTCAAAACAACAACAAATCTAACAAATCCATTAGCACGCTTTTAATTGTTTCATATATACTTAGGAAA
This sequence comes from Jaltomata sinuosa, assembly GCA_003996215.1. Taxonomy (NCBI): domain Eukaryota; kingdom Viridiplantae; phylum Streptophyta; class Magnoliopsida; order Solanales; family Solanaceae; genus Jaltomata; species Jaltomata sinuosa. The sequence goes on along the minus strand of QJPP01000485.1, from coordinate 433,411 downwards.
AATGGTTCAAAACATATCTAAACTTTGACGAAATTTGCTGTAACACGGCCAAACTTTGCGGGGGTCCAATACCCCCCTGGATTATTTAATAGTGTATTTTTGTGACCTTTATTTGTTTAGCTAAAGCACTAACTCAGTCAATCTAAAGAGAGTGCTTCACACGCGCTATTTAAATAAATAAATAAATTTATTATCTTAATTAATTTATTTGAATTCTCACTTTCTGTAAATTCTGTAAAATAGCAAATTAGAGACTATTTCTGCAAAATATGATTATTGCTGCAAATTTGAAAATTATGTGACCTCTATCTTGTTCGTACAACTATGGCTGTAAAATTCATTAGCATCATTGTAGATCTTAAGAACTATACTGTTTAATTGTAATTTAAGGACATATTTAAATTCACCATTGTTGACCGATGGACCTTCAATTTGAGTTTTAATTTTAGACCTCCATTGTTGATTCCTCAGATTTCAAATCTGAGCAATATGATATTAGTTGTTGTTTGCTGCGTGCTTGAAGGCTGATTTTCATCGATAAAACCCAAAGAAAAATTAAAAACTCCATTAAAGCTTCTTCGAAGTTCAAGTTTCAGATTTTAGGTTATCGCAAACGAGTTTCGTTTTAAGTGGATAATATATCAAAAGAATCAAAACATCGAGACGAGATCATATCTAAAATTTGAAATGATTTGGATAATTTTTTGGGTAATTTTTCATCATTTTACAGCAGCTCCTGTATGAAGATGGTGAAGGTAGAATATACATACGCGCTCAGTGCGCGTGTTTCACTTAATGATCCAACTAAGCAAATAAAGGTCACAAAAATACATTATTACATAGTCCGGGGGGGTCATAGGACCCCCACAAAGTTAGAGTGTGTTATAGCAATTTCGGTCATAGTTTAGGTATGTTTTGGACCGTTTTTCCTATATACTTACACATATAAAAATTAGCTATAATTTCAGTCATGTGTGTCTGATTATTATTATTTTTTTTGCTAAAAAAAATAAGAAAATTTGTTCTTTAAATTTAAACAAATCAACACCAAAATCGTTCTTTAAATTTAAATAAATCAACACCAAAATCTACTCCTAGATAAGCTCATATGAAACATATGTTCCATAATATTATAAAGAGAAAATCTCAATCATCACAACAAATCAATAATAACAAATTAAAAAAAATTCATTTTGCAATTTGCCATTATTTTCAAAATCCATTTGATTCAAAATTCACTTCTAGTATTTAAAATTTCTTCAATAATATTACATTTCAATGACTATAATTCCAAAAAACACTATTGTACAATAATTAAAAAAAAGAAGATGAAGAAGAAGTAGTCGATTTTATATGAAATTATTTAATAGAGTCAATTAAATAGGAATAACATGAAATTTTTACGATTTCTGACCAACAAGTTCAATTTATCAAGATTTTCGGAATGAATTAATACAAGTTTCCAACCAACATTTTACAACATGCGTTTTGAAATATCCAATGGTAACAATTGGTTTATACTTTCCCCGTCCCATATTAATTATTCATTTTTTTACACGCCCCTTAAGAATCATAAATAAGATGAATAATTTTATTAATTTGCCTTCTATTCAACTCCTTTGAAAAATAAACTTTTTAGAACTTATAAATTTGTTTAAGCTTTTCGAAAAACATTGATTGTAGGGGTAAAATAAGAAAAGTTTAATTAATTTTATTTTGATTTGGTAAGTAAACAAGTAATTGGGATAATTATTTATAGTAAGGTGAACAACTAATATGGAACGGAGTGAGTAATTGTTACTTTATGTTTAATCATGTTTGTCAAAGGATTTCGAGATGCTAATCAATAAATAGAGGAATAATTTTTCAAGAATTCATATCCAACAAAGACTTTAGCAACTCATATTAAAAGAGGAAACTAAGATATCTATTACTAGAAAATAGTAATCAATGATGTAGAATAATAATTCATATATTCATCGACCTTTGCCAATTATATTAGCAAAGTTTTCATGTTAGTTGTTCGTAAATATTACTGCAGATGACTAAGTAATCTCAATTATTGAGCTATGAATCTAATACTTTTAAATTTAAAATGGAAACATTATTGACCAATTTGGACTAATTTTAATGAATTTAAATAGCTGATGCAACAACCTAACTGCCACACATATCTGCTTTGCTTTTTTGGTAATCATCTTTAACTCAAAATTCAAATTAATCAATCTCTTCAGATGCACTTGTAATATTATATTTTTCTATCTATTATCAATTAATTATAAATTAAATTTACCAACAAAATCTTTTGCCAAGTCCAATAATTATTTTGTTGACGATTTTAATTCTACCTGTGAGCCAAACATGCCGGTGCTCTAGAGTACCATATTCAAAAGTTTCATGATGTAACACTAAGAAATTACTAACAAATATATTCTTTCTCTTCCAAATTAACTGTCATATTTCGCTTTTTGAGAGTTAATTTAATTAATCTTTGATGATAAATTGAATAAGATCAATTTAATATTTTATAATTAAAATTTAAATATTAATTTTTTTTTACAAACAGTACTATAAATTATAACTTTTCTCATGTTAATTGATGAATAAATTTCAAAATATTAATCGAAATTCACGTAATTTAACTCTGAGAAATAAAATATGATAACTAATTTGATTATTTGAAACAACGAAAGTATATTCTAAATTAGCAGTATCTTAGTTGTTTTTTTAACAAATGGGCAATAACAGTCAACAGAAAGAAAGTTTATAATTCGGGGTGGCCTTTTAAAAGGCCGATGATTAATTTTGATCCCCTTAAAAAATATTAATTATCCATCAAAAATCGCTTAAATTAAAAATAATTTTTGGATGTATAATATATGTATAATTTATATATTTTATGTGTATAATTGCGTATAACTAAAGTATAATCTAAGTATATCAGCTAGGAAAAATAAAGAGAAAATCCAGCCGATTATTTGTCTAAAGAACCCCGATTTCAGGAATTTCTCATTCTCTTTCTTCTTCTTTTTTTCCTTCTCCATATGTCAGTAGAAAATTCAAGACTCGTTGCTTATTTGTAATTATTTTGAATCGGTTTCGATTGAAGAAACTTGAAGAACACTTTATTTTCAGGCAAGTCTTTGACTGAAATTCTGGTAATTCTTCAAAATTTGTTGTCAAAATTCTGACAATCACCTTAACTTGTTGTTACTACAAATCTTGCCTAATATTTGATAAGAAATTCTGGAGACCCGTCAAAATTTAATTTGCTCCAAATTCTAACAAATGGTTATTTTTGCACCATTTTTTCAACGAGGTCAAACTTTAAAAGTGATACAGAAGAATCTTATTTGTGAAAATCTCGTTATATATGGTCTTGGATGATCCTCACATGATGATGAGCTAATTTTTGAAATTGAATTAGGTTTAAGGTCCATTTTCTTATGACAATTCATTTTTTTCACTTTTTTTTACATGATATTAAAGACAAGCTCATCCTAGTTCTTAGAGTTTATCAAATGGATGTTGGGACCCACCTCATTTTTTCACTATCTAAATGTCCAATCTTTGGTGTGCAGGCGTGTTGAGTTCTCACATCGAATGAGATATAGAACTTCGAACTCTTAGGTTATTGACTTGCATATCATGAGTTAAGTTTTTGTAGTTGAGTTAGATTGAATATTCATTTTTTACACAAGTAGACAATATAAAGAAAGAAAAAGATTATTGATACAAAATTCATGAAATTTGACAAATTCACCTCCGGATAAGAGAAAATTGTACAAACTACAATGAAGGACGACCAATAAGATCTCATTATTCCCAGTAATTCTAGACAAAGGAGTATTCACCTGTTCGGTATGGAGGAAAATACTTTTATTTTTTCATGTTTGATTGATCAAAATTTTTGAAAAATATTTTTTATAGAAAAACAAGTTCTTTAAAAGAAAAGAAAATGATTTCTCTGATAAAAATAAGGAAAACAAATTTCACATATGGCATTTCATATTTGATTGTGACTTCCTCGCCCTCCAACACACCTCATCTATATATATGGCTAAATAGTATATTATGCAATAATTGGTTGCTCTTAAATCTTGGTGATAACCTTTTTTTTTTCCACTCCAACACACCTCATCTATATATATGGCTAAATAGTATATTATGCAATAATTGGTTGCTCTTAAATCTTGGTGATAACCTTTTTTTTTTTTCCACAAAAAGGATTTAGTATGAATCTGTCTGAATATATACAGTAAATTAATGATCTGATAAAGTGGAGATAAAGTAAAATATTGACCTTAATTAAAATATGATCTTCGTTAACGTAGACATAGAATTAAATACAAGTATTAATCTAAATCGCAGAATAAATAGATTTGTTGAGCTCTTTTTTACTAACTTACGATCAAAGTTGGCTGGTTAGTTGTAGATAAAGTAAAAAAAATATAGAGATTAAAAAAAGAATGTTTTCAGTTATAATTAAGTTCTTAATTCTTCTTTCGAGAATATATATCTCTTTTTATCTCGTAGGTTTTATCAAAAGTGCTAAAGCTTTTACTGGCATTAGTTAATTGTCGTTGTGCTAAAATGTAATTATCACTAATAATAATTGCCTCTAAAATATTTTTTAACGACAATTAAGCTATTGCCGCTAACTAATTGCTGCTAAATATTTTTTTGGTGCAGCGATATCTTTATTTTATTTTTTAGTTAATTTAAGTTAAAATGACTAATCGGGTATAAGCATTTGGAAGTGCAGATAAACCTAATTTTACCCTTTAATTCCCTGTCTCCTAAAGTTCCATCTTCTCAATCTTTTTCTATAGTTTTAAACTTTAAACTATGCAGCCTTCTTTGATTTTCTATAATTTTTAATTAAGCTACAACAAAGGCTACTTGTGTAAGGAGAAATTGTTTTGATTAGCTTAACTCCAAATGTACTATAGAGATTATAATTAATTAATTAAGGAGATCTGATCATCTCATTAGCCTGTTAAGAAAACGATTAGTTTATGGCTTTATGCAGATATTTATTAATCATGATTCATGACTCCATACTTTAATCTAAAGCTGGCAATTAAGTGGTATAATTTATGTTGTGTTTTGAATCAAGCTGATAAGGAAATGACAATAAAAAAAATCACTTCTTTTGGGTGAAACATAATTTTCACAATCTTTTCTTCGTACTAATTGTCAATAAATGGTTGTAAATTATAATGCATGTCATGACTTAAGATAAGATATATATGGTTCAAATAACATATATAAATCTTCTTTCTTTGTTATTGGTCCTGGTAAAACATCATTCAAACAATGTTTCTATTGGCATGAAAGGCTAGATAACACATACTTGGTACATAACTAATTTAACGTCAACATCTTATTCATGACATATAATTAAAGTTCAACAAAATACTTAAATTGTGAATTGAACAACTACTTTCAACTTATATTTATGACAATTTAAGGGCAGAAATTGAACTCCATGGGGTCGTTTGGTATACTAGACAAAGCATAGATAGTCCTACAATAAAAAAATAGTACTATTGCAGCATGGATAACTAGTTAACTAGTACTGGTTTCGGAATAAGTTATCCATGCTGCCAAATAGATATAGCACACCCTCCTTTCACTTTAAACGCATCTTTGTTTCGATTGAATCACTCTTTTAGACCAAAAAAAAAAATAAAAAAAAAAATCACTCTTTTAGACCAAGCGATCGACCGAACAATGCAAACTAGTTAATTAGATATGTGAGGCTGAAAAAAAGGCTAGTAGTACTTTTGATTGATCCAATATAATATTCACCAATTGTTTTTTTTCAAAGAACAGAAACAAACTAAAATGAAAGAAAAAAGAAGGCAAGTGTTTCTCATTTCTATATATGTATACAAAAAAAAAAGTATATCCATAGTATAACTCTTAAGTCTCTAAACAAGAGACAAAATTGATATGAAAGATAACACAAAAAGTCTATAGGCATGGAACCCAAATTTTCCAAACCTTAATATCACAATCCAAGCTACCACTATACACCACATAAGAATTTCCACAACCAAAATCATCTTTAGTACTCTTATTACTACTATTACTACTATCTAAAGTAGCAGTCAAACATTTGACTGGACCATTATGCCCTTCCAAAACAGCCAAACATGAATAACTTTTTCCAATTCCCTTCTTCCATATCCTCACTGTTTTGTCTGCTGATCCACTGCACACCAAATCTTCCACCACAGCCAAACACAAAATGGCCTTAGTATGTCCTCTTAAAGCTCCACTCACCACCATTTTGCCACTTCCACCACTATCTTTTTCCCATACAATTATGGACCTATCACAAGCACCTGAATATAAAATTGAACCATCTGTGCTAAGTGCTAAAGCATTTACAGCTGATTTGTGCTTCTCTAGTGTTGCTACAAGGGTGTGTAAGTTCTTTTCCCCTTGTTCTTCTTCTTTCTTCCATATTTTGATCCTCATGTCTGCTGAACCTGTGTAAACATACCTAGAGCAAAATAAACAAACTGAATTATGATCCGGTTGGACAAGAGAGAGTTGCTCGGATGGTAAACACCCCTTACCTACAACCCTAAGGTTGTGAATTCGAGTCAACAAGGGAGCAAAAAAGGTGGGAGCTCCTAGGAAGGGGTAAAAGAACAAAGTATTTGAAGAAAACTTTATAATCCGTTTGTTGAGGTTAAATTCAAAATGATCCATCAAACTACTGAATCAAAAACAGGTTAAAGCAATGGTCGTTTGATCCATTTTGACCTAATCCATTTCGATCCATGCGAACTTTGAGTTAACTGAATCATGACCCATTATTGATTTGACCGATTTTGATTCCAAGTTTGAGGCAACCCGTCCATTAAAAATAACACCTACTGGCCACTTTCCAAATTCGATCTTTGAAAAGTAGTACTTCCTCTGTTCCAATTATATATGTGTCACAGTTGAAATTTTGAGATTCAAACTTCTAAACGTTGATCGTGAGTTCAGACATAAAAGCTTCAAATAATTTGAAATAAAATTTATATATTTGAAAACTACGTAAAAAGTACTATAAATCACAATAACTATCAGTTTAAAATATTTAAAAGACACATAAGGAAATTAGGTCAAAGAAAAACTTGGTTGACTCTCGAAATTCTAACGGTGTGAAATTTCATGATAATGTTCTCGAGTTCACCATTGTAATTTGAAAAACTCCATAGCAGTACCTATTTTTCTCAATTTACAGTAGTTTAAACATACCCGCTTTTCGACAAAGCTATTGCGTTAATGGCGTCGTCATGAGCATTCCAGACAGATTCAAGGCATTTGAAATCCGAAGTTCTCCATACTTTGAAAGTTCTATCCCACGAAGCAGAGTATAACAACGAACTATCTGATGATATAGCTAAAGCCGAAACTGTATCAACATGATGAACCCACGTACACTTCTTGTGCCTACGAATTTCAACGTAGTTTTTCGTGCTGAACAATCTCATACACCGATCGTTAAACGTCGGTAGAGTAGCAATGCACTTGTAATTATTTTCTGATTCGTTGTCGATTTTCCATACGCGGATTTTGTGATCTTGGTGAGCACTAAAGAGCTTATCACCGAAAATTACTATTGATTTGACAGAACTGCTACTACGTGCTACTACTATAGGGTCTCTGTTACATAGTATGATTTCTCCGTTGGAAGTTCCGGCGTAGAGGTGTTTTCCGGCGAGTGATAGGCAGAAGACGGAGGAGGAAAGGGATGTAAAAGTGGATGCACAGAAGGTGTTTGATAAAAGTTGTGAATGAGTTGAAGGTTGAGTTAAAGAAGGAATTGATGGTAAACTTGGTTGGGAGTAAAGGGAAGAAGAGGATTTTGATAATGATGATGAGTGAAGATTTATTGGGTGAAATTGCTCGGAATCTGTTGGTTTTTCCATGGATTGGTTAGCTAAAGGACATGGAATTTTACCCATTTTTGTTTTGCTCAGAGGAAAAAAAGAAAGAAGAAGAAGTTGGAAACAGTTCAACTGAATGAATGTAGCTTTGTTTTTGTTTAGCTGTTTATATGGTGGGAAGGAAGGCGTATTTTAGCAGAATAGTAGCGCTCGTTAGCAAACAAAATATATATATAAAAAGTATATTAGGATCCTAATTGCGACACTTTTTTGTTTTTAGTCGAAAAAAAGATATTATTCTATCTTAAGTGACAATGTAATCAAAAAAATTTAGTAGCTCTATTTATTGATTATCTTAATTTTAACTTTATTAGTGTGTCCAGGACATATAAGCCTTGCTTCTTTTGATCGGCTCGTATTAGCTTGTGCTTTATTACAAGTAGTTATTCCATAAGCAGAAATATAAATATTTCTGGACAAGTACTTTTGCGTCTCTAAAGTTACAGTCATGATAAAATCTTGGCTTATTTAATCATCAAGGATTTGAGGGGTCCATTTCTCATCTTGTTCCCTACTTTTTTTTTTATAAAAAAAGTAAAAACTTAACTTTTAATTTTTTATTTTATCCTTAATCAGATAATATATAAACACATAAATATTTATAATAGATTTTAATCACAATTTTTTTTTTAAAAAGTCTTTCATTTTAAAATTTGGTGTCCATTCAAATATCTTTCTATATATTAATTAGAATGGATAGGGACTACTAAGATAGTGACCAAAGGGTACATGTAGGACCAAGAGAGACTGTTCTTGGATCAAAGTTCAACATTTTTCTGGTGTAGTATTGTGATTGTTTGATGAAAGGATTACCAGTTTGGCCTTATACCATGTTTTATAGGAATTCTTATTTATTTTAAAAGATAATCTTAAATAAATATACTTTTGGAGTTGCTTGTGTCCAACTAATTAATTTGATAAGCATTTTTGTTAATATTAGAGTATCAATTTATCAAAAAAAGTGAAATTGTTTATGTTAGTTTTTGTTTGGGCAAAAGCTATTTTTTACAACCTTTTTAAAACAAACACCTTATAAAAGTTTGGTCAAATATCTTAGGAGTCGTTTGATAGATGGATAAGAATCAAGTTATTCATGTATTAAACTACGTATAATTTATATTAATACTGGTATACCTAGTACATGTATAACTATTAACTAATACCTGCATAACTAATACCTGCATTATTAATACATGCATAACTCCAACCAGCTACCAAACGACCCCTAAGGAGTCGTTTGGTACGCGGGATAAGGTGGGATATCCCATGATTACATTTGGTACTAAATTTATACCATGTTTGGTTGATGGTATAAATTTATCTCTGGACTAATTTATACTATCAACGAAACATGGTATAAATCTAATACCAAATTTAGTCTTAGAATATTCCATCTTATCCCATTCAACATAGAATTATTTTATATCACCTCCCATATGGTATAAATTAGTCTGGAAATTATAATTCTAAAATTATATTTCCTGAATAATTTAGTCTACGTATCAAACGATCCCTAACCCTCTCAATCAAACACTTCGAGCTTGTTTGAGTTGGCGGATTGTAATTAGTAGGCAGTAGCTGATAAACATTACGATGTTGACAAGCACTTTTAAATAAATGTTGAAATTAATTTTATAAATAAATAATTATGCGTTTAAATAAAAATATTTAATTGATAATAACTGTCGCGCCCTATTTTTCTCGCGAAAAGCGGGCCATCGACGTGACAACTCTTTTTGGATAGAAAAGAGTGAAGAGTCGCCACCTAACGAATTTAAGGTGCGTTAGGGCACCATTCTAACTAACTACGGCTAAATTAATTTAAGGTCTACGTCACCAAAAATCGGGTAAGGGTTCAAGTTACCTCAAAAGGAAGGTGTTAAGCACCTTTCGAGGTCCACAAATGTGGGTCTCTGCCGAATTCGTTATTTATGTGGGAATTAAGTGATAAACAAAGGGTCAACAATTTTATTAGCCTATTATTAACTAAGTGATTAAACAAATAAACCTTTATTTTAAGCAAGTAGATAAATTAGTTACTAATAGTCTAAGTGAGAAAAAAGATCATGCATATAAACCGCAACTAAAATAAATAATGAAACGAAAAGGAGATCAGCGAGAAGACAGAATTAACACAAGAATATAGAAAAAGAAACCTAATTACTAAGTGATTTAGATAACTACCCTAAACATATAATAAAACAAGAACTAAACTTAGGCTAGTTTTAACCTATTCGGATCAGCGCCCGGCTTATTTACCGAAGACAATTTCAAAGACATTGTCGTATTCTGCTCGGGTCAATTTCCATCATGTCCGTCTATCTACCCACCTAAGTTGGTTATTAAGATTATTATTAACCTAAAGCGCGTACTAAAGAAATAAAAAAGTCTAACGTACCTTAGTATGCCTACCCGTCCCGACTTAATATTCAAGAGGCATTGGACTACTATCTGAATATGGGTCTAGACAAATAAAACCTAAGGTTACTAATTAGACTCGAGCTTTAGCGTCAAACAAAACAAGAAAGACTCGAAACATGTAGCACGTAATGGTCTCAAGTAAGCCTCTTATTTAATTAAAACATAGGTGGTTAAAACAATTCACACATTTAGCATTTTATATAGTTAAACCTATGGGCATGATATCTAGCAATTTTAACATGCTAACACTGTTTTTAAAAAACCTATAGGCAAGATCTATGATTTTAAAATGATAAGACTGATTTAAATCCTACAAGCATGGTTTCTAAGTTAAAGCAGATTTATACCTATAGGCATGCTTTCTAAGTGTTGGACTGATTTAAACATATTAGATGATCAATCATTTACAACTACTACACATGCGGCCTACTATTTAAAGATTGATTAATTAATTTAAAGTCCTAATGACATAGTGTCTAAGCCACATTAATGTGTACAAACATGCTGAAAGTTGACTTGACCCTATTAATTATTTTAATATGCTGAAAACTGATAGCCAATTAAACTGCTGAAATAGATTTTAACTCACATGTGACTCCTAATTTAAAGGCTGAAACTTATTTTAAAACCTATAACATGGTAATTAATTTGATGATGCTAGAACAAATTTTAAATCATATGACATGATAACTAAATGAATTACTATGCTAAAATAAATTCAAATCCTATAGACATGGTATCTAAATGAATTAATATGCTGAAGCAAATTTAAATCCTATAGGCATGATATCTAAATTAAGTAACATGTTGAAAATGATAGTCAGATAATTGAATATGCTGAAAAGGGGTTTTAACATGCTGAAATTGAATTAATATGCCGAAATAAATTTAAATCTTATAAGCATGATATCTGACTTAAGTTGAAACATGTATTAATCACATAAGCCTGGTTTAAAGTGACGAAACTGATTTAAAATTGAAATTGAATTAATGCATATAATCATGTTTCTACGTTAATTTTATTAAACACGTTTTGAATAACAAATAGCAGATAGTTTGCCCCTCCCCTATAGCAACCCCTAAAGTATTTCATTTATTATCGAAGTTTATACAATAATTATTACAGACCAATGAATGAATGAGAAAATAAAATAAGACAGATCTAAGCTTTGGAGACTCCCAAATCTCGGGCAACTCTTCACTGTGTAACCATCTTCTAATAGAAACCTGTTAAATATAGCATAGGATTCGGAAGATCCTAGTATGACCCATGAAACTACCCTCGACATGTCAGAGTTCCTGAGAATCTCAAGGATTCTAGCTAGTGCTTATGTCGAGGCAGGAGAATACATTAGGACCTCCGTATTCCATAAAATACAACGAAAACAAAACCAAGCCAGAAGCAAAGGTAATCACATAAACCAACCAGTCAAACAACATAAGCCAACTAACAAGTTCATGCTAACAGTGGTTTAATGCAAACAGAAATATAAGTTCTAAATTGACATCCTATAGACATGCTTTTATAAACAAATCACAGAACAATCATGGCTAAACACAGATGGATACATATTCCAAACTAAAGGTAAACATGCATATGAATTGAAATCTGCATCGATAAAACACTAACTAATTATCCGCAAATAACAGGAAATATTCAAAGCCTTCACAATTAGCAATAAATAGCCCTTATCAACCAAGGAGAAGTTAAAAATATGAGTAGTAGTGTCTGTAAAGTCTAGAGTCTCCGATAATGAAAAGAGGGAGCCCTTTATATAGTTGAACAATAGGAGCTTTTTTTAATGGAAAGAAAATAATCAGAATAATGAATCAAGGGAGTTCTTTCCTTAATTAACATAGAGAGTCAATTAGCATATGAGGCAGGTTCAAATTTACCATAAATAACTAAGTAACAAAGTTGTCAATACCAAAATCTTTTCCCGAAATTAAGTAATCGAATCAATTATGGAGCAAACAGATCAACACTTTACCATAGTTGTCTAAGTACTAAGGCTACTTTAATCCACAAAGGAAGAAGATCACTCAAAGGGACGAAAATATGTTATGGTCAGTCAATCACACATCACAATCTACCAAGACAATAAGTATCAAAGCTGTTATAATCCAGATAAGACAATGATATTCAATTACAGGGCATAGAGACATGCTGAAAGTAATCAATATGGGTCAAAACTTATTAAAATGAATTGCACCCAAGGCTGTCCAAATTCGAACTTGAAAGGAAAAAATACAGACAAGTCAATTTGGTTTAAAAGATAGACAAATAATCATGGCAGTTCTAAACATACACAGGAGGGGAAACAACAGATCATGCTTGGCCTGAATCGATTTCATCATAAAATAATTAGGTGATCACAATCCGTCCTGAATTCCACAGACAATCAAAAAGGGAAAACAATGAGCATCAATTATCCAGACATGAATACAGGCTGTATTTCCAACCAATACAATATGTAGAACAAATTTGGTCACCACAATGATACCAGATAAATCATAAGCCACATTTCAAACTTTGAATACAACACAATGACCAAACACACTTGGCATTGATTTCACCACACAGTAAGCTCACAATTGAATTTTCAGAATCAAATTGAGCAAAGATGTTGTAAAAGAAAAACGTGGTTTTCCATATACCTTAATCTGGATGGACAGCCAATCACAAATCTAAGAATTTTAACTGCCATGCATAAACTCTCACAAATGGATTTTGAATCTCAGAACCCCCAAACCAATCTGCAGAAATCGCCATTCAACTTTATCGAAGCCTTCCATCGTCCATCGGAGAAAGAGAAACCTTTGGGTTTTGGGTGGTTTGGATTTCTGTTTTGGTGGTATTTTGGGTTTTGCCGGAGTCGGTGGTGAAGTAGCGAAGAGGAGAAAGGAGGTGAGGAAAAGAGGGGGACGGTGGAGCTCCGCTGGTGATGGAGAAAAGAAAGTGTCCGTGGGTGAAGAGAGAGGAAGGAGTGGCGGAGATTTTGCTGGAGGTCGGAGAGGCCACGACGATGGGGTTCGGAATTGAATTTGGGATTTAAAAATTGGCCAATTTAGTTCAAATTTAGGCTAGAATTGAAAGAAATTGACTAAAAAGGGGCTAGAATTTAAATAAATTGGTAAGAGAATTACAAATTGAGCTGCCATTTAATTAATAATATAATTAACGAGATTAATAAATAAATATACTACGTACATAACAATTTACATATATTATTTAAAATTATAAAGAAATTACGTATATATATATTGTACGTAAAATCAATTACATGTAATATTATACAAAATTTACGATGGAATAGTAATAATAAGAAATAAATTATGTATTTATAAATTACATATAAATTTAAAAAGTGTCAAGACGACGATAAAATACATGATTTATGTAGCAATAGGCAAGGAAAATTAAGCTTAAAAAATAAGAATAACTAGTAAAATAACAGCCCGTGAGAGGTATACAGAGGTTAAAATTGGGTGTCAACAATAACCAATTGATGTATTTGGTAAAAGGTGTTTATAAATTGTTCTAAAACATTTTTACAAGGGAAAGGACGAAGGACCAATATAGCAAAGAGAAAGTTAGAAATTTTATTTTGAAAAAGTATTTTATAAATTAGAAAAAATATTCAGGATAAAATAATTAAATTTGGTCATACTAAAAGTGACTATAAGCTCAAATCTCATGAATTGGGGATAACTAATTTTGACTAATACTAATTACTTGGCTTATAAGTCTTTTGGGTATTTATCAAACACGTACATAAGTCAAAATGTGATAGTTGATTCGACTAGCTTATAAGCTTAGCTCAATATCATTTATTTATTTTTTTAAAAGGAAAAAAAGTACTTTTACCCTCTCAAAAGTTTGTCAACACATGCTATTTGTATCTTGATAATCACTTGATTTTTTTACTAATTGAGATAAACCTAGACGCAATGCAAAAAGGTTGCTTAATTTCTGCAAAACTTTTTAAACTTTTAAGACTAATCCATATCTTATTTTTTTTAAAAAAAACATCTCTTGCCTTTTCCAGATGGTTTGAGATTTGTGCTGAACGATTTAGATGGTGGTTAATCATACAATTAGACATAATTGCCTAAAATATGGAATATCTTAATTCCTCTTATTAATTATTCTCTCCGTTCATTTTTAGTTTTCATGATAAGACTTTGCACAACCATTAAGAAATATTAATTAGGAGTGTAATTTGACTCACATACCTCTTATTAATCTTTGTCTATTTATGTGTCTGTTAATTCTATAATAATTAATGCTAAGCGAAATGTTGGAAAAAAATAATTAATTTTCTCTTGATTTTTTAAATTGATAAATATTTAGGAACAATTATTTTTAATATACATGACAACTAAAAAGGAACGAAGGGAGTATAATCATGTAACTTTGTTTACTTGATCTAGCCTAGTGATCATAGTTCTGGTTGATCTTTTAGTTATTTGATTGTATAAATTCTTTTGACACAATCGATGGACAAATACTCCCTTCGTTTTATATTACTTGGCCCCTGTTGATTTCATACGTTCAGTAAGAATTCTTTAATTAAAGTGTATTTTATTAAACTAATTTTTTTTAATGATGCTCTGAATTAAACACGGAGAGATATTAATGTAGTGTAAAAGAGAGAAGTATTTAATATTGAGGAGTAACAAAATAAGGATAGTTTAGTCAAATTACACTCTAGTTAGTATTTTTTTAAGAGGCGTGTAAATAAAAAATGGGACAAATAAAGTGATTCGGAAGGAGTAAAGTGAAACAAAGGGAGTTTAAACTCCCTGAACTGTAGTTTTGAGTCTACTCTTCAACGCTTTTCAAGTTTCAATTAAGCTAGCGTTTGATCATAGATTTAGTTGAAACTCAAAAAAAATGAGTTATTGAAGTCGTGTTGAAAAATAGTATTTGGAACTTGAAATTGTACTTGGACATATATTTTACTTTGAAAAAAATTAAAATTTTGTGATTGAAAGTGAAATTTCACCATTTGAAACTTGTTCAAAAAAATTTCAAAAACTGATCAAATTTCATAAACAAATAATATTTTTACTCCAAAATTTATGACCAAACGGGAGCTAAATGAATCTCCTCTTTTCTGCAAGCATGTTCTTCCTAACTTCCTTTAGTGCATTACTAGTTAAGTTACATCTACTTACACCAGCATAAACATCTTATCATCATCATCATCACTATTATATATTGGTCTTACTTAATCTAAGTTTGTTTCTAAAAAAAATCATTTTCTAATTAGCTAAAAAAAGTCATTATGGATCAACAGTAGGGGGCAATATATAGGTAAGGTAAGCATAGTAGTATGGTCCCCTTATCCTAGCACATAAAGAGATATAGAGAAAATGACCAATAGAAAAATGTAAAAGAACTAACTTTGGATAAGAAAATTTCATATAATAGGACAGATGAGATGAATTGGAAGTTACTCCAATCCCATTCGTTTCAATTTATATGATATTTTTGGATTTTAAGATTTAAACAAATTTTTTCTTTATTATAATTTTTTTATATATCTTTTAAATATCTTAAATTATGAATTATTGTGACTCATAAACTTTTTACATAATTATTTTAAATATGTAAATTTTATTTTAAAAAACTTAAAAGATTATATACTCGAATTTAGGGTCAAAATTAAACTGTTTGACCCTCAAAGTCTGAATTATGCCATATAAATTGAGATAAAGGGAGTAATAATAGAAAAAGAAGAAAGAAAAGAATTAGCCTTTCCTTTTCTTAACTTTTTCTTCTTGTGATATAATTGGAGTTTTTAGATATTTGATTTCATCTTTTTATAAAATGGCTCTTTGTTGCTTTAGAAGTCAAATAATTAGATGTAACAATCCATGGATAAAACCTAAGGAGAAAAACCTCATGATCAATAGTTAAGACAAAATAATGTGGTCTCTCTTTCTAGAAGGCTTTAATTCATTGTCACAAAACTAATAACTTATAGGATAAAGTTGTAGGTTAGAATATGGAATAATATATACTCAAAATAGAATAAAAAAGAGCTTGTATTTTCTAAAAAGACAAGTGCATCATTTTCTTAGAAAAATAAAGTGTATTTGCTCACTTATTAGTTACATAATATCTAGTACAGTATATCAATCACCAAAGATTCAATTATGTGACCGACCCAGAATTTTAAGGTCATGGATGCTATCTTTCTTCAGTAAAGTTTGCTACCGATTACAAAATAGAAGTGCAAAATTATTTGAACACATTAAGAAAAAGTTAAAACTAAACGAAAAAGTGAAGCATTTTGCCTTTAAAGTTACAAAAATGTGTACTGTTAGAGAAATATTCAAGCATCTTTGGATGCTTAAAAACTACGTAATCAATTAACAGTTGTCATAAAATACGTTTGTTATTTCTAAGTTCTAATTCTCCAATACAGTTCTCAAAGTTAAATAAATTGAAGGGCGTAAAAACAATTGATTTGAACAAATTATTTATTTCAAAATTATTAGGATTTCTACTATTAGACGTGTGCCAAACAAATCATCTGTGTTGGCCATGCATGCAGGCACTTTACCTACTATTTTGTGTGGTAGTCAAGTATGCTCAGTACTGGCAGGGTTATCCTTGTCCAAGGCATATCAATTGACACTTCCTCGCTCAAAAATTATAGTATTATATATCGTTAACTTTATATATATATATATATATATATATATATATATATATATATATATTTAATGTTGAGTTTTCTTAATTTTTTTGTATACTTATTTCTTTATATTTTAATTCTCCGTAACAAAAATCCTGACAGAATCACTAATTAAGTATTCGCTCGTTTAATTTTTGTAACCCCTCAAACATGTTGTGTTGGAATTTTCAAGAGAAAATAGCAGAAATAAGTAAAAGGAAAAATAATTATAGGCCCAAAATTCTGAAACAACACGTTGCTTTGTGAAACGATGTGCTGTTTGGAAAATGATGTTATTTCGGAAAAGATGTATTTTTTGGGTAAAGATGTGTCTTTTGAAAAAATATGTATCTTTTCGGTAAAGATGTGTCTTTTGAGAAAAGATGTGTCCTTTCGGAATCAATGTGGCCTTTCGAAAATGATGAGTCGTTTCAAAATTTCTTGGGTCCTCTATAAATAGGGAAACATCCTTAGCATATGGAATGGGAATACACATCTAATACCAACATTCTTCCATAAAAATCTGTATAAGTTTGGTGAATGCAGTACCATTTCTTGTGTGTTCAGAGACTTGTTTCATTATTTCTTGGCTTTGCTTCATTCTATTCCGGGAGAGTACTTGTAAAGAACAAATAATTCTCTTTGGAAAGTGATCCAAGTAAGGTATATGGCTTGAAGCATATCCGAATTTTTCACTGTAGACACACTATTTTCTCTAACAATCTGTTTTTCCTACATGTTGTGCCCACTGAAAGCCAGGGGCGGAGCTACACTATGGTCAGGCTGGTCAATCGAACGTCTTTCACCGAGAACTTATATCGGGAATATAGGGAAAATATTATGCTTTTTGGATATATATTTCATACTGAACAGTAAGCTGGGAAGCAATTGAGCTAGAATCTTCTTGAGTTGTCTGATTCTGGGAAAGTATAATTATTGCCGCTAATGTTGAAATAATATGAAAAAGATTACAAATAACTTATTTTATTTATTGTTTATACTTAATAAAATTCTAACAAGCATACATATGCATGTTATGCCAAGTAGATAGGAGTCCCCAGAAGTTAGCTGAATATAAATAATTAACAGAAAATGATAAGCAAATTAAAGTTGCTCGTAAAGAGTTAGGGTAAAAAACTTTTCGTATAATTAACACTTAATTATGATCAAGTGATATACATTTTTACTTTGATTTGTTAATTCATAAGATTAATCATTTAGTTAGATGTAAACACTGATACTATATAGGCATTTTTCAAGAATTAATAAGCTAACCAATTACGTGCAAGTCGTCTTTCTAGGCTCCTGCCTAAAATTTCTAGCTTTTTGTTTTGGTTAGAACCAAAATTATTGAAAGAAAGATGGAACGACTATGTGTTATTGGGTAGAAGGTCCTCGAGAGTTGCAGAACATAGCGAAGAGATCCCTCGAGAGAAGAGTTTTCCATGACTGATTAGGCAATTATGGCACCCTCGAAGAGGTTTCCGCCTAAAACCGTATCGTAGGGAGCCACATACAGAAAAATCGAATACCTTCGAAGGGCTCATATGGTGTGAAAGAAAAGGACAGGGGATAAAAGCGTTAGAATTGTCAGGTGCACGAACGCGTAGTGCATCTATCTGACCTAGGCGAAGGATACATACTAGCACCTACAATGGGTAGGACACCTAGGATATACTATTAACCATGTGTTTTGATATATTATTATTTATTAAATGATTATTTATTTACTTATTTAATTCAATAAAGTGTTACATTAAATAGATCATTTTGTCATATATGTGTCCTCAACTTATATAGTAGATGATTTGGTGTATAGAGTTTGAGCTTATACACAGAAGATTAAATCATCAGTTCTTATAAGTTAAAGTTATAGTTCACAATCGTAGATGGGAATTTGGACAAACCATCAGAATGATTGTAGCACAAGATTAAAAGTAATTTATCTTGATTACGAGAATGGTATAATTCTAACTTCTCGTGCTAGTGCATTTTGTATGTATTGAACAGGACCGAGTAGAGATAGATGTTTTAGACTGACTGATAAAAACATATTCTCTAAACTATTAAATGTACTTATATTCTCAATCTTGATATAACTATTATGAGCTGTATCTATTAATTATCATTTTGATTTATTAAAAGGCGAGATCATGAGATGGATCAATATGCCTGATAGATTGGATGATAATAATATATATTGGTGAAATAATAAGTTAGTTGATAGAATCCATGTCTCGGTATAGAGATTGATGATACGCCTTTTATGAGAAGCTGATAAGTTTTCATGTGTAAACCCAGCCGGTGGATTTATGAATCCGACATATGAAATAAGTTAAGTATTGCTCTAAATGAAATTAATTATTAATTAAATTTGTTAGTAATTTAATTTATTGATTAGTATCTGTAATCTTAACATGAGGAATTACATAAGTGTTTAATAGGAAATTACGAAATATAAATAGAGGAGTGCAATTACGAATTTCTAGTGGAATAATTTATAATTTATTATGGTAAGAATAATTCAAATTAATATTTTGAATTATTTCCATAATAGGGAGCCTCAATAATTAATTATGTGGTCCCGGTCCCTACAGTGCCCATATTTAACTAGAACTCAGAATCCTATTTTCTAGGGGATTGGGAAAAAGTGGCAATTTTCCTTGTTCAAAAGAACAAGGAAAAACACCACCCTTGTCTGTCAAGGAAGAGGCGTGCCTCTTGTTCTCTCTGTTGGACATGGAGAGATACTCTATAAATAGGGGTTCTTCCAACCTAGAAAAAAGACACACAATTAGTTTTCTGCACAATACTTGCCCACCCCAGTATTGAGAGAGTTCGGCTGTGAATTTGGGATCACTGGAGAAGACCGTAGAACTAAAGTCGGGCTTGCTTCAAGATATCTGCTCACGCTTCAAGAGGTAATTCTTGGTTAATTTTCAGCATGCTTTATGTGTACTACGTGTTGGTATTTGTTGTCTATTATTCATGTAAGCAATATGATCCTGGAATGCTTCTGCTGCGTGAATTATTTTCCAACAATTGGTATCAGAGCCATGCTTACATCTTTATAGATAATCTAGACATCATGTATATGTGTGCGAAAAGGAATACTGTTTCATGATTTTTTATTCAAAATCGTGTGATATTTAATTATATGCTACAGAGAGGTCGATTGTAACAAACAACACGATATTGTTGAAATCTTGGAACCTAACCCAATTCTTAAATTTTATTAAATATAATGGATAAAAGAGTTTGAATTTGATGTTCTATGTGTTCGGCGTCAGAATAGTAGTGTTTAGATATGCATAATTAAAAACTGCTACTTCTTGTTTCTTAAATATTTTAATGCCTTGGTTCATAGTAAAATCCTAGTAGATTCCTTCATAAGGATTAATTGTTAGGGCATTAATTATTTGTTTTTGAGGGTAGAGTTTTTGTTTCACTTGGGGTGGCGGCTGCTGTATAAACCCATATATTGTATAAGAAATTGAAAACCTTTTAATAAAAGATAAATCAAAGGTTGGAAATTATTCCTTGTTTCATGTAAGTGAATGGCCATGAGAACTTTTCTACTGTAATTTTTTTATAAAAGGAATTCCTTGGATTTTTATATTTTGAAAATAATGGTCTTGTTTTTGGAATCATTTAAAATTATTTTATTATATGGTTATTTTCTCATGTGAATGTATGTGAGATGGTATTGTGAATGAATTGGAGGTCGTGTACCATTTTTTCTATTTTCTGGAATTTCTTTATAAAATTTGAAAGAGAAAAAATTATAATTTGGTGACACAAGTTCATCCTCATGATTACCAAGATTAAATAGTAATGAAGTATTAAGTTTATGTGCTGGCTTAGACCTTCCTTCATATCGGATAAATTTAATACAAGTCATTACATATTTAATTACTAGTTTGATAATCTGTATTAACTCTCCTTAACTGAGTAATATACGATTGGATCAATGTAACTAAGGGTTTTGATTTTCACTTGATTTAAACTAACAGTATACTCTCCATCTGAGTTAGATCAGTAAAAGTTTATAGAGTGAATAATCGGTCATTATATATGTGTATTGCATAAGTAGTTCTCCAATCCCATCGATTGGCTATTTGAGATGCATGAATATATATATATATGTGATGAGTTTGAATTTAATTATTCAATATTTATATGACTGTTTTATTGATCTATTGTAAAAAAATATTTAATCTTACATTCAATATGTCTCCTGTTACTCCCCTTAGCACTATTATGAGTCAAAATAAATTTGAGGATCATAACTTTACTGAGAAAGGTTCTCCTTCTAAATCTAAAGGTGAAAAGAAGAAGAAAAAAAACTCACAATGCTAAGAAAGTTGTATCTCTAACTGGAGGCATGAAAAAGCCTAAAGGCAAGTGTTTTCATTGCAAATTGTCCGGCCATTGGATGACACATTGTCCAGTTTTCTTAGCCAAGCAGAAAAACAAGTTAGATAACTCACTTTCACTTGTCATTGAAAT
Source organism: Jaltomata sinuosa (assembly GCA_003996215.1). Taxonomy (NCBI): domain Eukaryota; kingdom Viridiplantae; phylum Streptophyta; class Magnoliopsida; order Solanales; family Solanaceae; genus Jaltomata; species Jaltomata sinuosa. The sequence goes on along the minus strand of QJPP01000485.1, from coordinate 411,837 downwards.
GTGTTTAGCGGCTGTTTCTACCACGTCAAGGTGTGTGGACTCAGAAGCCATTGATCACATCTGCACTACAAGGCAGGGGTTTCAATAAACGCGCAAGCTGATTAGAGGTGAAGTTAGTGTTTTTCAAGCGGATGGCTCAACAGCTCCAGCTTTAGCATTAGAAAATGTTAGTATCTCGTTTGGTAGTGGTAGAGTTTTAATTTTAAAAGACACATTATATGCACCTGCTATTAGAAGAAATTTGATTTTAGTTTCTAGAGCTTTAAGAGATGGTTATAATGTTAATTTTTCTGATAACGGTTGTGTTATTAGCTATAATAAATATTTTATCTCTGCTGGTACATTGATTGATGGTCTTTTTATTATTAATATATTTCCTGAACTGCAACAAACTATTGAACTGAATAATGTTAACCATTCTAGTAAAAGAAAATGATCTTCTGAATTTAATGAGACCTATCTATGACACTTGCGTCTATGTCATATAAATCTACACAGGATTTCAAGATTGGTTCAAGATGGACCTTTAGGTTCATTAAAAGTGGAGGCACTACCAACATGTGAATCCTGTTTAGAAGGAAAAATGACTAAGAGACCTTTTCCCTCTAAAGGGAATAGAGCCAATGATAAACTAGAGTTAATTCATTCTGATTTGTGTGGCCCAATGAACGTTCAAGCAAGAGGTGGCTATGAGTATTTCGTGACTTTCATTGATGACTACTCAAAATATGGATATATTTATTTATTGCGCCATAAGTCTGCATGCTTTGAGAAATTCAAAGAGTTTAAGGCAGAAACAGAGAAACGACATGGAAAATATATCAAGTCACTACGATCTGATCGTGGTGGCGAATACCTCTCCACAGAGTTCATTAGTTACTTATCAGACCAAAAAATTACGTCTCAAATGTCTGCACCTAGAACGCCACAACATCATGGTGTAGCAGAAAGAAGAAATCGGACTCTTTTAGAAATGGTTAGATCTATGAGGAGTTACTCTGATTTGCCTTTTTCATTTTGGGGATATGCACCAGAAACTGCAAAGTATATTTTAAACTTAGTTCCTTCTAAGTCTGTACCTGTGACACTCATAGAACTATGGACTGGGCATAAACCTAGTTTGAAACATTTTCGAATTTGGGGATGTCCAGCACATGTGCTGAAAGAAAAGGCAGAAAAATTAAAACCAAGAACAGAATTTTATGTTTTTATTGGGTACCCTAAAGGAATGAAAGGTGTTCTGTTTTATAATCCTAAAGAAAAGAAGTTCATTGTAAGTAGAAATTCCAAGTTTCTAGAAAAGGATTTTTTAACAAACCACGTTCCTAGAAGTAAACTAATTTTACGGAAATTAAGCAAAGAGATAACGAATCAAAATCAATCTACTGACGATAATGAAAAATCAAAATCAAACTCCAGATGTTAGAATTAACATACCATTGCCTTTTATTAGTGGGAGAGATGTTGATGAACATACAGTTCCACAAGTACAAGTTTCCAAAAATTCATTGCATCAAAGTAGTGGGAGTAGTATTGAGGAAATTGCACTAGAGGAAGAAGTCGTTGATATTTTCACACCACAAGGTGCTGAGAATAACCTAAAGACTCAAGATCCTATAAATGATGTGGTTCAACCACAAAATCATACTAGTACACCTTTTTCAGTACCTTTCCCTCCTATAGTGCCTCGTCGTAGTGGGAGAGAGATAAGAAAACTAATTCGGTATGCACTCTTGGGAGAGTCTTTTGACAGAATCCCTGAAGAGTTGAATACCAAACCCGTGAATTACGATGAAGCGCTACAGGATAAAGATGCAGAAAAATGAATTGTTGCTATGAAATTAGAAATGGAGACAATGTATTCCAATAAAGTCTGGGATCTTGTAGAACCACTTGTAGATGGAGTCAAACCCATTGGATGCAAGTGGATCTATAAGAAAAAGAGAGGAGTAGACGAAAAAGTGCAAACTTACGAAGCTAGACCTGTTGCAAAAGGGTTTACTCAAAAAGAAGGGATCGATTATGAGGAAACATTTTCGCTAGTAGCCATGCTTAAGTCTATTAGAATTCTCTTATCCATTGTTGCTCATTATGATTATGAGATTTGACAAATATATGTCAAGACAACTTTTCTTAATGGAAGTCTTGATGAAAGTATTTTTATGCGACAACCAGACGGTTTCATTCAAAAAGGTCAAGAACACATGTTGTGCAAGCTTAAAAGATCCATTTATGGATTAAAGCAAGCTTCTAGGGTATGGAATACTTGTTTTGATAATGCGATTAAAACTTTTAGTTTTGAGCAATATCTTGATGAATCTTGTGTGTACAAAAGTGGATTGGGGATAAGGTGGTATTTCTGATATTGTATGTAGATGATATCTTGCTCATAGAAAATAATGTGGGCTTGTTGAATTCAGTTTAAAAATGGTTGTCCAGTAATTTTGATATGAAGGATTTGGGAGAACCTGCTCACATCCTTGGGATCAAGGTTCTACGTGATCGCAAGAAAAGAATGTTAGGCTTATCTCAGGCTGTTTACATTGATACTAGTCTTATCAAGTTCAACATGCATGATTCCAAGAAAGGATTTCTTCCTTTCAGACATGGAATTTATCTATATAAGGATCAATGTCCTAAGACAGATGAGGAGACAGAAAACATGAAGGCGGTTCCTTATGCATCAGCCGTAGGAAGCCTCATGTATGCGATGTTGTGTACTAGACCTGATATCTATTTTGCTGTAGGCATGATTAGCAGATTTCAGTCTAATCCTGGACGAGAACATTGGACGGCAGTTAAGCATATAATCAAGTACCTAAAAAGGACTAGGGATTACATGCTAGTCTACCATTCGGATGAGTTAGTGTCAATAGGGTACACAGACTTAGATTTCCAGTCTGACAAGGACTCTCGTAAGTCGACCTCTGGAAATGTGTTTACTTTGGGAGGTGGAGCCATTGTTTGGAGGAGCATCAAGCAAACTCGTGTTGTTGATTCCACCATGGAAGTCGAGTATGTAGCAGCCACTGAGGCAGCTAAGGAGGCAGTATGACTCAGAAACTTTCTAAAAGACTTGGCGGTAGTCCTTGCGATAGAAGCCCCACTTATTATTTATTGTGACAATAGTGGTGCAGTTGTAAATTCAAAAGAATCACGAAGTCATAAGAGGGAAAAACACATTGAGCGTAAGTACCATTTGATTCGAGACATAGTTCAGAGAGGAGATGTGATGGTTGCGAAGATTGCATCAGAGAACAACCTAGCAGACCCTTTCACAAAAGTCTTTTGATAGGCATGTAGAAGGGATGGGCATTAGAGTTGTAGGTGTATGGTTATGAGTCTAAGTGAGAGATTGTTAGGATATACTATTAACCATGCGTTTTGATATAGTATTATTTATTGAATGATTATTTATTTACTTATTTAATTCAATAAAGTGTTACATTAAATAGATCATTTTGTCATATATGTGTCCTCAACTTATATATTAGATGATTTGGTGTATAGAGTTTGAGCTTATACACAAAAGATTAAATCATCAGTTCTTATAAGTTAAAGTTATAGTTCACAATCGTAGATGAGAATTTGGACAAACCATCAGAATGATTGTAGCACGAGATTAAAAGTAATTTATCTTGATTATGAGAATGGTATAGTTCTAACTGCTCGTGCTAGTGCATTTTGTATGTATTGAACAGGATCGAGTAGAGATAGATGTTTTAAAGTGACTGATAAAAACATATTCTCTAAACTATTAAATGTACTTATATTCTCAATCTTGATATAACTATTATGAGCTATATATATTAATTATCGTTTTGATTTATTAAAAGGCGAGATCCTGAGATGGATCAATATGCCTGATAGATTGGATGATAATAATATATATTGGTGAAATAATAAGTTAGTTGATAGAATCCATGTCTCGGTATAGAGATTGATGATACGCCTTTTATGAGAAGCTTATAAGTTTTCATGTGTAAACCCGGCCGGTGGATTTATGAATCCGACATATGAAATAAGTTAAGTATTGCTTTAAAGGAAATTAATCATTAATTAAATTTGTTAGTAATTTAATTTATTGATTAGTATCTGTAATCTTAACATGAGGAATTACATAAGTGTTTAATAGGAAATTACGGAATATAAATAGAGGAGTGCAATTACGAATTTCTAGTAGAATAATTTATAATTTATTATGGTAAGAATAATTCAAATTAATATTTTGAATTATTTCCATAATAGAGAGCCTCAGTAATTAATTATGTGGTCCCGGTCCCTACAGTGCCCATATTTAACTAGAACTCAGAATCCTATTTTCTAGGGGATTGGGAAAAAGTGGCATTTTTCCTTGTTCAAAAGAATAAGGAAAAACGCCACCCTTGTCTGTCAAGGAAGAGGCGTGCCTCTTGTTCTCCCTGTTGGACATGGAGAGCTACTCTATAAATAGGGGTTCTTCCAACCTAGAAAAAAGACACACAATTAGTTTTCTGCACAATACTTGCTTACCCAAGTATTGAGAGAGTTCGGCTGTCAAGATATCTGCTCACGCTTTAAGAGATAATTCTTGGTTAATTTTCAGCACGCTTTATGTGTACTACGTGTTGATATATATTGACTATTATTCATGTAAGCAGTATGATCCTGGAATGCTTCAGCTGCGTGGATTATTTTCCAACAACTACATCATCAACTATGGTACTATTAGGATTTCAGGGGATAAAGTTTTCTGATTGATCACAAGCCACCAATTGTAACCTACAAATAGGAGTCTCTTTTCATTTGTAACACATCAATTATCCTGCTCTAGGAATACAACACATTTTTTACTTGTTCTTCAAGCATTAGCTTTCTCTCTACTTTCTTGTTCGCATTTGACTCTAGCTCGACGTTGGATGGATTCGGACCCTCGAGGAACGTCGCCAAGGGCTCTGACCACAAATTTACTATTATTTATTGCTTTTCTTTACTTTATTAGAGTTCTATATTCAATTGTTAACCCCGTAGATAACCAATCCGCTGGTAACGGATTCCAAACAAAGTTAGATCTAACATGCGTGTTTTTTACCTCATTTACAAATTTAATTGTACCATTTTAAGGGTAAACACCATGGCTAGCTGTATTTATCTCACAATTTTTTTTCTGCAATTAGTCATTTCCCTATAAATACAAAGATAAATCATACTTCAATTCTTGAATCAGATTTCAATCGTTCAAATGCTTAATCACTTTCGGTCTGCCCACTAGTATTGAGTACATATACTGGTGAGTGGTGATGGGGACCAAAAACCAACTGCATTTTTTGTGTGTGTTGGAAAATGTCTTCTTCATAGTCCAATCAGTTTAATACGCGCCCTACCTGCCCTTCTATTTAAAATTATGTTTTTGATAAATTAAAATTATGTCATGTCGTGTCTAATTATCTTCCCACATCATGTCTTGTTCATAGTCCAATCGGTTTAATTATGCTCTTCAAAACATGTTAATTAATTGGTGTAATATCAAGTACTACCGTTTTTCTGGGTGAGCAGGCATACGGGCCAGCCAGCGCGCTAGTTGATCAGTCATATCTGGTCAAATGGTTACAAAAATTTCTTAAATTATGACATTTGACATGACGATTATCGTTTACTTACTATTACACGTGTGAAATTTGTAGCCATATTTTATTGACCATTTATGCCAAGACTTTTTAGGTCTGTTTTAATTTTCAGGACCTATTGTTGTGTGTGTTCCTTTTGTTGTTCAATATAAATGAGAAATATACTAAAAGAGACACACTATTTAATATGAATGTAGGTTGATTGATCGAATCACGTTAAGTAATATATTTCTTTTGGTATATTTCTCGTTTATTTTGTTACTTAGCGTCTTTCGAAGTTTGATTTGTTAGCTTCCGTATGACACATGATTATTTTAGTCCTACAACCTAATAAGAAATTAAAAACATTTAGATAACATAGTTCTTACTCCTTTTATTTTGATTTGTTTTTCTGATTTTGGTTTGGCATCGAGTTTAAGAAAGTGAAGAAGATATTTGAATCTTGTCTCTTTAAATTAAAGATATATGAAATGTACCAAAATATCCTTTAATCTTGTCACTACTAAAAAATCAATATTTATCCATTGAAAATGTTCAGTGGTTGTTCCCACAGATATTTTGATTGAATCGATGACAAAGAAAAAAAAAAAGGTAATGTATTCATATGAAAAAATTAGGAAGTTTTCTACTATTTTAGTGAGAATCTGTTTTCCATCATGCATTTTTCCAATGAGTTAGTTCTATGGGAAATGAGTAGAAAAATCATGTTTTATAGCATAAATTTCTTACTGATTCGTGGTGGGAAAAACTTTGCTTTTAGTAGTGTGTTGTCTTAAACATGTCATGTGAAAAGTTAGAATTAAAAGAGTTGTCAAAAAATAAAAAAGAGACATTCTTTATGAAACAGACTAAAAGGAGAGTAAGACAAACAAATTGAAACGACGAAAGTAATAAACAATAAGTAGGGGTGGCAATTGTGTGAGTTGGGTTAAATTTGAGCGGGTCAAAATGAGTCAAAATAATAAACGGGTCAAGACCCAACCTGACCAAAATTTGCTTGGGTCAAAATGGGTTGGGTCAAAATGGGTTAGGTAATGGGTTAGTAACGGGTCATAATCCAACCCACTCAATTTTTACTAAGTTTTAATTGCTTTATTTGTTATTTTATAAGTTTTTAGTACCTAATAAAATTATTTTTTCCTTTATTATAACTATATATAACATATAAAATTTAAAAAAAAAGAGTTTTTTTAAAAATATTTTGATAAGATTTCTCAAAAGTCAATTTGGATTACATATCAACCCAATTTTCAATGAATTGAAATGAGTTGGGTTAAAATGAGTTGAACTAACAAATAGGTATATTAATAACCAACCCAAATCTAAATGAGTTGGACGAATTGGACGGGTTGAATTTGATTTTGCCGCCCATAAGTCAACAACTATCAATATCCCCTACTATTTCTGCTAGCTGAACTGGATAAAGTGCCCAATTTTACTTGGATATTTGTTGAATGTCACTTTTTTGTTAGATATTTGTAAAAGGAACGAAATCACCAAACCAAAGTTTCTTTTCCATGACGAAACAAAAAGGGGTGAAGAGAAGACAAAATTTTAAAAAGGTGTGTGATTAGTCTTTGAGTTGTAACTTGTAACATTATTCATAATACAACTCACCAAGAAACACAAGCTGTAAAGCAACAATATTGCAACTTTTTTCTTCTTTCATCCTGAACCTTCCATTAATCATGTCATGATTAATTTTTGTTCCTTGATCAATTTTTTTTTATTCATCCTGTTTGTTAAGTTAGATTTGTTACTAGTATTATTTAATGTGTGGCCTAATCAATGTAAAGCTTACGCTATTAGAAATAGAGGTTTTTTACACCGCAAATTTATATAAAACATGATTTTTTCACTCATTTTTTACCGAATCATATCACTAGGAAAACGAAATGCTGGGAATCTTTCTAATTTTTACACTACTATTTTTTCTTTTCTCACTGATTCAATCAAAATATCCATGAAAATAGCCATCAAACAATTTTCAGTGACAAATGTCAATATAAAAATAGTGTTTTTTTTAAGTATTGTCATAACTAATAATTAATGAAGAATAAATCTTATTCGTAAGATTGATTACTTGATTAACGTATCCGATTAAGTTACAATCTCTACAAATTAATCCTCTCTTCATTTATTAGAGTTATTACATATTCTCTACACGTTCTCCATCACTGACCATTAATATGATATAGTAAAGTCAGGGCGAGAAGATAGAAGTTATTTTCAGCCAACGCTTTCGTTTTGTGATAATAACTTCTGCTTTAGATATTTTTTTATTGTGTTTCTCTATAAAATTATTGTGTTTAAGATACTGGTATGCATTAAAACTAGCATTTAGCTATAGATTTTGGATCAGATTTTGAAAATTTATCTTCAAATATCTGTTTAGCCATGAAATTTGATCAGATTTTAAAAATCAGATCTTTAAATATTTTCTGACCAGTTTTTTGAGAAAAAATTCACTTCCATTCACAGAACTTCAATATTTTCTCAAGTAATTCAAAGTTTCAAAAATTATAACTTCAAAAACTCAAATTTTCAGGTTTCAAGTTCCAGCTTCCAAATCTATGACCAAACGAAAGCCAAGTAGCATGCTTACATCATCTTCATCCATGATCCATATCTTTCAAATTTTCTGTTACATTCCAATTAAATAAAGATCACGACTCTAGCTAGTGATCTTTTTTTTTTCTTTTGATAATTCTTGTCTCAACTTTTTCATTTCCTTTCCTTATTGCATTATCAAAACTTGTCAATTTTTTTTATCAAAACTTACCAAAGGAAATGAAAAGTTGATAATTCTTGTCTCAACTTTTTCATTTCCTTTGGTAACTTTGGTAAGAAAAGTTGATCACGACTCTAGCTAGTGATCAACTTTTTTTGCATTATCAAAAAAATTATGTTCGTGGGGACCAAAACTTGGAAGTTGTCCATATATTTCTTGCTTAGACTTGACAGTTGTATGGTAATTAATTTGTCATTAGTGTTGAATTGTAAGTGCATTTACATGGACAAGTCAATTAGTGATCTAAGATTGTCCCCTTTTATTTCTTCTTTTTATCTTTTCTTTGCTGTGTGGGGGTCTGGGTGTTTACTTGATCAATTCTTTTCCAAGTAGAAGTAACCTATTATTATATTATTATGTGATCCCTAATTCCCTATCAATTCAACCATCAAAAAATAAATAAATTATATACATAAAGATTGCATAAAAAAGGGGGTAAAACTCACATGTTTTGTAATTGATTTGTAAAGACGTACTAGAAAATATTTAATTTAAATACAAACTATATATACAAGTACTATAAATGTGTTACTCCTTATTTTTTCTTGTACCTCAATTATATTTTTTTCTAGACTGTTTTTTTTTGAGCTGAGGATCTATAGGAAACAACCTCTCTATCTCACCTCTGAGGTAGTGGTACGGATTACGTACACTCTACCCTCTCCAGACCCACTTTGTGAAAATACACTGAATATGTTATTGTTGTTATTGATAAAAGTACTATAAATCATAAATTTTATGATAAAAATTATTTAAGAAACATTTGATCAAATCACAAGATATTTAACTCTCTCAAATGGAGTAATTAATGCCACATAAAACGGGAAATTAGAAGGTAGTAGAAATTTACTTGAAATCATTGAATCAATATGTATTAAGTATATTTAATTATCATGGTTAAGTAATAAATTAAAATAATATTGTATTTATTGAGTTGGTGGAAACATCTAGTGCACAGAAAATAAAATAAAGCTTTCCAAAATTTTAGAAGTATCAACTGTTAATAGTTTATTTAGTACAATGGTCAACAAGAAGCTGGAATAGCTCAGTTGGTTAGAGCGTGTGGCTGTTAACCACAAGGTCGGAGGTTCGACCCCTCCTTCTAGCGAAATATAATTTTAAATTTTATTTTGTTGGGCCGCACTTAATTTGGCCCAATATCTAGCCATTGAAATAGGTAAAAAAAATAATTAAAAAAATTTATTTTGATCGTCTCATTTAAGTAATCAATACCCATCTAATTTTTTTTTTACACGAATACTTAAGGAAAAATTAGACAAAATATCCATTGAGTAAATCTTTTACATAAAAAATAACCCACTTTAAAAAATAACTTATTTATTACCAAATTTGGCCATTACCTGTGTCGGCATTTAAATTAGAGGCATTACCTCCGTCCGTGTTGGCATCTTCTTCTTTGCCACTTATCATGTTTTTTTTCCTGCATATATTTCTCTCTTTTTTTAAAAAATCATTATTTTAGTGTTCTAGTGGTCTTGCTCTTTTTGTTTTATTTTATTTTATTTTGTTTTTTCTCTTTCTTCCCCACATCTTTTATTTAATGTTAATTAAAATTTACTTAAAACTTGATTTTAAAATTTAATATATCGAAATGTGAATATTTTTGAGTGAATAATATAAGAAGACTTGAATCATTAAAATGATGTACATATAATCTAATGTATAAATATAGTACAAACAACGTATATATATATATATATATATATATATATATATATATATATATATATACATACCATTTATACAATATTAATATATTACATAACTATTTTATACAAGAGCAATACACGTTTATACAATATCAATACATGTTTATACATTATTTATATAATATCGTTACATTATATATACACTATATAATAATTTATACAATATTGATACATTACATATATATTATATATACAATGTTTGAGACGTTATATATGAATTTCCCTTAGTGATTAATAAAATTATTAGTTACCAAAAAAAAAATCTGACCATTTAGCCACGGTTTTTATATCATTTAACCACGAGTTGACCGTGGCTAAATCGCGCGTATTTTTGACTTTGTGGCTATTTATTTTGTAAATAAAAACATGGCTATATTTATTGAAAACTAATTACTTTTTTGTATATATACGAAAATTACCCAATACTTAATATTAGACAATCTTCAAAAAAAAAATACTTCTTTTTTAGCTTCCACATTCAGACACATACGATTGAAACTTTAGCCAATTTAACGTGTATTTTAGTCATATTAGATCGTCGTGGCATGAACGAAAAAATATATGAAAAAATTGAAACGGTGTTAAATGTGTTTGTTAAGTTTTTTTGTTATATTGGTAAATTGATGATTGAAGTTTGTTTTTTTATGATATATGAAACTTATGTTTCAAATTTGAGCTTGTTTAGAGTAGATTTGAGTGTTTAAATTTGAAAAAATAATTTTAAAAAAATTGGCAAAAACTTCAGACGTACATGACTGAAAGTTTAATCAATTTTTATATGCACTTCAGTAAAAAATGTCTGAACTTTTATCTTTGCAAATTGCAAGTCATACTAAACATCGGGTGAAAACATCTGATGTTTATCTTTCACAAGGCCACACTTTCAAATGCGAGTGTCTAAAATTATCAAGCTTCAGACACAATTATCTAATTTTTTGTTCAAAATGGATAAATTTACAAAAAAATATTATGAAGCGTGTATTAATTAAATGATGACATTTAAAACAGAAATTCGTGCACTTCTCCCTTAAAATAGCCTAAATAGCAATCTTATGGCCTGATATACACAAATGCCCCTTTTAAAAAAAGAGAAAATTGCCTGATGTATCAATTTCGGGCTGCCTATCACATTTTAAATGGTACTTTTAAAAAATTATATAGCATATATACAAAATACACATATCTGTGCATCTAAAAATGCTAGCAACGAGTACTTTTTAATACATAGGGATAAAACAAACGAGTTTAGCACCAAAAGGGACACTTTTTGAACCCTATATATCGAAAAGGACACTCCCTAATATCTCATACCAAAAGAGACAGTTCGCCACTTTTCCTACACATCTGTTAACTCTCACCCTTTTCATCGCCAGGATATGGGCGAACCCCATTTCCGTTCAAATTTTTTTGTAGTTAGCCAGACATGGACGAACTGCATTTCATGAATAATGGAAATGAATGACCAAGCAAATTTCCAATACAAAATTGCATCAACTTGTCACGTTTTGTTACATGTGTCACCTTTATAATTTCAACCTCTTTGCAATATAGCATTCCTCCTGAAACGGTTCAAATGTTTTCAATGACACTCAAATACAACCTGTCTTGTACGTGTTTTTAGAGGTAAAATGAAGATATATGATCCTGAACTCTCGATTCTTATCACCGATCGATATGACATATCAATTATGGGTAATGGGCATATAATATTTGAGGAGACTCGAATTTGGAATGATGATTCTTTATCGGCTTTTCTTCGTAGTCCGGAGAATTTTGGCAATCACATGCGTCTAGCGACGCTTGATATGTATGCAAAAATTCAACGCACTATTCCGAATAAAGAATCAACCGAAAATGAGTTTGATATTCAAAGTAGTACATATGTTGAATGCGTCATTCAGTCATTGGATCCAGATGAAGCATTAAATTGTTGTATTCATGTGATACTGCCTTATCAAGAAACTCCCTGATGTTTAAAACAATCCCCATAATTAAACTCTGTAATCTATTGATAAAATTCGCGAAGAGCCAGTAGGTATGTTGACCCTCCATTCCAAGCTTGTAAGCACTTCATTTCTTAATCATTTGCTAAAGAAACACGTCTTGTCCAAATATTCTTTTTGGTCTGCTAAAGTTTGAGATTGATTTGGATAACAGAAAGTAAAGAACACAAGACTTTTACGTGGAAACCTCCGTGCTCAAGGGAGTAAAATCACGACCTATCCCAGTAAAATTTCACCAATCAATCTTCACTAAATAACTGAGCAACTCCGGATTATAGACTCCAGTAATCCTACGGATTAAACTCTTAATCCACTACACTGCAATAACTCTATTACAATGTTAGATGCAATAACTCTACTGCATCACCACAATATTAACTAACTCTAGCTAATACAACTTCATACAATCAACTAGCTCTAGTTGATGGTTTACAACACAAGAACATAAATACAAAAGACTCAACTAATAACAAGGAACTGTTGACATCATCTTGATCACGATCAGGTCCCTTGTTCGGAGAGCTTTTGTTTCCTTGAAGATCTTGAGGAGCCTTTGCTTTTTGTGAGAATGAATCTTTGATTATGCAAAAACTAGATTTTGGCTAAAGTGTCTCATTGCTTATAAATGAGAGAGACAAAACCTTAGCACATTGCCATTGGTCCAGCGGACTTCGAGGACTGCAGAAACACAGTCCTAAAGCTGCAGAAAGTACACATTACAGCTGTACCATGTTGACTGTACTTTCAGGCCGCTAGGGGTACCAGGTCCCTCTAAGTGTTTGTCAATCATCAAAACTAAAAAGACCATGTTACATCATTTCCCCCCTTTTTGATGATGACAAACTAAGTTCCCCCTTGTCGTCCTTACCTGGTCCCAAACTAAGTTCCCCTTGCCGTCCTTACCTGGTCCCTTTCACAAGTTCCTCCTGCCACCTTTCACACTAAGTTCCCCCTGCCACTGTTACCACTGTTACTTGGTCCCAAACCTGTTCCCCCTATCAGTATATCTTTTCCTTTTTGGCATCATAAAAAAGAGTGAACAGTAAACCAAAAATAATGATGAGTAACAATGTTAAATCATACCTCTGGGGCAACACTAACATGAATGAAAGGAGATAGTCAAAGGAAATCAGGTGCAAGATAAGCATCATAACAACAACTTCATTTTATTCATTAGGGCAGCATTACAAAAGGTTCACACAAAAATAAAAACATCATTAGCAAGACACCACCAAAGAAGACTAAGAACATGAGGGAGTTAGAAGGCTAGGACTGGGGAGGAAGTAAGAAAGGGAAGAGTGAAGGTGAATCATGCCAACTTTTGAAGCAAAAGAGTCATGCGAGTGTTGACCTCTTCATGAGCATCCAGCAGCTTCTGAGTGAGAATTCTGACCTAGTCTCTCAGAGTGGTGACTTCAGAGTTCAGACGAGTATTTTCCTCTTGTATCTTGGTAACCGTATCTGAACTGTCACCTGGTCCCTCAGAGGTGGTTTGTATTTGAGCCTTGAGAGTTACAATCTCAGCATCTCACTGAGCAATTAAATCCGTTAATCGTTCCATCTCAACAGATGATCGCTTCTGAGATGCGATCAGGTCAGACATAAATGACTTAGACCCAACTCCTCTTTCTCTTTCTATACACTCACACTCCTCAAGTGTTCCTTTGGTGATCATTTGCTTCATGGTCCCTTGAACACCCTTGCTGGGACGAATACCAAAGTGCATGAAGACTTTGTTCAACAGATATCCATATCCCAACCCATGTTTCCCGTCCTTCATGGCGATGATTTTCCTCATGTGAGTAAGCATGATTGCTGGAAGACTTATGGGTTGCAGGGTCACTAATGTTTCCATGAGAGACAAGTCAGAGATACCAGCAATAGTCCTCTTTTCAGTGCGGGAAAGAAGAACTTTGTTAATAAGTTCAAACACAAGCTGATACTCTCCCTTCACGATTTTAATCTCTCTGTTGGTTCAAAAGAGAGATCTATTGTGCTTGAGTAAGCTTCTGCTTCTTAACTGTAGAAGAGGGACCAGGTTCCTCCGTTTGGTCTTCTAGATGGTCTCTTTTTCTCTTTGAGCCAGAAAGCACATCCTTTTTCTGGCTCGGGGCTGAATCCTTCTTTTTGCTGGAAATTCTTTTTTTTGGGCTCTTAACAGGTTCCTTTTCCTTTTCTTTTGGAGCAGATGCCTCACCTTTTCTCGTAGAGGCCTTCTCTTTGGAGAGAGATTTCTTTCTCACATTTTGCACACCTTTGACAGCATCATCGTCTTCTGTTTCCTCATCAGATTTCCTTTCCTCTTCTAAATCCATCGACTTTTCAGGTTCAGGATCATCAGAGACAACTATTTTCCTCAACTTCCTTCTTTTCTTAGTGCTTTTCTCATTTTCCTTCATGGCTATTGCCATAAGTTGTTCTGTCATGCTTCGAGTACCTGGTACCTTATGTGGTCCCAGAGAAGATGATTCAACAGCAGATGTAGTAACAATTCCTTTTTGAACTTTCCACCGTAGAGGCTCGTCATCCTTATCTATGTCATCTTCTTCTTCAATATTACTCGCCAAAGCCAAAGGAGCCCGAGACGCAGGAGTTCCATCCCACTTGGGAGTAGGGAGAGCTTGGTTGGGACATAGTGGGTACGACTTTTAGGAGACTGATAAGGAGAGAGAGAGGAACTGTCATTGCTAAGCTTAGAGAGGAGGGAAGATTTGAGAGACAGGTGACTTGGTTAGAGAGAGAGGAAAGGGGTTTTAAGAGAAATTTGATTTGAAAAAAGAACAGCTGGGATAGGTTAAAAAGAGGATGAAACAATGTGTCGCATCAGAGAATGGAGATGATGATTCAGGTTCAAATTGAGGTGACATTATTGATTGGAAAGGTGTCAGTGGTGCCGTTACACAATGAATGTCCTTATTTTTAAAATGCACGATTTGTAATACTGACCTGTAAGAGAGACCGGGTCCCCCTTTTTTGAATTTCTGAAGCATGTCTTGATGTTTATCCAGCCTCTTCTCTCCTCTTGATGCTGCTCCTTCCACCATGCGTGCATACCTACAACGGTATAGTATTGAGTTAGACAAATTAGACATATCAAGCTCTAGGATACCTGTCTTCTAATCATAGCCATATGATGGGGTTTTTGCTGATTGAGGGATCATATCCCTTGCATTAATTCGAGCTTCAAACGTTTTTTCTTAAACTAATCTCTTTCTAAGGCTTTGTGAACATATCATCAATCTGGTCCTCTGTCATGCAAAAGTTCATACTGATTAGTTTCTTTTCAACATTATCTCTGAGAAAGTGATGTCGATTGTCAATGTGCTCTGTCTTCTTGTGATAAACTAGATTCTTGGCCATATTCACAGCATTTGTTTCAGCTGTAGAGAGAGCAACTGAGTTCTGTTTCCTGGTCCCTATGAGATAAAGGAGGCTCCAACAAAGTGAGCCATCTCAGAGGTGCTTTTTCTATCAACCAAGTGCCCTATGTAAACAGTATCTCCATAACCAATCAGTTCAAAGTTATCTCCTGAGGGATAGAATAGCACAAGATCAGGAGTTCCTTTAAGATATCTCAGAATCCTTTTTGCAGCCTTGAGATGGGACTACTTAGGACAAGCTTGAAATCTAGCACACATTCCCACACTGAACACTATATCTGGTCTGCTAGATGTTGGGTACAAAAGAGACCCAATGATTCCTCTGTACATGGTTTCATTCACAGCGGGACCAGATTCATCAGTGTCCAGTTTTAAGGGGGTTCCAATAGGAGTGTCAATGGGCTTGTCATTCTCTATGTTGAGCTTTTTGAGCATTTCCTTGATGAACTTATGCTGGCTGATCATAATCCCATTTGACACTTGCTTTATTTGAAGCCCCATAAGGAAGTTCAATTCACCCATCATGCTCATCTCAGACTCACTTCCCATAAGTTTGGCAAAGTCATCACAAAGTGAGTCAAAAGTGGACCCAAAAATGATGTCATCAACATACACTTGAACAATGAGAAGGTTCTTGTCCCTGATTTTTAGAAAGAGAGTGTTGTCAATTTTCCCTCTAGAAAACCCATTTTGAAGAAGGAATTTTGACAATCTTTCATACCAGGCCTTAGGAGCCTGTTTCAGACCATAGAGAGCTTTATCTAGCTTGAACATATGAGATGGGTGATCAAGATCTTCTAAGCTAGGAGGCTGCTTAACATAGACTTCTTCCTTCAGATAACCATTTAGAAAGGCACTCTTGACATCCATTTGAAATAGCTTGAACTCCATGTAAGAAGCAAAGGCAATGAGAATTCTTATAGCTTCCATCCTTGTAACAAAAGCGAATGTTTCCTCGTTCATCAAGCTTATTCCTGAAAAGCCACCTGGTCCTTATAACAGTTCGCTCAGCAGGTTGGGGGACCAGGTGCCACACTTGATTTCTCTCGAACTGATGAAGTTCTTCTTGCATTGTATTTATCCAGTCAGCATCTTTCAGTGCTTCCTTAGATATTTCTGGGCTCAATCTGAGATATAAAAGCTGAGAAGGCAACCATAGCTCTAGACTTGGACCTGTGATCTGTTGAGCAGTGGAGGAAGGGACTAGGTCGAATGCTTTGTCAAGACTACTCACATCTGCTTAAATCTCAGAAGCATTCACCGTTTGGGAGTCAATGTCAGGTCTTTCTTTTGCCTCAACTATGGCTTCATCAGGTCCTTCAAACTCATTGAGAGAGTCTCTTTGAATTTGAAAGAGTTCATCAAGCTCATTATCATTTAGTGTTCCATTTTCATCTAGGTCCCCGGACTCATTGAAGATAATATGGACACTTTCCAACAGAATAAAACACTTGCATCCAAGGGCACATAGATAACTTAGCTTGGGTGATAGAGAAGTTCATATGGGATTTTCTCCAACAGGGACCTGATCATGCATCAGTTAGTGACATAACATGCTGTGTTGATAGCCTCTGCCCAGAAACTTTTGGGAACATCTCCATCAATCAGCACAGTTCGAGCAATATCAATCAGAGTTCTGTTCTTTCTTTCAACTACACCGTTTTGCTGAGGTGTTCTTGGAGAAGAGAAATTATGTCCAATTCCATAATTTTTTACCACGATGTCTGCCATTTCCTTTCTTTTGAGTTTTTCAGGGGCCGGGTACTTCTTTTGTCCCTTCTCATATTTTTTCTTGGCATAGTCTTTGTACTCTTGTTTGTGAAGAGGGCAATCCTTGATAAAGTGTCCAGGTCTTCCACATTTGTGGCAACAATCATTCCCTTTGAACAACTTGCTTGAGTTCCCTTTTAATGAAAAACCACAATTTCTTCTTATCATCTTTTGAAAGCGTCTAGTGATAACCCCCATGTCGGATTCATCACCACTTGAGTCACTTTTCACAGCTTTGAGAGCCAGGCTTTTGTCCCTTTTGGGTTGTTGTCTTTCTTGATCTTGTTGTTTTTTAAGCTCATAGGTTTTCAGATTTCCTATCAGCTCATCCATAGTCATGATCTAAGATCTTTCATTTCTGTGATTGCATTAACCTTGCTTTCCCAGGAGGGTGGTAGCACACTAAGAATCTTCCTAACCAGCTTGTTGGTTTTTATGCCATCTCCAAGACAATGAAGCTCATTTATAATGGATGTGAATCTGGTGTGCATCTCTTGAATAGATTCACCATCATTCATTCTAAACAACTCATATTGTGTGGTCAGCATGTCTATCTTGGATTGCTTAACTTCACTGGTCCTTTCATGAGCTGTCTGAAGTGCATGCCAAATTTCTTTAGCAGTATCACATGCCGAAATATGATTATATTCATCCGTACCAATACCACACACCAATAACTTCTTTGCCTTGAAGTTTTTCTCAATCTGTTTTCTATCGGCATCAGAGTATTCCTTTCTGGTCTTAGGAACAGATTTAGTGTTTTCACCTTCTGTTATCGTCTTCATCGGCACGTAAGGACCATCACAGATGACATCCCACAGTTTCCTATCTTCATCCATGATGAAGTCGTGCATCCTAGTCTTCCACCATCACTGACCATTAAATCTGGGTGGCCTGGTGGTTGACTGACCTTCTTCAAGATTAAGTGGAGCAGCCATTAGAGTAATTTCTTTCTAGGTGTTAACCTTTTAGAAAGTCCTTGCTATGATACCAATTGATGGCTTGTATGGATCCACAGAGGGTCAAGGGAACAGGTCCCTAGACTAGATTAGCAGTGAAGGATGAGAAAGTGAAATAACAGAAAGTAAAGAACACAAGACTTTTACGTGGAAACCTCCTTACTCAAGGGAGTAAAACCATGACCTGCCCCAGTAGGATTTCACCAACCAATCTTCACTAAACTACTGAGCAACTCCGGATTACAGACTCCAGTAATCCTACGGATTAAACTCTTAATCCACTACACTGTAATAACTCTATTACAATGTCAGATGCAATAACTCTACTGCATCACCACAGTATTAACTAACTCTAGCTAATACAACTTCACACAATCAACTAGCTCTAGCTGATGGCTTACAACACAAGAACATAAATACAAAAGACTCAACTAATAACAAGGAACTGTTGACATCATCTTGATCACGACCAGGTCCCTTGTTCAGAGAGCTTTTGTTTCCTTGAAGATCTTGAGGAGCCTTTGCTTTTTGTGAGAATGAATCTTTGATTATGCAAAAACTAGGTTTTGGCTAAAGTGTCTCATTGCTTATAAATGAGAGAGCCAAAACCTTAGCACATTTCTATTGGTCCAGCGGACTTCGAGAACTGCAGAAACACAGTCCTAAAGGTGCAGAAAGTACACATTACAGCTGTACCATGTTGACTGTACTTTCAGGCCGCTAGGGGTACCAGGTCCCTCTAAGTGTTTGTCCATCATCAAAACTAAAAAGACCATATTACATCATTAAGCTTGTTTAAGAAGGACTGCTTAGGATTGAGCCTTCAAATTTTTATGTGTTGTTGTAAGACTTTTAGATATTAACTATATAATAAGTGAACATTTTTTGGTCGTCCAAGATTAGTTCCATAAATATAGACTGTTTGATGGTTATATTTGTAGATAGGTATTTTGAAATGCAGTTCTCCCATTATTCATGAAATGCCGTTCGCCCATGTCATGGCTAACTACAAAAAATTTTGAACGGAAATGGGGTTCGTCCGTATCCTGGCGAACCCCTCTAATTTTTTTTTTCGTTTCTAATGGCCAAACGGTGAGAGTTAATAGACGTGTAGGAAAAGTGGCGAACTGTCCCTTTTGGTATGAGATATTAGGGAGTGTCCCTTGTGGTATATAGGGTTCAAAAAGTGTCCCTTTTAATATCGGACTCTAAAACAAACCTTAGAAATAGTGAAACAAGGGGTGCAGTTGGAATAAAATTAAAGCATTAACGTGGTTAAGAGGGGTTTAATATCATTTTGTTGGTGGAAAAACAAATAAATTTGTCTATATGTCATGACCTTTTCACATCTCGATTATTTTATTATTTTTAAATTCATGCATATATCAAATCTTGTTTTGGTACATGAATTTTGCGATAAATGCATCAAATATATATATTTAGATATATATTTAGATTAAATATATATATTTTGTGTCTGTATGTGCGCATACAAACTTTCTTCATTCTTAAATAAATAGTGTTTTAGGTTTTATATTTGTTCCTAATTAAGTAATATTTTAAATAATCAAGAATAAATTAATAATGTTCTTAAACAGAGGGAGTATGTTTTTTTTTGTGGATTTGCTTTGGTGCTATGGATGAGGCCGAAAAATACGGAATATATAGTTCAATATTTGAATGATTTCATCCCTACATACTACTTCTTCCGTCAAATTTTTACTTGTTTATAAATTTGGTACAACTATTAAAGATAAATAAATATAATGATAATTTTACTCTATTATCATTTAAATATAATAAATTTAATATTTTAAAAAATTATTTCAATAGGCTGAGATTTTACGATATTATCGTTGCTTGTCTCACTCCGCATTGAAGTGTCTGATTTATCAATTTGGTTAATCGTCAGAAGTAAATTTCTTTTGACTTCTTCTAAATAATCATTAATCATTTTTTCTTTATCTCCGTCTTGAAAAGAGATTTTTCTGGCGATATACCTGACCGAACTATCGTCTACAATTCCTTTTTGAGGGTCTTGAGTGTATTCTTGGATTCTTAATTTAATGGAATCCATAAGCTCTTGGCCATACAAAATATTTCTTTTGGGATCTGTTTTCATCAATTTATCCCAAAAATTATTATAAAAGTCTTGTATAAGCAAAGAATATTTTCTTCAGTGAACCCTAATTCAGGAGTCCATTTATGAATCCATGGAATAGAGAATTCAATAAAGAAGTAAACCTGATCAATTTTTTCTAAATAACAAACATGATCTGCATGATATAATTTGTTCAAATCTGGTGATACTTTGGTCCATTCCTTGCATAACGTAAGGAATTGATCGGACAAGATCCGGATTGTGGGATCGTGGTATGACCACCAATTTAAAAATCAATTTGGGATTGGTTCAACAAATATCTTTGCGCACACATTTATGAACCAAGTGTGTTTATCTCTATCATTATTGTAATATAGCACTTTATCAAATGCTTGAATATAATCCCAGTATGTAAAGTTCATACGAGATTTGTTAAGGTTTATCTTCCTTTCTTTCATAGTAGAGATTCCCCAATCTTCAACAAATATAATCCGTTTAATAATGATTTTGGAGAAGTTATAAACGTTCTCATCCGTGGTATAACTGGAAAAGTGCTGAAATTCTGCAATTTCTGTATTTGTCAGAATTGTCTCATAATAAGAATGAGTTTTGTATGACTCACCCGGATAGTATAACCCATTAATTAAGTACATTTGAAGTATCTTCCATGGCTCATCTTTTCTCTGGAGCTTAGAGTTTTCTACAAGAAATATCATTTCTCTTTTTTAGTAGATTTTCATAGGACTTGATATCATCATTGTCCTCTTTGGCGATTGAAGCAAAAGTATTACTTTGCTTTTGGGCAGTCTGGGCGGTCAAATATGACTGTAGATGACCGTATAACAGACTGTTTTCTGGAATATCTTCCAGATGAATAGATGAAGATTCACCCAAATGAAAAATCTTCTCATTTACTAAACTCTTTCTTCCCATTTGTATAATTGAGGAGTTTGATGAGGATCCGTATGACGATCTTTGAGAATAAGATTGAGATGATCTCCCTGGGGTGATCTCCCCCTTCCTCTGACTATGCCTCGAATCCATGGAGGATTCATCCTATATACATAGCAATCTATGATCATTCTGATAAATAATAATCTGTCAAATTATCTCTGACAACCTCTGAGTAATTATGGATTGAGAAATCTTCCTTTACGGTGCTATCAATAATTTTGTCAATTATAAGACTTTTCAAGTCTCTATTTAATGTAATTACCTTTAAAATAGTAATCAAAGTATTTTCATCGAAAAAGACTTCGTAAAAATTCATTTTATAGAAGGTATTCCGGGGATAAGAAATCCGGTAAAGAATTATCAACCCCTTTTTTATAATGAATTTCAAAATTAAAAGGGGCTAATTGAGCCTTCCACCTTGCGAATATTAATTTAGAAGCATCATGCTTAAAATTTTTGTTAAACATATACTTAACAAATTGAGCGTCCGTTTTTATTAAAAACTTTTGATTGTATAAATCATCCTGAAATTTTAAAACACATTTAACAATGGTTAGCATTTCATGGGCCACAGTGACATTATTTTTCTGGGCTTCAGTCCATTTGCGAGAGTGAAATATTATTAAATACTCATTTTTATCGTTGGGATTTATTTATTTCAATATCCCACCATAACAAGTAGTAGACGCATCTGTCTCAATAATTTTTTGCCAAGCAGGGTTAGCAAGAGTTAAACAATGCAAAGATTGAACACAAAGTTTAATATTTTGTACCAAAGTGGTATGATTATTAGTCCAAGGTGATTTATAATTCTTTTTCAGCGTATCATATAAAGGGGCTAAATCACGAGATAGATTCATATAGAATGGGGATATATAATTTAAGCTTCCCAAGAACCTTTGTAACTGAGTCCTATCAGTGATAACATCAGAAAATTTTGATGCAAATTTAATAGATCTTTGAATTGGAGTAATCTTTCCCTAACAAATATGATGTCCTAGAAATCGGACATTAGTTTGGAACAAACTCATTTTTGATTTTGAGAAAACCAAACCATTCTGAATGACAATTTTTTAAATATATCAAGATGCTTTATGTGCATTTCAAATATTTTAGAAAAAACCAAAAATATCAGCAATATAAACAATGATAAAATCCAAATATGGATTAAAAATATCATTCATAGTATTCTGAAATTCAGATAGGGAATTTTTCAAACCAAAAGGCATGACATTCCATTCATATTGCCCAAATAAAACATTAAAAGCAGTTCTATAAGTATGTTCTTTAAATATTTGTACCTGCCAATAACCTAATTTTAAATCAAATTTAGAGAATATATTGGCATCATATAATCTTGATAATAGATCTTTTTTATTGGGGATAGGATACCTTATCCATTTTAAATATTTGTTCAAAGGTTTATAATTAATAACCAATCTTGGAGCACCTCGCTCCTTTTGTGCAGCATTATTAACATAGAAAGCAGTGCAAGACCAAGGAGATTAAGAAGGTTTGATCAAAATTCTTTTGTAATAAATTATCAATTTTCTTTTTGTAAAATTTTACTAACTCAGCGTTCATTTGACAGGGACGCGATTTAGTAGGAATATTATCTTCCAAAAAATCATCTTCATACGAAAGGATGACAATATGCTTTTTTTGATTCCAAAAAACACTGGGGTGATCTGCACAGATATCAATGGCAATTTATTCAAAAATCAATTTAATTTTTTCCTTTACCTTTGCAGATTTTAGAGAATCAAATATATTTAGACTAAACAATTCTAGTTGCAAAGAATCTACATGTTTTTGCTTCATATCAATTAAGGTATTAATATCTCTAGTTACTGGATCTGTAACAAAAGTATAACTTATTTCATTATCCTTATAAGTGGCAGAGAATCCTTTTGAGTCTATGCTGGTAAAAGGATAAATTGCATTTATGAACGGGGTTCCAAGTATAATTGGAGGGAATAACTGATTTTTAACAAGGAAAAAGAAATGGGGAATGCAGACTTTATTCTGACAAATATTCGTATTAGGCAATTTATACTTTATATCTAAAGCATGTTCTGATGCAGATTTAACCATATGAGAAGTTTTTTGAAAGTATTTTGTAGGCACTAAGCCTTCCTGAATACAACTAACATCAGCACCACTATCTATCATGGCAATGTTAGTAATCGAAATTTTTTTATCGATTAAAATAGTACATTTAACATATCATTTATGGGCAGTAATAATTTGCATCATTACTAAAAACATATCATTTTTAGGGTCAAGATTAACAGGATCTTCCTTATTTTCAGAATTACCTTTAGTATTAGAAGACATATGATTGTCTTTGGTAGACACAAAATTATTTATCTCTATCCGAGTAATTCTATGATCACAAATCAACTGATTCTGTTTAAGAGATTAAATCTCTCTTTTTAAATTCTCAATTTTATCTTTTAAATCATCAAAACAAGAATCTCTTTTGGTAAAAGTATTTCTCACCATAAGACGGTTATCAACCTCTTTTAAAGAATATGGTGCAGAGTATTCAAAATCATTTTTATTGAGGAGTAGGACGAGGATAATAATAAGTCTGCATGCTGAATTTATTAGCATATCTATTTTTTCTAGGATAACCTCTGAGTTTATTAAACTCTAAAGAAACTTGATTTTTATAATCAACATTTATTTCTATTTTATCTGAAAAAATCTTTCGATAAATCTATTGGTTTTATATTTACACCAGAAAAGTTTTTATCAAGAAGTTCTTCTAAATCATTTAAGGATTTAAATTTAAAATCCTGAATCTCAGGCGGTCTTTGAACATGAGTAGGGACAACCTGAGCGTCAGTTTTACTAGCTGAAGTAGAGACAACATTTGTTTTAGCCATATCAGCTTTATACCTTTTATCAAGATAGTCAATTCATCAAGTTTTTTATCAAGAGAACTAATATGTTCACCCAAAACTTTAACATATAAACTCAGATAATTATTTTGAGTAGTAAGTTTATTAATTTCAGCAATGCTGACTGAAGCAATATCTTCATCAACGAATTTTTAAAATGCAGTAGAAGTAATACCTGTATTATTAGGCAATATAAAAGGTGATTGAGGAGGGTAGATGACTTTTATAAGGCTACCACTACCATCTTTATAAGTTCTTTCAATAACATTTACATATAAAGACAAATAAGTGGTTATAAACCAAGGAACAAAATACATAATTTGATTATGCAAAGCACAAGTTTCATAAAACTCTTGAAGGATATTATTCATATCCTCTTTACTATAAGTATCAAAAAACCATGTTTTAAACCGGTTCCATTTTTCATCAAAAAATTCCTTTTGGATATTTTTTTTGCCAGTGAACCTGGGCTAAAATCAAGTAGTTGTGGAATCATTAAGAATCGTTGGGGTCAAAATCCATTTCGGATACAGAAGGAATATCCTTATCAGAATTAGCATCATTTACTTGAACTATATTTGTTCGGGGGTCAATTTTAACCTTTTCTACCATTGAGTTACTATCAGTTGTAATGGTATGTAATGAAGTAGCACGACCTGGTGCTGGACCATAAACAGGTTCGACAGGGGAAATATGATGCATGGCTGGCAAAAGTCTATGACTGGATAAAGAACATCTATTATAAATAGGACTCACTGTAGGCATTAAACTATTAGAAAATGACTGTCTATGAGGAGTATAACTATTATCAGAAAACTGAATACAAATTCTTGCATCGGGATTTTGCGAAATATGGAAATAATCAGAATTGATAACTGTATCAGTTACTTGACTTGGGGATATGACCGAATTTAGAGTCCATGTAGTTGAGAAAATAATTTCTTCCC
This sequence comes from Jaltomata sinuosa, assembly GCA_003996215.1. Lineage (NCBI taxonomy): Eukaryota > Viridiplantae > Streptophyta > Magnoliopsida > Solanales > Solanaceae > Jaltomata > Jaltomata sinuosa. Next base: position 386,690 of record QJPP01000485.1, on the reverse strand, counting down.
ACTTAATAGGTCTCCTGGTGGTGACCTTGGACCTTGCAAAATTGGTTTCCACCAATATAGTTTGATCAGATGTATCGTATAACTTACATCTTGGATTTAATGTAAATAATAATTTAAAATAAATTCTATAAGATAAACTAATAAGTTCTGAACCAGGCACATAATTATAACCATGCGTTTTAACATTTAATATTAAAGCCTCAAGAATATTAACATCAGAAAGAGATAATTACAGATTGAGTTGCGTATTGAAATATACTGGACCATAAGCTACAGTAGATTCGATTGAACCCATTAAAAATTGTCTAAAATTTAAATTTCTAGCATCTCTTAAAGCTGCTAAAAATATTTCAGGTAACTCTTTAAGGGTCAAAGGCTTAAAAGCATTTTGAACCATACCGATATGTAGGTAATTATACTGATTTTTATATAAATCTATATCACGTTTGTTTAACAAACGAATATTCTGTTCAGATGAATTTAAAGCTAAAGATTGCTCAGTAGTCTTTATCAACTTTTTCGAAGTAAGTTTATCAAACCAACCATAATCATAAATAATTTTAATCGGGACCTTAGGAATAGTCCATTTGTGTAATAAATCAAGGTTTTGAGGTATTTCAACCTCTTCAAGTCTAGTACTTTTAGTACAAGTTTCTCCCGGATCCATAATACAAAGATTATATCTATGTCAAATACTTCACCTCTATCTCATACATAACATGAAAGTTCTTGGCTCTGATACCAGGTTCACACAGGATCGGGTGTCGGTTGGTGGTAATCCGCACGGTCGACCAGATCTAGCGGTAACTCAGCATCCTTAAACTAGCGGTAGCTCACACTGCATAAAAATTGAAATATACAAGAATTTTATAGATAGCTTCTCGGACTGCATGGTGAAATTTTTACCCGAGAAAAGAGTCTGTCAAAGATCTAATACATACTTCTTATTGAGCCCATGTGTGTGGTGGTTCTAACCGAGAAAGGACGCCTTTTTTCTCCTCAATAACGGGCTTAGGTCCACGGCTACTCAGACATAGCCACTAAGGCAAAGCCAATAAGAGTAGTGCTAGATCCGACTGTACCTCAATCTCAGAACCAAGTCGAGAAACCATAACAAAATTCCTTTATATTTTAATAAAGCTTAGATCGTTTATGGTCTATATAGGAGAGAAGTTAGTTATTCAACATAGATATGAGATCTTTTAGCCAGATATAGTCCTGGCTGGGAGAGATATAACTAAAAGAAATTTAAACAAATAAAAATAAAAATATATCTTATACGGATGGCCGTCTGCAAGGCCTAAGATATGAAGAACTGATTCAGATCTTATTTACTTTGAAACAATTCTTGAAAGCAATATACAAGAGAGATTTACAATGAGAGGGAGTTTTCTAAAATTTCTGATGCCTTTCAACTAAATTGAAAGACCTTTTAAATAGAAGAGAAATTAAAACATAAAGAATCTATATACAGTGAAATAGGTCCCATATCTGGGTCCTTGTACAGTGTATCTACTGTTGATACAGGTATCTACTGTTGCTTGCTGGGGTCCCCGACAGCTTTACTAAAAGTACTAGACTTGAAGAGGTTGATATACCTCAAAAACTTGATTTGTTAAATAAATGAACTATTCCTAAGGTCCCGATTAAAACTATTTATGATTATGGTTGGTTTGATAAACTATCTTCTAAACAGTTGATAAAGACTACTGAACAATCTTTAGCTTTAAATTCATCTGAACAGACTATTCGTTTGTTAAACAAATGTGATATAGATTTATATAAAAATCAGTATAATTACCTACATATCGGTATGGTTCAAATTTCTTTTAAGCGTTTGACCCTTAAAGGGTTACCTGAAACATTTTTAGCAGCTTTAAGAGATGCTAAAAATTTAAATTTTAGACAATCTTTAATGGGTTCAATCGAATCTACTGTAGCTTATGGTCCAGTATATTTCAATACGCAACCCAATCTGCAATTATCTCTTTCTGATGTTAATATTCTTGAGGCTTTAACATTAAATATTAAAATGCATGGTTATAATTACGTGCCTGATTCAGAACTTATAAGTTTATCTTATAGAATTTATTTTAAATTATTATCTATTTTAAATCCAAGATGCAAGTTATACGATACATCTGATCAAACTATATTGGTGGAAACCAATTTTGCAAGGTCCAAAGTCACCACCAGGAGACCTTTTAAATGGGAAGAAATTGATTTTCCAACTACATGGACTCTAAATTCGGTCATATCCCCAAGTCAAGTAACTGATACGGTTACCAATTCTGATTATTCTCATATTTCGCAAAATCCCGATGCAAGAATTTGTATTCAGTTTTCTGTTAATAGCTATACTCCTCATAGGCAGTCATTTTCTAATAGTTTAATGCCTACAGTGAGAACTATTTATAATAGACGTTCTTTATCCAGTCATAGACTTTTTCCAGCTATGCATCATATTTCCCCTGTTGAACCTGTTTATGGTCTAGCACGAGACCGTGCTGCTTCATTACATACCATTACAACTGATAGTAACTCAATGGTAGAAAAGGTTAAAATTGACCCCCGAACAAATATAGTTCAGGTAAATGATGCTAATTTTCATAAGGACATTCCTTCTGTATACGAAATAGATTTTGATCCAAACGATTCTTAATGATTCCACAACTACTTGATTTTAGCCCAGGTTCACTTGCAAAAAAATATATCCAAAAGAAATTTTTTGATAAAAAATGGAACTGATTTAAAACATGATTTTTTGATACTTATAGTAAAGAGGATATGAATAATATCTCTCAAGAGTTTTATGAAACTTGTGCTTTGCATAATCAAATTATGTATTTTGTTTCTTGGTTTATAACCACTTATTTGCCTTTATATGTAAATGTTATTGAAAGAACTTATAAAGATGGTAGTGGTAGACTTATAAAAGCCATCTACTCTCCTTAATCACCTTTTATATTGCCTAATAATACAGGTATTACTTCTACTGATTTTAAAAATTCATTGATGAAGATATTGCTTTAGTCAGCATTGCTGAAATTAATAAACTTATTACTCAAAATAATTATCTGAGTTTATATGTTAAAGTTTTGGTGAACATATTAGTTCTATTGATAAAAAATTTGATGAATTGACTATTTTGATAAACGGTATGAAAGCTGATATGGCTAAAATAAATGTTGCCTCTACTTCGGCTAGTAAAACTGACGCTCAGGTTGTCCCTACTCATGTTCAAAGACCGCCTGAGATTCAGGATTTTAAATTTAAATCCTTAAATGATTTAGAAGAACTTCTTGATAAAAAGTTTTCTGGTTTAAATATAAAACCAATAGATTTATCGAAAGATTTTTTCAGATAAAATAGAAACAACTGTTGATTATAAAAATCAAGTTTCTTTAGAGTTTAATAAACTCAGAGGTTATCCTAGAAAAATAGATATGCTAATAAATCCAGCATGCAGACTTATTATTATCCTCGTCCTACTCCTCAAGATGTTTTGATAAAAGAACGAGATTGGAATCAGACGAATACTTCTTATAGTGGTTTCAAAATTTATGAATGGAATCTTGATGGTTTGACTGATAGACAATTAACAAGTTTGGTTCATAGAATGCTTATGTATGCAACTATCTGTAAAAGTTTTAAAAATACAGATAAAACTATTTGTAAAATGATTATTGCTGGTTTTACTGGCCAACTTCGAGGCTGGTGGGATAACTATTTGAGTATTGATGAGAAAGCTTCGATCATAAATGTTGTGGCTACTGATGATGGTGTCAATAACTTAGGCATGATTCTAATAAAAAATAGAGAAGATGCTGTTTATACTCTTGTTCTCACCATATTAGAACATTTTAATGGTAGATTATCAATCAGTATGAGACTGTTCGTACACTCTTTAACGGTCTAAGATGTCAAACCTTATCTAATTTTAGGTGGTATAAAGATACCTTTATGAGCCGGGTGATGGAATTACCCGAAAATAAGTTTAAACATTGGAAAGCTAAGTTCATAGATGTCCTTCCCTCCTTATTTGCTGAAAGAGTTAGAAAAACTCTAACGGGTAGTCACGGTGAAATTTCTTATAAGGATTATACTTATGGTATGCTTATAGGGGCTTGCACGCAAGAGGGATTAAACTTGTGTAATGAATTACTTTTGTCCAGACAGCTTAAGATAGATAAGCTTAAACAAAGATCTCAGCTAGGAGACTTTTGTACCCAATTCGCTTTACCTGAGCCTTCTGCTAATAGAAAGAACAAGAGCAAGCATTATAAGCCCTCTAGGACCGAAGGATCCCACAGGATAAGGAGATCTATACGTAGGACCAAAGAAGAACGCGAAGCTAGAAAAAGCTTCCGTAAGTCTACTAGATTTACCAAAGATCGATCTAGAAGAGATCTATCCAAAACCAAGTGTTATAAATATGGAAAACTCGGCCACATAGCACCCAATTATAAGTTTAATAAGTTGAAAACCTTAGAAGTAGATAGCGAGACATATGATAAAGTTTATGGTTTGTTATACACCTCAGGTTCTGAAGATGGTTATTACTCTCATTCTGATTCTGGTTCTAATATTGAACTACTTGATTTATCTGATAGTGATAAAAATATTGATAGCCCTTGCGCCATTTGCCAAGGTAATAATTGCAATTGTAATAATGATGAAATTTATAAACTGCAATCGCAATTTCAGGATTTCAATAGTAACACAATCACCTCTGATAATGTGATTGAGCTTTTGAAAGAAGTTACTGCTAATAAGCTTCGCGAAAAGATTATCAATCTAGCTACTGCAAATGAGGCTAGTTCAAGTTCTTCAAAACCTTTTGAGAATAAGAAAAATGATTGTGAATATTCTGCACCATATTCTTTAAAGGAGGTTGATAACCGTCTTATGGTGAAAAATACTTTTACCGAAAGAGATTCTTCTTTTGATGATTTAAAAGAAGAAATTGAGAATTTAAAAAGAGAGATTAAATCTCTTAAACAGAATCAGTTGATTTGTGATCATAGAATTACTCGGATACAGATAAATAATTTTGTGTCTACCAAAGACAATCACATGTCTTTTAATGACAAAGGTATTTATGAAAATAAGGAAGATCCTGTTAATCTTGACCCTAAAAATGATATATTTTTAGGAATGATGCAAATTATTACTGCCCATAAATGGTATGTTAAATGTACTATTTTAATCGATAAAAGTTTTTCGATTACTAACATTGCCATGATTGATAGTGGTGCTGATGTTAGCTGTATTCAGGAAAGCTTAGTGCCTACAAAATACTTTCAAAAAACTTTTCATATGGTTAAATCTGCATCAGGACATGCTTTAGATATAAAGTATAAATTGCCTAATATGAATATTTTCCAAAATAAAGTCTTCATTCCTCATTTATTTTTCCTGGTTAAAAATCAGTTATTCCCTCCAATTATACTTGGAACCCCGTTCATAAATGCAATTTATCCTTTTACCAACATAGACTCAAAAGGATTCTCTGCCACTTATAAGGATAATGAAATAAGTTATACTTTTTCTACAGATCCAGTAACTAGAGATATTAATACCTTAATTGATATAAAGCAAAGACATGTAGATTTTTTGCAACTAGAATTATTTAGTCTAAATATATTTGATTCTCTAAAATCTGCAAAGGTAAAGGAAAAAATTAAATTAATTTACGAACAAATTGCCATTGATATCTGTGCAGATCACCCCAGTGCTTTTTGGAATTGAAAAAAGCATATTGTCACCATTCCGTATGAAGATGATTTTTCAAAAGATAATATTCCTACTAAATCGCGTCCCTATCAAATGAATGCTGAGTTAGTAGAATTTTGCGAAAAAAAAATTGATAATTTATTACAAAAGGATTTGATCAAACCTTCTAAATCTCCTTGGTCTTGCACTGCTTTCTATGTTAATAATGCTGCAAAAAAGGAGCGAGGTGCTCCTAGATTGATTATTAATTATAAACCTTTGAACAAATATTTAAAATAGATAAGGTATCCTATCCCCAATAAAAAAGATCTATTATCAAGATTATATGATGCCAATATATTCTCTAAATTTGATTTAAAATCAGGTTATTGGCAGGTACAAATATTTAAAGAACATACTTATAGAACTGCTTTTAATGTTCCATTTGGGCAATATGAATGGAATGTCATGCCTGTTGGTTTGAAAAATGCCCCATCTGAATTTCAGAAGATTATGAATGATATTTTTAATCCATATTTCGATTTTATCATTGTTTATATTGATGATATTTTGGTTTTTTCCAAAATATTTGAACTGCACATAAAGCATCTTGATATATTTAAATTTTTTATCATTCAGAATGGTTTGGTTATCTCAAAACTAAAAATGAGTTTGTTCCAACTAATGTCCGATTTCTAGGACATCATATTTGTCAGGGAAAAGTTACTCCAATTCAAAGATCTATTGGATTTACATCAAAATTTCCTGGTGTTATCACTGATAGGACTCAATTACAAAGGTTCTTGGGAAGCTTAAATTATATATCCCCATTCTATAAGAATCTATCTCGTGATTTAGCCCCTTTATATGATAGGTTGAAAAAGAATTATAAATCACCTTGGACTGATAGTCATACCACTTTGGTACAAAATATTAAACTTCGTATTCAATCTTTTCCTTGTTTTACTCTTGCTAACCCTGCTTGGCCAAAAATTATTGAGACAGATGCGTCTAATACTGGTTATGGTGGGATATTGAAACAAATAAATACCAACGATAAAAATGAGTATTTAATAAGATTTCACTCTGGCAAATGGGCTGAAGCCCAGAAAAAATATGCCACTGTGGCCCTTGAAATGCTAACCATTGTTAAATGTGTTTTAAAATTTCAGGATGATTTATACAATCAAAAGTTTTTAATTAAAAACGGACGCTCAATCTGTTAAGTATATGTTTAACAAAGATTTTAAGCATGATGCTTCTAAATTAATATTCGCAAGGTGGCAGGCTCAATTGGCCCCTTTTGATTTTGAAATTCATTATAAAAAAGGGGTTGATAATTCTTTACCGGATTTCTTATCTCGGGAATACCTTCTATAAAATAAATTTTTACGAAGTCTTTTTCGATGAAAAATACTTTGATTACCATTTTAAAGGTAATTACATTAAATAGAGACTTGAAAAGTCTTATAATTGACAAAATTGTTGATAGCATCGTAAAGGAAGATTTCTCAATCCATAATTACTCAGAGGTTGTCAGAGATAATCTGACAGATTATTATGATCATAGATTGCTATGTATACAGTATGAATCCTCCATGGATTCGGGCAGAGGCAGAGGCAGAGGAAGGGGGAGATCACCCCCAGGGAGATCATCTCAATCTTATTTTCAAAGATCGTCATACGGATCCTCATCAAACTCCCCAATTATACAAATGGGAAGAAAGAGTTTAGTAAATGAGAAGATTTCTCATTTGGGTGAATCTTCATCTATTCATCTGAAAGATATTCTAGAAGACAGTCCGTTATACGGTCATCTACAGGCACATTTGACTGCCCAGGCTGCCCAAAAGCAAAGTAATACTTTTGCTTCAATCGCCAAAGAGGGCAATGATGATATCAAGTCCTATGAAAAGCTACTAAAAAGAGAAATGATATTTCTTGTAGGAAACTCTGAGCTCCAGAGAAAAGATGAGCCATGGAAGATACTCCAAAGGTACTTAATTAATGGGTTGTACTATCCGGGTGAGTCATACAAAACTCGTTCTTATTATGAGACAATTCTTACAAAAACAGGAAGTGCAGAATTTCAGCACTCTTCCAGTTATACCACGGATGAGAATATTTATAACTTCACCAAAATTATTATTAAACGATTTATATCTGTTGAAGATTGGGGAATCTCTACTATGAAAGAAAGACATATAAGCCTTAACAAATCTCGTATGAACTTTACATACTGAGATTATATTCAAGCATTTGATAAAGTGTTATATTACAATAATGATAGACATAAACACACTTGGTTCATAAAGGTGTGTACAAAGATATTTGCTGAACCAATCCCAAATTGATTTTTAAATTGGTGGTCATACCACGGTCCCATAATTCGGATCTTGCCCGATCAATTCCTTACGTTATACAAGGAATGGACCAAAGTATCACCAAATTTGAACAGATTATATCATGCAGATCATATTTGCTATTTAGAAAAAAATTATCAGGTCTACTTCTTTATTGAATTCTCTATTCCATGGATTCATAAATGGACTCCTGAATTAGGGTTCACTGAAGAAAATATTCCCTGCTTATACAGGACTTTTTATAATAATTTTTGGGACAAATTGATGAAAACAGATCCCAAAAAAAATATTTTGCATGGCCAAGAGCTTATGGATTCCATTAAATTAAAAATCCAAGAATACACTCAAGCCCCTCAAAAGGGAATTGTAGACAATAGTTCTGTCAGGCATATCGCCAGAAAAATCTCTTTTCAAGATGGAGATAAAGAAGAAATGATTAATGATTATTTAGAAGAAGTCAAAAGAAATTTACTTATGACGATTAACCAAATTGATAAATCAGACACTTCAATGCGGAGTTAGACAAGCAACGATGATATCTTAGAATCTCAGCCTATTGAAACAGACAAAACATTGCCTACCGATGATATTCAGAATGCAGAAGAATTTTTGCAACAAATCAAAGCCATGGAGAAAAAATATGGTAAAGACAAACAGTAAAGACACCATGGACCCCACTCAACAGTAAAGCCGCCGGGGACCCCAGCAAGCAACAGTAGATACACTGTATCAACAGTAGATACACTATACAAGGACCCATATATGGGACCTATTTCACTGTATATAGATTTTTTATGTTTTAATTTCTCTTCTATTTAAAGGGTCTTTCAGTTTAGTTGAAAGGCGTCAGAAATACTCCCTCTCATTGTAAATCTCTCTTGTATATTGCTTTCAAGAATTGTTTCAAAGTAAATAAGATTTGAATCAGTTCTTCATATCTTAGGTCTTGCAGACGGTCATCCCTATAAGGTATATTTTTATTTTTATTTGTTTCAATTTTTTTTAGTTGTATCTCTCCCAGCCAGGGCTATGTCCGGCTAAAAGATCTCATATCTATGTTGAATAACTAACTTCTCTCCTATATAGACCATGAACGATCTAAGATTTATTAAAATATAAAGGAATTTTGTTATGGTTTCTCGACTTGGTTTTGAGATCGAAGTACAGTCGGATCTAGCACTACTCTTATTGGCTTTGCCTTAGTGGCAATGTCTGGGCAGCCGTGGACCTAAGCCCGTTATTGAGGAGAAAAAGGACGTCCTTTCCCGGTTAGAACCACCAGACACATGGGCTCAATAAGAAGTATGTATTGGATCCTTGACAGACCCTTTGCTCGGGTAAAAGTTTCACCATGCAGTCCGAGAAGCTATATATAAAATTCTTGTATATTTCAATTCTTATGCGGTGCAGGCTACCGCTAGCTTAAGGATGTTGAGTTACCGCTAGATCTGGTCGGCCGTGCGGATTACCACCAGCCGACACCCGATCCTGTGTGAACCTGGTATCCAAAAATAACTATAGTTAATAATAAAAATAAATTAGAATATAGTGATAAATTATCTTTTAACTATAGTTATATACACACTCGTTATCCGCTTATAGGAAGATTTCGAAAACAATTCCTAATTTTTATTTTAAATTCTAAAAATTGTGATGCAATTGAGGTAAGAAATCTCCTATTTATAGCATAATAATAAAACCTTGTCATTCAAGAAAAAGAATGCGAATTTTTAGGTAAAGAAATTGAGTTACCCTAGAATTCCTTTCCTTTTATAAAACTTCCTCTTTAATGTTTATTTACATAAAAAGGAAAAAAAAGTTTTAAATTTAGTCCAATAACTCCTATTGTAACAATAGGTAAAGGTGACCTGATAATGTAAAACAGAGGTGTTTGTCATATTCAAAATGAATGATGGTTTACTTTCTTTGTTACCAAATGATATCCCCCAGAAAATCCTCTCTTCTCTAAATCTGAAACAGAGAGCAATAGCTTCACTTGTTTCCACAAAATGGCATCACATGATAACATCATTGGACGATCGCAAATTTGTGCAAACATATTCTACAAAGATATACTGTGGATACTGCTATGATGATCAAAATTTGAAGCTCCCATCCCATCGATGCAACTATCGTGTCGACCCTGTTATTAAACTTGCTGCGGACAATATTAATTTCACGGAATTGTATTTGTTCGTACGTAGTTCCCAGTATTACATGCCTACGGAAATTTTAGAGTCAAGATTATTAACCGTTCTACATTTAAAAGGATGTTGCAACATGAACTATATTGAAAATATTGAGGAATTGCCTTCACTGAAAGAGATATATTTTGATTCCGTTTGCATCTCTCCGTCTAAATTCTCCATGCTTATCGACAAATGTCCTTCTATTGTTGAGTTAACTTTGATAGATTGTTCGTCCCTAAATTCCATCTCAGTGCCTCCTCATCTGAATCAACTTAAAAAGGTTCATGTGAATTGTGGCAATAAATATAAACATAAAGTAGAAATAAAAGCTCGAAATCTACGAGAGTTTCACTTGTTTAGTTCATCATTACAAGCACTGAAACTTAATTTGTGCGCTTGTACTAAGCTACAAGTCCTGAATATAGATTGTGCAACCATTCCCGATGGATTTCCTCAAGAGGTTTGCTCAGCATTCCCGCGTCTAAAATCCTTATCTCTTCGTTTATGTGAAGGATTAGACAAAATCAAAATTATGAGTCCTGAATTGGAGAGTTTGAGCTTAATTGACATGGTTGATTTGGATGACGCTTTCATTGTTACTCCCAAATTACATTCCTTCAAGCTAATAGATACGTTTAAATTACCGAGCCCGTGTCCAGTGGTAGGTTCAAGGTTAATGGAAGTTGAGATTGGATTGAAGAATGCTCCTGAGGCCAATAGGTTGCTTGAGTTGAGAACTTTTGCTGAATATTTGGGTGAAAATATCAAGTTGTCCTTGGAAACTGACACAATTGAATCAAAGGTATGTACATTCATATACCTAAATTATAGTTGAAAGAGCATAACATCATATCTATATATTTGCAGATTACTTAGAGTTTCTATTGTATCTTGCCTGTCTTTAGTACTTCCATCTATAGTATTTTTCGAATAATTTTAAGAAAAATTTTCCATTCAATTTCCTCTCAAGTTTGACAATTTGTGTTGATATTACTTTTCACCTTCTATGAAGGAAGTAGTATCTCATCGGGAAAATCTTCGAAGCAACATTGGACCACTTTGTATCAAGCACATAACTTTGGAAGTGCTCTCACCCTCTATGAGGGAAGTAGTACTGCTCGTACCAAGATATGAATCTTTGACTGATGACTTGTTTAGTTACTTCCATCCATGGACTTTGCTAGTGAGAGTTGATTCGGATGCACTAGAGTATAACTTTATACAGGTATCCCGCAATGTTATGACTTTATTCTTCACTTTAATATGTTCCTATATCTTCAATACTCGTTCTCCATTTTTCCATTGTACTTATAACATTATGAATATGTAGTTCCTATTAGATGAACTGAAAGACTGGGAAAGGGAATTAGAAACGAAACGTGGCAAACTATATAGATATAGTAATAACATGCGCTGGCGTTATTTGTTGAAAGATTTTAAGATCCTCAAATCAACTACAAGACAACACAGATTGGAGTTCCAATGGTAATTGCCTCATAATACACATTTGATTTTCTTTTAGCTTTTGTTTAACGACACGATTACAATTATGTATACTTACGAAGCCTCTTCATGCTTAATTTTTCAGGCGCCTCCGTTAGAGAAGCCCCCTATAGCTCGACTACAGGCTTTATTTGAACAGTTTATAGGCACTTATTTTTCTGTCATTGTAATCTTTTATCAATGTTGTCTCTCTTTTACAATGTAAGATTTGTTTGATTCATTGGCCCTTAGCATTTTTAAGCCTCTTTATGTTTAATATAATTTCATAAGAATGAACTTGTACTCACATTTATCACTTGATCATACTGAAACAGAGAGAAATAGCTTCCCCTGTTTCTGACATTACATTATAGCGTACGACGACCTCAATTTTGTACAAACACATCTTACAAAGCGTGTGACGAAACTTTCAGCAGACTAAAGTATCACCGAACTCTATGTTTTGGACCATCCAATTTATTTTTCTAACTTTTCTCAAGAAATCTTGGTCAAGACTGTTGTTGAGTTAACTTTTTGATAGATCGTTCCTCCCTAAATTCCATCTCAGTGCCTCATCTGAATCAACTTAAAAAGGTTCATCTGAATGGCACTTGTACAAAAGTACTAGTCCTAAAAATAGATTCTGAATACATTCCCATCAGATTTCCCTGAACATATTTCCTCAGCATTCCCGTGTCTACATCCTTGTTACTTCATTCATGCAAAAGAAAGAAAAAAAAATCAAACTTTTGAGTTCTGGACCGGAGAATTTGACCTTAAGTGACATGTTTGACTTGGAGGATGCTATCATAGTTACTCCCAATTTACCTTCATTCAAGATAATAGATATGTAAAAAGTCCCAAGTTCTAGTGCAGTGGTCAGTTCAAGGCTAATGGAAGTTGAGATTGGATTAAAGTATGTTCACGCAATCAGTAGGTTGCTTCAACACTTGAGAACTTATGATAAAAAATTGGGTGAAAATATCAGCATGTCCTTGGCAACTAATGGAACTGAATCAGATTATCTGAGGGGTATGTACATGAGGATAAATTGTTTAGTTACTTACGAGTTATGTCCACAGACCTTGCTAGTGACAGTGATTATTTCAGCGGAACTAATTAAGTATAAGTTTATACAGGTACATATTCTGCAATGTTATGATTTCATTATTCACTTTGAATAATTTTTAATGTTCACTTCTCTTTTTCCCTGTTGGATTGTACTTGTGAATTTGTAGGTCCTATTGGATGAACTGAAAGTGCGGGAAATGGAACGCGGCAAGTGAATTTGGGATGATGTTTGGTTCACGGAATCATAGAAAATGGGAAGCAATTCGATTAGTAGCACCATATATCTCATGCTTGATACACCTCTTGTCTTTCAATTATAAATACATTAGGGCCAAAAGCTAATTTGAAGAGATTGCAGCATTGCCTAAAAGAGCAATTCAGAAGAAAAGAAAATCATAGGTAGCTCAACAAGGCGTGTGGATCGTAACTGAATCTCGTTTCATTTCAACTGTGTCATAAACCAGCAGATAATGATGAAATCAAGTAGTAATAAAAACTAAAGGCAGTAAGGACCGCCCATGGATGTTGAAGACGGCCTAATTTTTCAAAGCTTTCACAAATACAACTGAATTCGATAAAAGGGGCTGAATAAACGTGCACCAACCAAAAGATATTGAAGTTTCCAGTAAGCAACTGTGAATTTCTGAGTTTTTCTTCATTAAGAAAGCTCATATAGTTCACTTCACAATCCAAAGAATGAAGCTATGAAAGATTGAACCACAGGCTAAAAGAGAAAGTATGAAATAAAAGAAAATAGTAGTATGCATGGTCGCTGAAATTCAGTTAATTTTAACTGATTGAAGACGTACACGACCAAATATGATACTTCAAGAGAGTAAGAACATCACTATCAGCAGAGTTGGGTGTTCAGAAATTGAAGAAACCTGTAAAAATTACACAAAGTCACATCTCATCCTGCTTATATGGAAATTAGGAGAGAGGAGCGGTACGGAAGCTAACTTATAGTAATTAGAGAGGTGAAATGAATTCAAGTTCTTTCATCTTGAACGAGATCAAAAAAGTTAAGCAGTCAAATTGATCATGAAAGCAAGTTGCTACATAAAACTAAAGGTAGTAAGGACAGCTGTGGAAATAGAAGTTTGACACAAAAGTAAGGCAAGATTAGAATAGGACATAGCTTCAAGCCAAACTACTAAGGAAAAAACTACCTAAAAAATCAAGACAAATAAAAACGCCAATCCCAATTGAAGCACCCAATTAACTTTAACCAAAAGTTCATGTACCATTTACCCCAAACAAGACATGCCTAATTGATAAGCCAACGTTTTGTTCCTACTTAGTTCGCTCTATTCAGACAAGTGCAGAATGAAATGAACAAAAGGAATGTAGCTTTGGAGACTTTACATTGCAAATAACCTAGGAATGTTAAAATGGACAAGGTATGCTTATACAGGCAGAGTGGTACTACCAGAACTCAAAAGCATCCATAGAACAGTAAAAGTTGTCAGGTCTTAAGCTAAATTATACCAGAAACATAGAAGCAAAACATAATATAGTGGAGGAAGTAAGACAAATTGAATATCTAAATTATCTCATTCTTCGGATAAGCATTAGAGACTTGAAATCTTGCCCCCATGACAGTCTTGAGTGAGTAAAAACTTGGGATGTATCTAGTCGCTGCAGTGCCACATTTGTAAACATCGACCTCCCTAAACTTCTTTTCTTTTGGGTTGTAAGAAACTAGTTCGGTGCCATGATCTCTTTGCATCAAGATTTCTCCATCTTTCCAAATTAAGATTGGTTTAAAAGGACGATCATCCATATCTTGCTGAACAGAATCCGTCAAAATGCAATCTTTGGTCCAAGATTGAGCTATTCCATACTCTTTCATCCACCATATACCAACATACCCTTTATCACTTCTGCTATCATACAAACACAGACAATTCCCCAACTCTACTAGCGTCCAGTAGAAGGATGAAGAAGATCCCAGACCAGGTGGAGTTGGCAGGGACTTCTTCTCTTCTGTTCCAACAATAAACGAGTAAATGCAGATACCTTTTGTAGTATTTCCAAGCCAATGAACAACACCATTGACATTTACATTAACAAATGATTCATATACATATTCTGGACGGGGAACTTGGCCCACATTTCTCAACACCAAGAGTATAAACCTCCAATTCTGATACTTCAGTATGATCGTGAAGTGTTCTAACTACAAATCTCAATACTTTATACTCTCCAGAGTCTTCACTAAAGCAAAATGCATAAACAACACCAGAAACACTCTTCTTTCGTTTGGGCAATTTAAGTTTGAAATACTCACCCAAAAGAGGATTGCTAATGTAAACAGAATGGTTTCTATCATACCTCTTACCATTGAACAAACACATGAACCGATTAAAGACATGTTCATTGGAGGGAGGTGAAACTTAGGGCTCAACACAATGGGGCTATAATAATAATTATAATCTTCTTTCAGTTCAAGAAGAGAAGTGACAGAGCAAAAATTATCCGAGAGCAAAATGCAGGGAAAATTAGTGTTATGAGAAAAAGGGCGGAAGTTAAAACATGATACCAGAGATTACCATAATTAAACAAGATAAAGTTCAAAATCCATGCAACTTCTCCGAACATCATCAACTCCGGCAATTTTTTTCACATCTGCTCCGGCGCTGGTGGAAAGTTCAGGTCGATATTGATCAGCTTAGGGTTCTGCTTCCCATCGTTACACACCAAATCCATCACTGACGATGAATCCGATTCACTCACGCCGGCAACAACACCTCCACCTCCGCCGCCGTTCATCGGCGGAGCACGTGTAGCAATCGGAGCAACATGCTTACCTACACGGTTGATAAAAACACTGAAGGACGAGGAGGAGCTGCCGATGGATAGATCCAACGGCAACGATTCCACCACCACCGATGACTCAACGGTACTGGTCTGGCTCGGACTCCGATTAGGAATCGGAAAATTATGTTTGGCTTTGGCGGCGCGAAATTCAATCGCCGCCGCATGGTAGGCTTGCGCCGCCTGCCCCTGTGTAGCAAACGTATCTAAGAAAACACTGCCGAAAAAATGCAGGAGCAGGCGGAGCAAGCCTACCATGCGGCGGCGATTGAATTTTGCGCAAAGCCAAAAATAATGTTCCGATTCCGAATCGGAGTCCGAGCCAGACCAGTACCGTTGAGTCATGCGGCGGTGGTGGAATCGTTGCCGTTGGATCTATCCATCCGCAGCTCCTCCTCGTCCTTCGGTGTTTTTAGCAACCGTGTAGGTAAGCATGTTGCTCCGATTGCTGGACGTGCTCCGCCGATGAACGGCAGCGGAGGTGGAGGTGCTGCTTCCGGCGTGAGTGAATCGAATTCATCGTCAGTGATGGATTTGGTGCGTAAAGATGGGAAGCAGAACCCTAAGCTGATCAATATCGACCTGAGCTTTCCACCGGCGCCGGAGCACATGTAAAAACTTTTGCCGGAGTTGATGATGATTGGAGAAGTTGCATGGATTTTGAACTTTATCTTGTTTAATTATGGATTTTGATCGACAGTCTTGAAAGAATTTCGACCATTATGACATTTGGAAGGTCCATAATGGTGCTATGAGAGATTCTTGTTCCTTTGCAATCTTTCTTGAAAAGCTTAGAGCTTTTGGTGTCCATGACTGTAACTTCCTTCTCTCAATGAACAAAAATGGAGCTACTTTCGAGGGTTTTAGAAAATTTTACCCCAAGTGGCCTCTCTTTTACCTAGGGTTTCTGGCATCCATGGCTGTCTCAATGAAAAAAAGGGAGCTAGTTTTGAGGGTTTTGGGCAGAGAAAAGCCTTTTAGAAACTACAGGCGCATTAGTTTTGAGGGTTTTGGGCAGAGAAAAGCCTTTTTTGATAAATATTTTTGGGAAAAAATCTAAATTTTCAAAAATTAGAAAAAACTATTTTTTGGGATAAATTCTATTTTTTTGGAAATTTTTAAAAATTTAAACTTTACCCCAAACTTTAATATTTTATAAAAATACCCCACTATTTATTAATCCCAACTTAATATTTATCTGTCAACTAACTTCATTAATAAAACCTTGTTATTTGACTTTTAAGTATGTGATGGTATTGTTGCATCCCACTTGTTTAAAAGTCATGTAAATAGAAAAATTGGATGCTTGAGTTGAGAAAACTTCAGTTGCTCCTACACTGATCTGTGAAACTGTTTACAAGCAAATTGGAGCTTATAATCTTTTAGTTTAATTTTTATCATGGAACATGTACATTTAAAATGATAATACAAAGTTATGGATATTTTTAATAATTTTTAGAACGTAAGAGTATAAATCATAATTCTTAAAAAAGTCAAATATTTTCCCCAAAAACTATGGTCAAATGCATGTTGCACATGATGTTGTCATTTTTCCTTGTGAAATGTGTAATAATATTAGGAGTGTTACACATATTGATTATCCTTCCAATTCTGCTGACCATGCTGTCAAGGCTATTTCGACCACTGCATCAGCAAAGTCTATTGATGCTAACTTCCTCCAGTACCTTTGTTTTTGCGCCTTTAATTTGTCTTGGCAGCCATACACCGCAGCTGCATCATCACATGATGACAATAGTTTTACTGCACTCGCGTTATTGCAGCAACTAAGTACCACAGGAGATGTGCCTGTTTGTTTGTGGTATACATCTAATGTCAAGCTCGATCTAACGGAGAGTCTTCTGCAAAGTGGCATTTGTCCTGGGTTTATTGTCTTCTCTGCTAGCCAAGTATTCCATATTTTTATGAACAGTCAATGTGTAAGACCAGTGTATGGACACTTGGAGAATCCTGAACTAACTTGGAACAATGATATAAATCAGAGGGTTGATGTAAACATGAATTCTGGTATACTCTTTGTTTGTGGTCTTCTCAATGATTGCCTTCAAATTGAGAAATGGAATGCTAGTGTGTTTGGACCAACTCCACCTAATGGTCTTAAACAGCGCCTTCATTTGCCTAGTGATAGCCCAATCGTTGAGTGGGTACGCTTGGTGGTGCTGAACTTCATCAGCAAGATCTCTTTTCTTGTTTTAGATTATTCTTCTAGGATGCTTGACATGAAGTTTGTGCACCTGATGTTTGACGGAATGTCGGCTTGTGAAGCTTTAGAAGAAATTCATGCGCTAATCGAGTTTTGTGGTCTTGTGGTGGATTGTTTTTGAATCTGGAGATGGAGATTTTATGGGATAATGCTCTGTATCAAATGTATTCAATTTTGGAAGCTCAATTTTCAGGAATGCAACTTGCACCTTCCATTCCTTTGTCGTTGATTAACGATAATCAATTTACTTCTCTTGCTCGAGCAGTCTGCTCATTTTCAGAGAACAATTACAATTCCCAAATTATCTTATAGTTCAAGCTCGAGGATCACAGCTTGCCAAGGTGGAGTCCACTAAGAGGATAAGTAAATACGACATGATGAAGCTCGTTACTGAGTTTGAGGAGCTGCTTATGAGTTGGTGTGATAATCTGCAAGTACCCTGGTTTGGTTGTTTTCCTTTGGATCTATTTATTCACAATATTGTAATTCGTTTGTATGTCCAACGTGGTTGGTTGATCCACAAGAGAAGGTTCTTCAGTGCACTAATTGCACCTGATATTATAGCAACATTAGCACAGGCACTCATTGTTATAAATTTTGCAGTGCATACTTGTGAAAATGATAGTTGGACCCGATCTATGATTGAAAGTGAGCTTTCATTATTTCATACAGAGGATAAATTGATTCTTCCTTGTATGTTTGCCTTGGATTTAGCTAGGCATTCTCTTGAGTTTGGAACAAGACGGAAGGTGGAGAGTTCTGCTTTTATGCTGCCTACTATCAGTAGCAAAAAAAGAAAAAAGAAAAAGGGCAGCCCGGTGCACTAAAGCTCCCGCTATGCGCAGGGTCCGGGGAAGGGCCCGACCACAAGGATCTATTGTACGCAGCCTTACCTTGCATTTCTGCCAGAGGCTGTTTCCAAGGCTTGAACCCGTGACCTTCTGGTCACATGGCAACAACTTTACCAGTTACTCCAAGGCCTACTGTCAGTAGCAAATCATCTTTATATCCACGTGATGGGTTTGACTTCTTCCTTACTGTCATAGCCCCGATAACTATTGGATTTTCTAATAGTGAGGCCAGTTCCAGTACTTGCTGGATTAAATGGTTCAGGTTTCAATCAACAGGTATTAGTGCATGCTTGATGATCCAGGATGTCAATGATGTTGTTGTTCAGCACAAGTTGGCTGCCCGTGTTCCAAAAGGTAACCTTGAAGGGGAAATGAGTGATGTTCGTATGGCAGTGCAGACGAGCGTGATGAGTCAAGTACATCACCAACTGAATTATTCTTTCTTGCTATCACATATCATTGTAGTCTTCATAAATCATGTTAGGTCAAAGCTAT
This sequence comes from Jaltomata sinuosa, assembly GCA_003996215.1. Lineage (NCBI taxonomy): Eukaryota > Viridiplantae > Streptophyta > Magnoliopsida > Solanales > Solanaceae > Jaltomata > Jaltomata sinuosa. The sequence continues at coordinate 367,486 of QJPP01000485.1, read as the reverse complement.
CAACCTTTGGAGGATTTGGAGGCCCAACTGAAGTTACTTGTCCAAGAAATGTGTAACACCCCAAACTTTCGAGCTAGGATTTCAATCATTTTCGCGTGTAATTAGACCTGAACCCAGAAATATTTCCTTGTAACTAAGTATTATGGTCAACCACTATGTGTGGGAAGAGTGTTGGGCGTGAATTAAGGTCTTAAGAAACCTTTAACTCAGGTTAAGTTAAAAGCCCCTCTACCGACTAAGTTTCGTCTAACTTTATAACTTAGGTCATATTCAAACGATCATTTCTCCTATAATATAAAGAGTTAGGTGGCCTATGACATACAAAATTAAAGGACTTCGAGTCTTCTTTCCAACGCCACCAACCGCGCATTAATCCGAGTTTGGAGTAAAAAGTTATGATCGGTTTACCGAGAAGACGTCTGTCTATCCAGAAGACCGTCGAATGTTGAGAGTTACAATGGAAAGGAAAACGGACCGTTTTCTGAGACAACGGTCCGTTTTTCAGACCGTTTTCGGAGGCAGAAACTCAAAGATTTTGAAAGCTAAAACGCCCTCGAAAACGGTCCGTTTGTGGCCAAAACGGACCGTTTTGGCGACCGTTTTCTGACGCGTTTTCCTTCCTAATCCAATTCGGATTTTAATTGGAATTGCCTATAAATAGGACCCCTAGGGTATTGTTGCGGGAATTGCCTATAAATAGGACCCCTAGGGTATTGTTGCGGGAATTGCCTCATTAAAGCTATTTGAGGGTGTTTTGGTCCTTTCCTCATCCAAGATTCATCCCCCACTTATTCTAAACCTCCTAAGGCACGATTAAAATCAAAAGAAAAGAGCGTTACTTCTCCTATCTAAGTTCTTGAAGCAAAGGTGCCTAGGGTTCTAAGTTCCTAAGCAAAACTCAAGTGATTCGTAAGCGTTCTTCGTCTAAAGGTATGTTGAACGATCCCCTTTCAACTATACTCGTAAAGATTGTGTTTACATCCTTTTTACTACGAAATCTATGTTGGTATTATATGTAAATAGTTGAAGGGTTTTCAAAGGAAAGAGTTGCTTGAACTTTTGAATATCTATTTTTGAAAGCAATCCGTATTCAATTTCTATTTTGAAGTTATGGTTTGAAGTGTGACTTTAAATTACGGATTTATGAATTTGGGTTAGAATTAAAGCCTTGAGATACGATTACCACGGAAATTGTTTCTCTATATAAGAAATTGTGTTTGATATAAATAGTAGGATCTTCCAAATTTCCCTTGGTTTTAAAATGATGGTTTTAAATTGATTGAATTGTAACCTTGAGGGAATTGATTGTTAAAAGAGCTAAAAGATCCTTAAATGCGGGGCGATTGATATATAAATGCTAATGGCATAATATGATAGTGTGACTTGCAAGTCTAGGTATAATAGTACCCACTCATGTATGCCTTAATAATGTAAAAGAACCCCGAAATGATTGGTTTGTTAAATGTTCGAAGAGATAGAAATATGGGCTTAAGAGGATTAGATGGTTAACCGAGAAGGTGTGGGTCGAACGGGGCTCCACACCCAAAACCGTGTTATGCCGGCACGGGTATGAGTCGAATGGGGCTCTTCCCTCTGAGTCAAACGGGGCTCTTTACTGTACGCTTGATTTGTTCAGTTATGCAGTTATGAGGTGATTATTATATGATACTCCGATCCTTGCGGCAACTTGGATTGGAGGCTCATCCGACCGAGTCGGGGTCGGACCCACATAGCCCGTGGTGAAATAAATGTCGGTAACACCATCTAGTCCAGAAGTAATTGAAATTGTGAAAGTTTCATATTGTTATGATTATGGTTTCTGATTTCTTTTTATGACTTGCTTTATAAATTGTGATATCCCTTCCCTTGGGTTGCATGCCAGTACTTTCCGTACTGACCGTCTTTGGGTGTTGCATCATTTCATGATGCAGGTTCCGAAACCTATCCTCGTGGTTCTGTGCAGCACTAGGACTTTCGGGATTCAATTAGCAAGTGGTGAGCCCTCCATACTTCCGGAAGGCCTGTGTTTCCTTTCATTTGATAGTTTTGAGAACTCTTTCAGTATTATGGTATCGTCGGGGCCATGTCCCGACTTAGGAGTTTACTCATGGTACTTGAGGCTTCGTAGACTGGTATTGGCAAGACTGTTATTGAATCTTTTATTCACATTGATTTATTTATTATGGGCTTGTTTCCACAAATCTTTTTATACTGTTGCAAATGATGAATGCTAAGGGGTTGACTCAGGCCTCTTTGGTCTGCGTTGCCCGTTACGTCCGGGGCCTAATCTCTGGTCGTGACAAACTTGGTATCAGAGCACGGTTCATGGTCCTAGGGTGTCTACAAAGTCATGTCGAGTAGAGTCCGTTTTATGGGTGTGAAGCGCGCCATACTTATAACGCGGAGGCTACAAGGCATTTAAGAATGTTTCCCTTTCTTCATACTCTATTTTGTGCTAGATAAGCCTGAATCTAGGAAAACCCTTCTAACTCTTGAATTTACCGTGTTTCAGATCATGCCTCCAAGAAGGACTCCCGGATCAGGAACCACGGCCGGAACCTCCGTCCCCGCTGGGAAAGCTGCTGAAGAGGTCTGCCCTACTCATGTAGTGCAGACCCGTTATGGGGTCTGTACTGCTGGTTCAGTTGCTCCTACGGGGAACCCACCAGTTCCTCCTCCTACTGTCCCTGCCCCTGTTGTGACCCTTACTGTTGATCCTATTATGGTCCCCACTCGAGCTCCCAGGATCGAAAATACCCGGGTCCAGACTCTACAGGGCGAGATAACTAATGCTGAGTTCAGGCAGACTATGCAGATGCTTGCGCACCTTGTGTCCTCTCAGTCTCGCCGGTCAGGAAGTGTTGGTGCTAACACCGGGTTTTCAAATGCTTCTAGAGTGGGTCAGTTTATGCGGCTGAATCCACCAGTCTTCACGGGGTCCAATGCTGAAGAAGACCCTCAGGACTTTGTGGACGAAATGGAGAAAATATTCAGGGTCATGCACACTAGCGATACTGAGGGAGTGGAATTGGCATCCTATCAGCTGAAAGGGGTGGCCTATCAGTGGTACGGTGAATGGGAGGAGATGAGGGGTGAAAATGTCGAGCCTGCCGTATGGGAAGATTTCTCTGAAGTATTCCTTGACCACTACTTTCTGCAAGAATTGAGAGAGGCTAAGGCGAAAGAATTTGTGAATCTGAGGCAGAATGATATGACTGTCAAGGAATATGCTTTGAAGTTTAACCAACTGTCTCGTTATGCTCCGGAGTTGGTATCTGACATGAGGACTCGAATGAGGAAGTTTACTAATGGCATTTCCGGTGATTTGGTGTTGTCGTGCAAATCGAAAATGTTGAATAAGGATATGGATATGCCCAAATTGGTGGTGTATATACAACAAGTTGAGCAAGAGAAGAAAAAGCAAGTCGAGGCGGTAGAACGCCAAAATAAGAGGACAAGGCCTGCGGATCAGGAGACAATCAGTCAGCATGCTAGTAAATGGGACAAACGTCAATTCAAAAAGAGATCTTGGGGTCATGCTCACTCATCTGCTAGTGCACCAGCCCCTAAACATGCGGGCGATCAACGATCCCAGCATCACCATGGCTTCAGAATGCCGAGCAACCAGTCTCAGGGCACTATGGTTTAGTCCACGCAATCCTACCCTCCTTGCAGCGTTTGTGGGACAATGCACCATGGCAAATACTACCACAGTGGTCGTACATGCTATGGGTGCGGCCAACCCAGACACGTTCAACGTGAGTGTCCCTCCGCTAAGGGTACTTCTGGGGTAGCCAAGACCCAAGCTACTAATTTTGCATCCCCTCTTGCTAAGGGTGCTACTTCAGGCACGGGTGGAGGTCGTAATCATTTATATGGACTGTCCACTCGTCAGGAATCAGAGGCTTCGCTAGATGTTGACACGGGTATGTTACAGATCTTCTCCCGTGATGTTTATGTGTTACTTGATCCTGGTTCCACCTTATCTTATGTGACCCCCTATGTGGCGGTGAATTTTGATTTTGCTCCTGAAAACATTCCTGAACCCTTCTTAGTCTCCACCCCTGTTGGTGATTCCATTGTTGCTGAGAGGGTCTATAGAAATTGTGTTGTAACTGTTTTGCTTAAAAATATGGTGGTAGATTTGATAGAGCTTGATATGATAGAGTTTGATGCTATTTTGGGAATGGATTGGCTTCACTCCTGCTATGCTAATATGGACTGTAGGACTAGGAGAGTCAAATTCGGTTTTCCTAACGAACCAGTCCTCGAATTGGAGGGTAGTCCCGTAGGGCCCAAAGGAAAGTTTATCTCTTATATTAGGGCTCGAGAGATGATATCCAAAGGGTGTTTCTACCATCTAGTTCGGGTCAGGGATTCTAATGTTAAAAGTACTCCATTGCAGTCCGTGTCTGTGGTTAATGAATTTCCCTAAGTGTTTCCCGAAGATCTCCCCGGAGTCCCTCCTGATAGGGAAATCGACTTTGGGATAGACCTTCTACCTGACACTAAGCCAATTTCCATTCCACCGTATAGGATGGCCCCCGCTGAATTGAAGGAGTTGAAAGAGCAGTTAAAAGACCTCCTTGATAAAGGTTTCATCCGTCCTAGTGTCTCTCCTTGGGGTGCTCATGTACTATTCGTGCGAAAGAAAGATGGGTCTCTCCGTATGTGTATTTATTATCGTCAGTTGAATAAAGTCACTGTGAAGAACAAGTACCCCCTTCCTAGAATCGATGATCTTTTTGACCAACTTAAAGGTGCTAAGTATTTCTCCAAAATCGATCTTCATTCGGGTTACCATCAGTTGAAGGTTAGGGAAGCTGATATTCCCAAAACCACTTTTCGTACCCGGTATGGCCATTTTGAATTCTTAGTCATGTCCTTTGGTTTGACTAACTGATGTGCCGCCATTCTACGACATATTTGACTCCTTTAAACTAAGAATAATCGTGAGTTCTCAAGCAACCGTCGTCGTTTTTGATGTTTTATGTTATATTTGCAGGAAATGGAGACAAACATAGAAAAGGGAGGAAATACGATCAAAGAAGCTCCACTGGATAAGAGTGATGGCCGGGATGACTGGCCACCACGCACTTGGTGGACCGTCACCCAGGCCACCAAGTCTGGCAGCCACACTGCTTAGGGGCGACGGCCACCGTGACGGCCAGTCACTCATGTGACGGTCCGTCAGGTGTGCCACCAAGTCTGGCAGCCACACTGCTTAGTGGCGACGGCCACCCTGACGGCCAGTCACTCATGTGACGGTCCGTCAGGGTGGGCCACCAAATACCACGCGGATTCCGAAAATTCTATTTTTGGATTTATTTCCTGGACTGCTATAAATACCCTGTGTTAGGGTTATTTTATTTTATTCATTACCCAATATTTCTAAAGACTATTTTTGAGCGACTTTTGGAGAGAAAAATACGACATACACGTTTCTTTCTTCTTCTTCGATTACTCTTGGGATTTTTGGCTGCTTGTTCTTGGATAATTGAAGTAAATTTCATACTATTTGTAAGAATCCTTCTCTTATTATGAATATGATTTTCTTCTATTTCTTTAATAGCATGAGTAGCTAATTTCCCACAACTAGGGTTGTGGGAGCCATGGCAAAAGTAACAATATAGATTCCGGGTAGCGTAGGATTCAATTTATATGTTGTCACGTTGTTAATCATTCGTTATTTACGTTTTCTAATGGTTTCAAACATTAGAACATACCTAGGTTTGATTTGCTTGAACAAAGAGATTAAAATCGGGAAATTTGATTAACTACGAGGATTCGGGACTACCAACTCTCGTCTTATGATTAATGTTGTAACTAGATTAATCTACTTGATGTTTAGGATTGAAATAAGAAATTTCACCTTTTCAAGTTCGAGAGAATTGAAAAGGAAATTCGTCTATTTGGTTGAGAAACGTTTAGATGATACCATGAATTCAGTCACATCGTGATATACATATAGAAAGAACCCGGTTAAGCTTTGAGTCAAAATTGTTACTACGCCATGGTGAACACTTCCCTAGTTCATTCTCATATTGATTTATACTCGTTGAAACTTGCAATTAGTTACTTGCATTGTTCAAATATTGATCACATAAACCCCCCTAATTTACCGGAAACTATTGATTACTAGTCAACTAATTCACTAACGATTTAATCTGCACCTTATTCCCTGTGGGATCGACCCCAACCTCTGTTGGGTTCTATATTTGACGACGATCGCTTACACTTCGTAATTGGAGTTGTAATTTGGGCGTATCAAATTTTGGCGCCATTGCCAGGGAATACGGTTGTTTATTAAGTCCGGTGTGTTTATTTGACTTTTAGTCATATTTCCTGCTTTTACTTTTATTTGTTGTTTTTGTTTGTTACAGGGTACATAGTTGTGCATGCCAAGTACCCGACGCTCGGGTGAACCAATATTACCCTACGACCCCGAGCTCGCAAGAACGCTAAGGCAAACCATGAATGCACAAAAGCTGGAGGCAGCAAGGCTCGCTGCAGAACAGCAGGCTCAACAGGATCAGTATCACTTGAATGATGAGGATATCGACTTGGATGGAATTGGTGCTACGGGCGCCATTGTTCTTCCTCCGCTAGCGCCCAGGGCCAAGTTCAACATTACTAGCACAATGATCCAGCTATTGAATTTGAGAGGAGTGTTCCGTGGGGTTGCTGGTGATGATCCAAACCAACACCTGATGAATTTTGTGGGTATCTGCAAGTCGTTCGAATTGCCTAGAGTAAGTCAGACAGCGATCAAGCTCAGGTTGTTTCCGTTGTCTCTGTCTGATGAGGCAGCATTATAGTTGACAGAGCTAACCCCCGACTCTATCACAACCTTGGGAGAGTTGAAAGGAGCTTTCCTAGAAAGGTTCTTTCCTCCCTCTAGGATGATACAGTTGAGGGATGAAATTAGCAACTTCAGACAACAACCTCATGAGGCTTTACATGAGACTTGGTTGCGGTTCAAGAAAAAGCTGACACAATGCCCAAACCATCAGTTGACCAATAATTTTTTGATGCAGACATTCTATAGGGCACTGAATTCGGCTACCAAGCCGACACTGGATAACGCAGCAGGTGGAGCATTTATGGGTCTCACTTTTATTGAGGCCACAACTATTTTGGACAGGCTCACCAAAACCAACAGGGCCTGGCATACACGTGATACAGAGGTAGCAGCTAGCACTTATGCAGTTGGTATGTCAGCAGAGCAGCGCAGGAAGGATGAAGAGCGGGACCAAGATATGGCCCATCTGAAAACGCAAATGGACCTACTGACAAAGCATTTGTTGTCAGGAGGTATTGAGAAAGTGAAAGTTGTGGGTTCCCAAGGTAGAGCAGCAGAGTTTGAACCTGATGAGAAGGCAAATTATTTGGGTAGTTTCCAGGCCAATGGTCAGGGAAACCAAGGTTGGAACTATCAGAGGGACAACTACTATGAAAAAGCTGGCTATAGAGACCACGATCAGGGGAACTGGAAGAATAAAACTGATGGAGGTGGGTTGTACGTACCACCTGGTAATCGGGAAAGAGCTAGCACCGAGACAGGGACGTCCAAACTAGAGAACATGATGGCTAAGATACTGCTGAAGGTGGAATCTACTGACTCCGGGTAAAGGAGATGAGGGCTGAATTATCAGCAATGAGTCAGGTAGTGGATTCACATTCCACCTCGATCAAGCAATTAGAGCAGCAAGTAAGTCAAATATCGGCGTCTCTAAATCAAAGGAAGACAGGTACCTTGCCGAGTGACACTATTCAAAACCCAAGGAAGGACGGGAGTTGTATGGCGATCACTACGAGAAGCGATAAAACATTATCAGAATCACATTCGGTAATTCAGACTCAGAAATGTGATGTTGCGGATGACAATGAGGTAGAGGATGCTACTCAAAGACTCACGGATAAAAGCAAGGAAGTCGAAAAACTCCCAAGTATGATGCCTCGGCCACCACCTCCTTTCCCACAACGGTTGAAGAAGAAAGTGGAAGATAGCAAGTTCCTGAACTTCATGACCATGCTAAAGCAGATATCAGTAAACATCCCTCTGGTGGACGCTCTTGAACAAATGCCCGGATATGCCAAGTTCATAAAGGACTTGATTACCAAGAAGAGGTCAGTGAGCTTTGAACTAGAAGATAACCTCCACCACTGCAGTGCTATTTCGTCAAGATCGTTAGTGGAAAAGAAGGAAGATCCAGGTGCTTTTACTGTTCCCTGTACTATTGGGAAATTCAACTTTGAAAAAGCCTTATGTGATCTTGGTGCTAGCATCAACTTTATGCCGCTAGCAGTCTATAAACAATTGGGTTTGGGAGCGCCCAAACCAACGACCATGAGGGTGTTAATGGCTGACCGTTCAGTAAAGCGACCGGTGGGAATATTGTCTGATGTGCTGGTAAAGGTTGGTAAGTATATATTCCCGGCTGACTTTGTGATCTTAGATTGCGAAGTGGACTTTGAAGTTCCCATAATCTAGGGACGACCATTGTTAGCCACTGCAAGAGTGTTGGTCGACATGGAAAGAAACGAACTGACATTCAGATTAAACAATGAATTGGTCAAGTTTGATGCGTGTAAATTGATGAAGCCACCAAGATACATGAGGGAGGTCTCGGTTATAAATGTTGTTGATAAAGCCCCTACGGATGTGCATATTGAGGAGAAGGGTTGTGTCGAGACCCTAGCTGTTATGAGAATGATTCTGCGATCGCAAGAAGAGAAACCTACAGAGGAAGGCGGTGTGAAAAAATCAAGTAAAAGAAAACACCGCAAGAGGACCAGCAAAGAAAAAGAGTTAGAAAGAGTAAAGAAGTTGTCTCGACTAGCTGAGGAGCCGATAAAAGAGAAATCTGGAGCTCAACAGGATGATGTCGCTTGCGCCTATTCCATCGATTTCTCCTGCTTTGGAGACCCGGGCGGTCTCCAACATCATGCCAGACTCTGAGTCCTATGGGCTTCACAGGTATTCCTTTCTCTTACAGTTTTAGTTTTCACATGTATGCATTGGGGACAATGCATGAGTCTAAGTTGAGGGTGTTGGGATACCTGTGAGTCGTTCACCACCGAGGGTTTTTGTTGCCGAGTTTCTTTTCCCTCCGGTGTGCTATCTAGTAGAACCGGCATGTTTAGGTTGTCATTTTAAATTTTGTTTGTGTTGTGTTCTGGTGTCTATAGCAAGCATGGCTTTTTTTGAAAGTTGAACTAAAAGGAGCCCCCTCTGAAAAATTTGAGTTTGTACTTATGTTTAAAATGATTGACTGTTCTGGATCCTTGAATGTCACTGTGTGGTTATGATTGTAATAATTATGCTTAAGCCGAGCTGTTGTTGTGATAGTTGGTAGTGGTATGGTTTCTTGGTGCCAAGTGTGTGTGAGCGTATTGTTATAAATTCTTACTCTGTGCATGCATCTAGAACTTGCCGGTCTATTTTGTTAAGCTTGAAGTTGGTTGCTTAGGAAAGGATCACAGACCCTTTTTGTGTACAGTCCACTTAGCCTATAAGACCGTCCAAATGCAAATAATCCCTTTGATCCCTGTTTGAGCCATAATTGACCCTGTTCTTTCAACAACCTGTCACCGTTTCTTTTTAACTTTGAATCCCTATCTTGGCCCTGGTCCTTCCTTGGACATCGTGCACCTCAACTCAGGCAATCAATCTAAGTTGAGGGTGGCTACTATAGAGGTAAATGATAAAAAAAATAGGAGGGATAAGATTGGTTGGGGATAGAATGAAAATTTCGGGTGTGTGCCTAAGAAAAGAAAGAAAAAGAAACGAAAAAAGAGATGAAAAAGAATTGTCAAAATAAAGAGGCCTCACCTGTAGCTAGAAAGAAGGGAATAAAAAAAGGTGAATAAGGATGGACGAAGTAAAGTTAGGTGGAAATAGTAGGTCGGTGATTCCAAGGAGGGTTTAGTCACTATTCCCCAAACATATCCTACCTGCACCCGAAGCCTCATTACAAGCCGAAACAAGTCCTGTAGTGATCCTGAGCGGCTTTCTGAAAAACTGAAATAGAATAGCAAGGGCAAGCTTATGGCATCGCATGTGCATTGTTTGAAATCGTTTGTGAGTGTGAGCGCCTTACCTAGTCCCAAATCTTGTGTGTGGGACTTCTTTGTGGTGAGGGCACCAAGATTTCTGTATTATCTATTGACTGTTGGGATAGCTGTGCGTATGTATGCATAATATTCTAGCATATCGGAATGACATGTTGGGATCCATGCAAGTTAGCGTTTCATACATTTGTGTGCTACCGGGGGGGCTTGATTTAAATTTAATGAACTGTTGAAGGGCCATGATTTGCTAGTGACACGAGTTTGTTTTCTTAGTTGAGTCGTCTTATTGTTTTTGTTATCATGTTGCTTGAGGACAAGCGAACGTTTTAAGTTGAGGGTGTTGATGTGCCGCCATTCTACGACACATTTGACTCCTTTAAACTAAGAATAATCGTGAGTTCTCAAGCAACCGTCGTCGTTTTTGATGTTTTATGTTATATTTGCAGGAAATAGAGACAAACATAGAAAATGAAGGAAATACGATCAAAGAAGCTCCACTGGATAAGAGTGGTGGCCGGGATGACTGGCCACCACGCACTTGGTGGACCGTCACCCAGGCCACCAAGTCTGGCAGCCACACTGCTTAGGGGTGACGGCCACCGTGACGGCCAGTCACTCATGTGACGTCCGTCAGGTGTGCCACCAAGTCTGGCAGCCACATTGCTTAGTGGCGACGGCCACCCTGACGGCCAGTCACTCATGTGACGGTCCGTCAGGGTGGGCCACCAAATACCACGTGGATTCCGAAAATTCTATTTTTGGATTTATTTCCTGGACTGCTATAAATACCCCGTGTTAGGGTTATTTTATTTTATTCATTACCCAATATTTCTAGAGACTATTTTTGAGCGACTTTTGGAGAGAAAAATACGACATACACGTTTCTTTCTTCTTCTTCGATTACTCTTGGGATTTTTGGCTGCTTGTTCTTGGATAATTGAAGTAAATTTCATACTATTTGTAAGAATCCTTCTCTTATTATGAATATAATTTTCTTCTATTTCTTTAATAGCATGAGTAGCTAATTTCCCACAACTAGGGTTGTGGGAGCCATGGCAAAAGTAACAATATAGATTCTGGGTAGCGTAGGGTTCAATTTATATGTTGTCACGTTGTTAATCATTCGTTATTTATGTTTTCTAATGGTTGCAAATATTAGAACATACCTAGGTTTGATTTGCTTGAACAAAGAGATTAAAACCGGGAAATTTGATTAACTACGAGGATTCGGGACTACCAACTCTCGTCTTATGATTAATGCTGTAACTAGATTAATCTACTTGATGTTTAGGATTGAAATAAGAAATTTCACCTTTTCAAGTTCGAGAGAATTGAAAAGGAAATTCGTCTATTTGGTTGAGAAACGTTTAGATGATACCATTAATTCAGTCACATCGTGATATACATATAGAAAGAACCCAGTTAAGCTTCGAGTCAAAATTGTTACGACGCCATGGTGAACACTTCCCTAGTTCATTCTCATATTGATTTATACTCGTTGAAACTCGCAATTAGTTACTTGCATTGTTCAAATATTGATCACATAAACCCCCCAAAATTTACCGGAAACTATTGATTACTAGTCAACTAATTCACTAACGATTTAATCTGCACCTTATTCCCTGTGGGATCGACCCCAACCTCTGTTGGGTTCTATATTTGACGACGACCGCTTACGCTTCGTAATTGGAGTTGTAATTTGGGCGTATCATTAACGCCACTGCAGCATTTATGGATCTTATGAACATGGTGTTTAAGGAATTTCTGGATATGTTTGTTATTGTATTTATTGATGACATCCTGGTTTACTCCCGGAGTGAGGAAGAATATGCCAACCACCTCGGTATTGTGCTCCGGACTCTTAAGGAGCAGGAATTATATGCTAAATTTTCCAAGTGTGAATTTTGGCTAGACTCGGTAGCTTTCCTCGGTCACATTGTGTCTAGCGAAGGAATAAAAGTGGATCCTCAAAAGATTGAGGCGGTAAAGAAATGGCCCAGGCCCACAACTCCGACTGACATTAGGAGTTTCTTGGGTTTGGCGGGATACTATGGGAGATTTGTGGAGAATTTTTCCTCTATAGCTTCTCCATTGACGAAGCTCACTCAGAAAAAGGCTAAGTTCATTTGGTCCGATGGTTGTGAAGGAAGCTTTGAGAAATTGAAGGACCTTTTGACTTCTGCTCCTGTATTGACCCTACCTGAGGGTATCGAGGGGTTCGTAGTTTATTGTGATGCGTCTCAGACGGGACTTGGGTGTGTACTTATGCAGCATGGAAAGGTTGTGGCTTATGCTTCCAGGCAATTGAAGGTGTACGAAAAGAACTACCCGACCCACGACCTTGAATTGGCGGCGATGGTCTTTGCACTCAAGATCTGGCATCATTATTTGTATGGGTGCACGTAGACATCTTCACCGACCACAAGAGCTTGCAGTATGTTTTCACCCAAAAAGAGTTGAATCTTAGGCAGAGGAGGTGGCTCGAATTGTTGAAGGACTACGACATGAGCTTGCATTATCATCCAGGTAAAGCTAACGTAGTTGCTGATGCTCTTAGTAGGTTGTCCATGGGGAGCCTTTCTCATGTGGAAGAGAAAAAGAGAGGGATGGTGAAAGACATTCATCGACTTTCTAACTTAGGAGTCCGGCTATTGGACTCCGAGGATGGTAGTATTTTGGTACATGAGGTGGCTAAGTCATCCTTGGGTGCTGAGGTGAAATAAAAGCAAACTAATGATCCCATCCTTATACAAATCAAGGAGGATGTGGGGAAGCAAAAGATCATGGCTTTCGAAATAGGAGGGGATGGTATCTTGAGGTATCGAGGGAGGATATGTGTACCGGATGTGGATAACCTGCGTGAAAGAATCTTGGCCGAAGTTAATACTTCCAGGTACACTGTTCACCCTGGCTCTACAAAAATGTATCAATATTTGAAGGATATATATTGGTGGAATAACTTGAAGAGAGAGGTGGCTGATTTTGTTGCTAAGTGTACCACCTGTCAACAAGTGAAGGTTGAGCACCTAAGGCCTGGTGGTACGTCTCAAGATATAGCCATTTCGATGTGGAAATGGGAGATGATAAACATGGACTTCGTCACCGGTCTCCCGCGTTCGCAAAATCAATATGACTCCATTTGGGTTATTGTGGATAAAATGACCAAGTCTGCTCATTTTCTGCCCGTGAGGACGACGTATTCGGAGGAGGATTATGCAAGGTTGTACATCCAAGAGATTGTTAGATTGCATGGTGCGCCGGTGTCTATTATATCCGACAGAGGTACACAATTCACTTCTCAGTTTTGGAGAGCCTTTCAGAAAGGTTTGGGTACGCAGGTGAACCTTAGTACCTCTTTCCACCCCCAAATGGATGGACAAGCGGAATGCACTATTCAGACTTTGGAAGATATGTTGAGAGCGTGCGTCATCGACTTTAAAGGCAGTTGGGTGGATCATTTGCCTCTTATTGAATTCGCCTACAACAATAGTTATCACTCGAGTATCCCAATGGCTCCATTCGAGGCTCTTTATAGTAGGAGATGTAGGTCTCCTATTGGTTGGTATGAGGTGGGCGAAGCTAGATTGTTGGGGCCAGACCTCGTACACCAGGCTATGGAGAAAGTTAAGACCATTCGAGAGAGACTAAAGACTGCCCAAAGTCGTCAAAAGTCTTATGCGGATGTTAGAAGGAGAGAGTTGGAATTCGCCGTTGGTGATTGGGTGTTCCTGAAAGTCTCTCCCATGAAGGGGTTATGAGGTTTGGACGAAAGGGGAAGCTCAGTCCTCGTTACATCGGCCCTTATCAGATTTTGAGGAAAATTGGAAATGCCGCTTATGAGTTGGAGTTACCTGCGAGTTTGGCATCCGTTCATCCCGTATTTCACGCGTCTATGCTCAAGAAGTGTATGGGTGACCATTAGCTTATAGTTCCTATTGAGGATGTTGGAGTGAAAGACTCCTTGTCTTAGAAGAAGTTCCCGTAGAAATAATAGACCGGAAAGTGCGGAAGTTAAGGACAAAGGAGATAGCTTCGGTAAAAGTGCTATGGAAAAATCAAAAGGTGGAAGAAGCTACTTGGGAATCGGAAAAAGACATGAAGTCTAGATATCCCTTTTTGTTCACTTCTCCGGACGAAGTTAACTAAGGTACTTATGCATAACTTGTTTCCAATTCCTTTGTATGTTATTCTGTACCGTCTCTTCCGCATGCCTATGTCATACTAAAAGTGTCCTTGATCATCATTTGGGGACGAATGATCCCAAGGGGGGGATATTGTAACACCCAAAACTTTTGATCTAGGATTTCAATCGTTTTTGCGTGTAATTAGAACTGAACCCAGAAATATTTCCTTGTAACTAAGTGTTATGTTCAACCACTATGTGTGGGAAGAGTGTTGGGCGTGAATTAAGGTCTTAAGAAACCTCTAACTCAGGTTAAGTTAAAATCCCCTCTACCGACTAAGTTTCGTATAACTTTCTAACTTGGGTCATATTCAAACGATCATTTCTCCTAGAATATAAAGAGTTAGGTGGCCTATGACCCACCAAATTAAAGTTCTTCGAGTCTTTTTTTCAACACTACTGACCGCGCATTAATCCGAATCCGGAGTAAAAAGGTATGATCAGTTTACCGAGAAGACGTCTGTCTGTCCAGAAGACCGTCGAATGTTGAGAGTTACAACGAAAAGGAAAATGGACCCTTTTCTGAGACAACGGTCCATTTTTCAGACAACTTTCAGAGGCATAAACTCATAAATTTTGAAATCTAAAACGCCCTCGAAAACGGTCCATTTGTGGCCAAAACGGACCATTTTGGCGACCATTTTCTGACGCGTTTTCCTTCCCAATCCAATTCGGATTTTAATTGGAATTGCCTATAAATAGGACCCCTAGGGTATTGTTGCGGGAATGTCCTATTTAAAGCTATTTGAGGTTGTTTTGGTCCTTTCCTCATCCAAGAGTCATCCCTCACTTATTCTAAACCTCCTAAGGCAGGATTAAAATCAAAACAAAAGAGCGTTACTTCTCCTCTCTAAGTTCTTGAAGCAAAGGTGCCTAGGGTTCTAAGTTCCTAAGCAAAACTCAAGCGATTTGTAAGCGTTCTTCGTCTAAAGGTATGTTGAACGATCCCCTTTCAACTATACTCATAAAGATTGTGTTTACATCCTTTTTACTACGAAATCTATGTTGGTATTATATGTAAGTAGTTGAAGGGTTTTCAAAGGAAAGAGTTGCTTGAACTTTTGAATATCTATTTTATGAAATCAATCCGTATTCAATTTCTATTTTGAAGTTATGGTTTGAAGTGTGAATTTAAATTACGGATTTATGAATTTGGGTTAGAGTTAAAGCCTTGAGATACGATTACCACGGAAATTGTTTCTCTATATAAGAAATTGTGTTTGATACAAATAGTAGGATCTTCCAAATTTCCCTTGGTTTTAAAATGATGGTTTTAAATTGATTGAATTGTAACCTTGAGGGAATTGATTGTTAAAAGAGCTAAAAGATCCTTAAATGCGGGGCGATTGAGGTATAAATGCTAATGACATAATATGATAGTGTGACTTGCAAGTCTAGGTATAATAGTACCCACTCATGTATGCCTTAATAATGTAAAAGAACCCCGAAATGATTGGTTTGTTAAATGTTCGAAGAGATTGAAATATGGGCTTAAGAGGATTAGATGGTTAACCGAGAAGGTGTGGGTCGAACGGGGCTCCACACCCGAAACCGTGTTATGCCGGCACGGGTATGAGTCGAATGGGGCTCTTCCCTCTGAGTCGAATGGGGCTCTTTATTGTACGTTTGATTTGTTCAGTTATGCAGTTATGAGGTGATTATTATATGATACTCCGATCCTTGCGACAACTTGGATTGGAGGCTCATCCGACCGAGTCGGGGTCGGACCCACATAGCCCGTGGTGAAATAAATATCGGTAACACCATCTAGTCCAGAAGTAATTGAAATTGTGAAAGTTTCATATTGTTATGATTATGGTTTCTGATTTCATTTTATGACTTGCTTTATAAATTGTGATATCCCTTCCCCTGGGTTGCATGCCAGTACTTGCCATACTGACCGTCTTCGGGCGCTGCATCGTTTCATGATGTAGGTTCCGAAACCTATCCTCGTGGTTCTGTGCAGCACTAGGACTTTCGGGATTCAATTAGCAAGTGGTGAGCCCTCCATACTTCCGGAAGGCTTGTGTTTCCTTTCATTTGATAGTTTTGAGAACTCTTTCAGTATTATGGTATCGTCGGGGCCATGTCCCGACTTAGGAGTTTACTCATGGTACTAGAGGCTTCGTAGACTGGTATTGGCAAGACTGTTATTGAATCTTTTATTCACATGGATTTATTTATTATGGGATTGTTTCCGCAAATCTTTTTATACTGTTGAAAATGATGAATGCTAAGGGGTTGACTCGGGCCTCTTTGGTCTGCGTTGCCCGTTACGTCCGGGGCCTAGTCTTGGGTCGTGACAAAATGCTTTGGTAAAACCCCTTGATGCAAACTTGTTCAGCTGGTGGGTAGATCAAATGCTCAGAGGCATAGCTTTGGCAATTGGAACTTCTGGACAAGACATCATATGGGATACTAGCACAGATAGAGACAAAAAGGACAACCATATGATCTTCGTGCTACTCTATTCGAACCTTGAGGACAAGGTTCTTTTTGGGGGGCAGAGTAATGTTATGAAGTTGTCTTTTATTTCTTAGTTGCTTTGTAGACCAACTCTGGAACCTCCCTCCCTTCTTTATTTTGCTTTGGTTTCTATGATGAATTCATACTCCAATATATGTGATTACAGTTCTTTCTATCAATACAATTCTACCTCGTTACACAATATCTCAAGGCTTCAAGCATTGGCAATCTCCTTAGCCTCAGCATACATGCTAGATCACCAAGACTGTCGCGTACACAAAAAGAAAAGGAATTTCTAAACCCTACTAGAATCATCAATGTTGCACTTATACCATCCAACTGGTGGTGATTTCCGTAGCACTTAAGTAGCCTGCAAAACAGGGGTATAGTTCTCCAATGAAGGTTTTCTCGCTTCTCATCAACATTTGAACTGTGTTTATAACTTGATAGATAAGTCTGTTCAATATTTCTATGACAAGGTGCTTCTGTACTTGATAGTATTCTTCCTCCTCTCCTGCAGTATAATAAATGGCATGTCATGAAGATAAGGTTTTAACCTTGCTACCACAAGTGCCTGTCACCAAGTAACGATGACTTGCTGCAGTTGCAGCCCAGCAAAATTCAGATCTGCAAAAGAAGAGAAATATTGCCAAAGGTCCCCCACTCCCGTCCCGGGGCGCTAAGGGGCTTTTGTTTTTGGAACAGACCCAGGTCTCTTGTTTCCAGTTTTTTTTCTTAATCAACCATAGGTGATGACAATTCTGACAAATCTCAAGGAAGCATGGCTCGCTTGTTAGGCTTTATGTATTTTCTTTTCTATGACCCACATAGGCACGGTGACCAGAAAAGACAAAAAAGAGGATCAATTCTGGGGTGGTACCAGTGATGCTTCAATGACTGAAAAATCTGTGGCTTTGGTTAGGTGGATCAAGCCACCACTGCTTTGCTCGACCTAGAGGGAGAGGGAGGTCATTCAGAACCCGCTGGCTCCAGAACGGGGGGCGGCTCCAGAGGCGCTGCCGCAGGCGCCAGCACCGACATAAATTGCCCACCCCGCTCCCGATCAAAAAGACCAAGCCGGTCGATGAGAGCCGTCATATAACCGATTGTCCTGTGGGGTCTAATCAGCTGACCTTACCCCGCAAGGCAGAAGTACCCCCGCTTCGTGTATATAATGAAATTTGGAAACAAGTTTGTGAAAAGGCTGAGAAATAAAGAAGAGGGGCAGCTAGACCGAGTAGGGGTTCGAATCATAACACACTCTTCGCACAGCAAATCCACTTTGAAGTTGACTTATTCGCTCGGCCAATCGTGGCAGCTGCTGGTCGCGCCTCTGGTCTAAGAAAAGAAGTCCATAAAGGCTTCTTTAGGATTGTAGGGGGCTGTTCGGCCAAGTCAGGATGCTAAGCGAGAATGCCGAGGTCTTGTCAAAGCCTCTTTATTGTATCGATCTTTCAGACTGGCTCAATAGGGTCCCGCGGGGGTAGGAGTGGAAAGAGCGCTTCGCGAAAGAATCGTGTGGCGCGGTGAAAGGTTTCCCGTTGGGGTTTCCGGTCCCGAAAAGCTAATCATAGGTTCTTCTCTCCATCGGAACAATAGGGTCGTTATGCTCATTACTAAACTTGTTGAAGAGATGAAATATAACCAAGGTATATCTTTTTGATCAGAGGTTGAATCGATCATCATAAAAAGAATTAGGCCAAAAATTAGGATACATTCTGGGAAAATCAAACTTCCATCGAAGAGAAGCAAATGAAAGGCTTTCATAAAAATTCTCGTAGAATCGAGAATGAAGTTTTCATTCTGATGCATGCGGTTATTGATAGACAGAAGAATCATGGTATCCACTTCCGGGTATTAGCAAAAGCGTTACGTATGTCTGGTGGAGATCATATTCACTCTGGTACCGTAGTAGGTAAAATTGAAGGTGAAAGAGACATAACTTTGGGCGCTGTGCGTATCGACCCGTGCAGTGCTGTAGCTAACGCGTTAAGTATCCCGCCTGGGGAGTACGTTCGCAAGAATGAAACTCAAAGGAATTGACGGGGGCCCGCACAAGCGGTGGAGCATGTGGTTTAATTCGATGCAAAGCGAAGAACCTTACCAGGGCTTGACACTTTCAGACAGACTCAGATTTCGATTCGCTGTCTAGGAAGGGAAAGGAAAGACAGAAAACCTGCGCTTACGCGCTTACCATTCGTGTCGTGCTTTCGGTCCGGAGTTGCGGCGCTACTTCCCATTCTCGTTCTTGACTTTCAGCTCCAACGAAGTGAGAGGGATGAAAAGGAAGCTCGACCTAGAGGGAGAGGGAGGGTGATCCAGCGGGGAGGATGGCACTACTGGCAAAGACTGTCTGGCGAAAATGCCGCACCGAGTGTTGGGCTTCTTACTACTCTCTCCAAGTATTCCACTCGTTGGATCAAAGAATCTTAAGAATTCCCTCTCTTACTTTTTCAGAAGAAAAAAAAATCAAAGAGATAGCTCAACAAGGTTTGTGGATCATAACTAAAACTCATCTCAATTTAACCAACATATGACGATACTTTTCAAGGGCCAAGACAAGTGCTATAAGTGGAAAGCTTGACCAGAAAAATAAGGAAACCGAGTAATATGATCACCTTGTAAAAGTTAAGGAAACACCCCTCATACTGCTTCATTGCATATCAAAGCCTTGGATATGGAAAATTAGGAGAGAGTAGTGAGCACAAAGGAGTCCAGCCTTATTCCTAGTAATTTGAAAGGCGCAAAGAATTCAAGTTCTTTCATCTTGAACGAGATCAAAAGGCAGTAATGACAGCCATGGAAATTGAAGTTACGCAAGAGTAGCTTTAATAGGACATAGCTTCAAGCTAAACCAAGGGGATTCGTGCTCAAATAAAATTTCAATATGAAAATAAATTACTTGCTCATTCGAAGATTACTATGTAGTATGAAAATGGATAGCTTGATCAAGAAAATCACCAACGAAGGATAGAACTACCTAAAAAATACGACATGATCGAAACGTCACTCCAAATTGAAGCACTCCATTAACTTTACTTAAAAGTTGGTGACTCATTAAACCCAAACAGGGCCGCCAAAGTACCTTTTTCAATCTATATGCACTTCATGGCTGGTTGGCCAACGTTTTGCTCCTTCGTAGTTCGTTTTATTCATACAAGTGCAGAATGAAATGAATAAAAGAAATGCACCTTTGGAGACTTTGCAATTAATGCAAATAACTTAGGAATGTTAAAATGGACAATATTTACTTGGATAGGCAGAGTTGTCCTTCGACCAGAATTCAAAAGCATCCACAAAACAGTGAAAGTTGTCAGGTTTTAAACTAAATTATATCAGAAAAACATAAGCAAAACATCATA
Organism: Jaltomata sinuosa; assembly: GCA_003996215.1. Lineage (NCBI taxonomy): Eukaryota > Viridiplantae > Streptophyta > Magnoliopsida > Solanales > Solanaceae > Jaltomata > Jaltomata sinuosa. The sequence goes on along the minus strand of QJPP01000485.1, from coordinate 347,401 downwards.
TCCTGGAGGAAGTAAGATAAAATGAATACTCTAAACTATCTCAGTCTTGGGATAAACATTTGAGACTTAAAAGTTGTCCCCCATGACAGTCTTGAGCGAGTAAAAGCTTGGATTGTATCTAGTCGCTGCAGTGATATCACCATAAGCATTTACCTCCCTAAACTTCTTCATTTTTGGGTTATAAGAAGCTAGTTTTGTGCCACTTCGAATCAAGATTTCTCCATCTTTCCAAATTAATATCGTTTCAAAATTACATGTACGCATACTAGGTGGAATAGAGCGCACCAAAATGCGATATTTTAGTCCAAAATTCAGCAATCCCATACTCTTCCATCCGCCAGATATCAACACACTGTTTGAAGATATTATCAATCAAACATAGACAATTCCCCAACTCTGCTAACGTCAAGTAGAGGGATGAATTTCCCAGACCAGGTGGAGGTGGCAGGGACTTGAGCTTTTCTGTCCCAATATCGAAGGAGTGAATGCTGTCTTTTTTTTCGTGATCCATCCAATGAAAAGCACCATTGACATAAGCGTTGCCGAAACAATGACGTGTATGATTCCAGACAAGACAGGGAATTGGCCCACATTTCTCCATTTCTCATCAACTCCAAGAGTATAAACCTCCAATTCTGATACTTTAGTATGATCCTGAAGCGTTCTAACTACTAATCTCAATACTTTATACTGTCCAGAAGCTTCACTAAAGGAAAATCCATAAGCAACAGGACAAACACTTTTCTCCCATTTGGGCAATTTCAGTTTGAAATACTCACCCAAAAGAGGATTGCTAATGTAAACGTAATTGTTTTTATCATACCTCAAACCATTCAACAAACAAACAAACGCAATGTTGTTTCTTTTCTAAAATGCATGTAAACACAGGTGTTGAAATGGGAACGATGTAACATATAGAGACTTATAGTCAAGCTATCCATTTTCATACTACCGAGTAATCTTCGAATGATGATCAAGTAATTTATTTTCATATTAACATTTCATTTGAGCACGAATTCACTTAGTTTAGCTTGACGCTATGCCCTATTTTAGTAGCAACTTGCCATTGGATAAAGCCATTAGGAAGATGTGATATCAAATGGCTTTAAGATGCTGGTGTTGCTTGAATCCAGGCTAGGAAATAGTGTCCCACCTGTTTCTGCAGGCTCCCATTGCTAACAATCTTTGGCAAATTTTCTGTTCAATATTTCAATGACAAGGTGCTTCCATACTCGATAGTATTCTTTCTCCTCTCCCGCGGTATAATAAATGGCATGGCATGAAAATAAGGTTTTAACCTTGCTACCACAAGTTCCTGTCACCAAGTAACAGTGACTTGCTGCAGTTGCAGCCCAGCAATATTCAGATCTGCAGAAGAAGAGAAATATTGCCAAAGCTTGTTAGCAATTAATTCCTGCAGAAACACGTCGGACATTGTTTCCTAGTCTAAAGCCAGCAACTCCAGCATCTTAAAGCCATTTGATATCACATCCTCCTAATGGCTTCATCCAATGGCAAGTTGCTACTAAAATAGGGCATAGTGTCAAGCTAAACCAAGGAATTCGTGCTCAAATAATTTATTTTCTTGCACATTCAAGGAAAAAGAACTTGTGCACCATATTAGACCTGAAGGTGAAACATAGAAAAACCTAAAATAAGCACAGTGGCATTTAAAAACTAACAGTAAATATACGATAAGAGGCAATCTACATGACTATAGATACCAATGATCTCAGTTTTTTCTTCAAGATCCATGACTTCGATTACTGATCTCCAACACTTTTTCTTCAAATTATAGAAGAAGATTCGATTTGGGTTGAATGAGGATATAGGGATCAGTACAATCTCACCATGAGAAGTACTAGTAGAAGATCATGAAATTAAATATTCCAAGCAAGAAAAGAATGCCGGGGGAAAGACAATAGTAGTATGCTTCACCCATTCTTCAGACCTCTTTAAAATCAACAAATCCATCTCTTCCTTATACCATCTTGAATGATCAATGGCTGCACATTTACCCTCTAGTTCTATCAAGTCATAAAAGAATTGTATATCATTCCATAAAGAGATAATCCTGAAATGTTCGGTTCTAACATTAAATGCCAATATGCATATTTTAGGCTTTTCTATGTTTCACCTTCAGGTCTAATGTGGTATACAAGTTCTTTTTCCTTGAATATGCAAGAAATTTGGTTTTATCGGGATGCGATGTAGAGCGGCTTTCATAGATGTCTACAAAAGATACATCCGATAGAAGAGAGTTATAAAATCCGAAAAGGCACTTGAAGCGAAATAAGGACTTGACAGGAAGCCAAGAGAATATATCATATATGATATCCGAAGGTATTTCGACATGACTACTCTTCATCTTCGTCCTTCTACGATTTCCTTCTAAGGACTTTTTATTCTCTCTGTAGTTCTAAGGTATTTCCTTCCAGCAAATTTAGGAAAAAGATTTCAGAATCCAAAAGAAGAGGAAAAAGAAAAACGCTTTTGCTTTTCTGTATATGAGAATATTCTGTAAATTTTTATTTTATTAATTAAAAAACTGTCTTGGATTAATTAACAATAACAGAAGATTAAAGTCCTCCCACATGACTTTAAGACAACGAATGTACACCCTAAAAGGCTGACAACAAAACACACAATCCAGGCTCATGATACCAATGTAGTATAAAATATGGAGCAAGAACAACGAATTGTGTATCTTAATGCAGCGGAAGAATTGTTGATCTTGCTACCAAGAAAATTTGCCAAAGTCAAATCTATTTCACTAGGAAATAGAATTATGATTTCACAAACTAAATATCTTTTAGTGTATGTATGCCTTTTGGGAGATATGGAGAAGTTGTCGTGTTTTTCTTCTATTCTGTGTTTTTCAGAAAAAAACCGTAACTCTCCTTTTAAACTGATTAGAAGGGGAGGTTACCAGAAGTTACATGATCTCTCCAACTCACATACCCACTTCAAAATAGGGTTGTAGTTATCTTGAGATTGGTAACTTCTTGTAACCTCCTAAATAAAACTTCCTGCAGGTTTATTTCTCCTAACAGGGTGGGGTCGGGTTGGATTAGTTCACATGGGCGACCCATGGCCCAAACTCAATTTTCCAACAGATTCATTGGCCCTGAGCATTTTTAAGCCTCTTTATGTTTAATATATTCTTCTTCTCTTTTTAATGTATGAGGATGGACAATAATACTATAATTTCATAAGAATGAACTCTCTCTTGTTACCAAATGATATCCACCAGAAAATCCTGTGTTCTCTAACATTGAAGCAAAGAGCAATAGCTTCCCTTGTTTCCAAAAAGTGGCGTCACATGATAGCATCATTGGACGACCGCAAATTTGTGCAAACACATTCTGCAAAGATATACTGCGGATTCTGCCATCGTAATCGAAGTTCGAAGTTCACATCCTGTGGATGCAGGTACAGAGTCGACCCTGTTATCAAACTTGCTGCAGACAATATTAATTTCATGGGATTCTACTTGATCGTACGTAGTTTCCAGTATTGTATCGTCTACCGATATTTTAGATTCCAGATTACTAACCGTTCTGCATATAAAAGGAAATTGCTGCATGGACTATATTAGAGATGTTAGGGAAATGTCTTCATTGAAAGAGATCTATTTTGATCACGTTTCTATTTCTTGCACAACTCTCTTCAACCTTATCAACATGTTGAGTTAACATTGATACGTTGTTGCTACCTTTATTCCATCTCAGTGACTCATCAAAAACAACTTAAAAAGGTTCATGTGAATTGTGGGAGCAGATTTACACGTACAATAGAAATAAAAGCTCGAAATCTGGAGGAGTTTCACTTATTTACTTCATCATCATCCCTGCAAATTCTTGGTTTGTGCGCTTGTACTAAGCTACAAGTCCTGAAAATAGACTGTAAATACATTCCCTTAGAATCCCCTCAAGACATTTCCTCGGCATTTCCACGTCTTAAATCCCTGTTTCTTCGTTTATGCAAAAGACTGAAAAAAAATTCAGACTTTTGAGTCCTGAACTGGAGGATTTGACCTTAGTTGATGTGGTTGACTTGGAGGATGCTATCATTCATACTCCTAGTTTACGTTAGTTTAAGTTAATAGATATTGAAGAAGTCCCAAGCTCTTTTCCAGTGGTTGGTTCAAGGCTAATGGAAGCTGAAATTGGATTGAAGTATGTTTGTGCAACCAATAGGTTGCCTGGCTTGAGAACTTCTACTGAAAATGTGGGTGAAAATTTGATCTTCTCCTTGGCAACCGACACAACTGAATTAAAGGTATTTACATGGCTAAATGATTTATTGATAGCTAACTAATTATGTTTTTTTTTTTTTGAGCGATCCAAAATTTAATGTGCTTAGTTTATCAAAAGACACGACATTTTCTGAAAAGGTGTATCCAATCCTTGCATGAAGTACATATCTATTCATTAAAAGGTGCATTGGTTATATATTTTCACTCACTATATATATGACTTTAAGTTTGCATGAGTTCATCGTTCGAGTCTATATCATTTCATCCTCCTCAAAATTCTTTTTGCTATTCACTTTAAATTCATGCAATTAACTCCTATTTGAGTGTACATTAGAAGATTCCCGGTGGATCATTGTATCTTGAAAGTAGGACTTCACTTGATTTTTGCAATTAGGCAACAGAAATCTACGCCTTTTATAGCGTGCACCCAATTTTTTTCACATCCTAAAGTTTATCTCTTCTTTTATTATTAATTATTGCATCTTTCATGTTAATGAAGTCTTTTCTAGTTAGTTCTTTCATTTTTCGAATTTTTCCAATAATTTCAGAGTAGACGATACTTCCGTTCAATTCCTTGCCACGTTTGACAATTCATGTTTAATATAATTGTTCATTGTCAATGAAGGAGGTGTTATTTGATTTGGGCAATCATGGAATGTAACACCCCAAATTTTTGAGCTAGGATTCCAATAGTTTTCCGCGTGTAATTAGACCTGAACCCGGAAGATTTCATTGTAACTAGGTGTTATGGTCAAGCACTATGTGTGGGAAGTGATATAGATGGGAATTAAGATCCTAAGGAACCTCTAGCACAAATTAAGTTGAAAACTTCTCTACCGACTAAGTTTTCGTTTAACTTTCTAACTTGGGTCATCTTCAAATGATCATTACTCCTAGAATATAAAGATTTAGGTGGCCCATGACACACCAAACTAAAGGTCTTCGAGTCTTCTTTCCAATGCCACTGACCGCGTATTAATTTGAGTTTGGAGTAAAAAGTTATGATCAGTTTACCGAGAAGACGTCTGTCTGTTCAGAAGACCGTCGAATGTTGGGAGTTAAAACGGAAAGGAAAACGGACCGTTTTCTGAGACGACGGTCCGTTCTTCCAATCGTTTTCGGAGGCAGAATCTTGAAAATTCCGTAAGTTGAAACGCCTTCGAAAATGGTCCATTTGTGGCCAAAACGGACCATTTTGGCGACCATTTTGGACGCATTTTTCCTTCCTAGACCAATCCGGATTTTAATTGGAATTGCCTATAAATAGGACTCCTAGGGTATTGTTTTGGGAATGACTTCTTTTAAGTTATTTTGAGAGCGTTTCGGTCCTTTCCTCATCCAAGATCCGTTCCCCACCCATTCTAAATATTCCTAAACTTCTAAGGCACGAATTAAGTTCAGAAAAGTGTGTTACTCTTCTCCTCAAGGTTTCTTGAAGCAAGAGCACTTAGGGTTCATAGTTGAAGGGCAAAACTCAAGGTTTTCTTCAATCTTCTCCGTCGAAAAAGTACGCAGAACGATCCCTTTTCAAAGTATCTTATAAACGTTATGGTTTTCAAACCCTTTGGTAAAAATTTATACTATTATGATTTTGAACTTAGGGTTACAAGTATGATTTTACTAACTTTGAGGAAAGCTCATGAAAACGTTATTTCCTAACTTTTACTTGAAAATACTAAGGGATTATAGGATGAATGGTACTCAAAAAGGGAATTGAAGGGTTTTTACTTGTTCTTCTTAATATCCAAAAGTCTTCAAAATGATTTACGAATTTCGAAAGATATTGTTATTCTAATGGATTTTTCGAATGGAATAGATTGAGACAAAAATTATTGTTTTACTATATGAATTTTATGAAAGGGCATATTGAATTGTTGACAGACCTTATGGGTTCTATATTGATGAAATGAATGACTTGCAAGTCTTGGTATGACGATACCAATAACGGATTATGCCCTAACAGAATTGTATATTGAATGATGTTTTTAAAGGTATGGAAAGATGGTAATAATTTGGGCTCTAAGAGAATTAGATGGTTAACCGAGAAGGTGTGAGGCTAAACGTCTTTGAACCCGAAACCTGTGTTTTGCCGACATAGGGATGGTTCGATCCTAACTTGGGACGACCTTATCTTTTCCTCTACGAGGATGATTGTGCTGGCCATATTATATTGAAATCTCGACTCATGTGGCAAACATGGGTTGGGGCTTAGCCGGTCGAGCATTGATCGGACCCACATAGCCCGTGGTGTTGAATAGAAATCGGTGATACCATTTAGTTCAAAAGTAAAGAATAGAAAAGTCTATTGTTTTTTCTAATGGAATTTACTATGGATATTTATTGTTTATTGTATTGGAAGTATTTAAATGCCAGCTTTTCAGATTAAGTATATTGTATCTATTTTTCTGTTCTGTGTACCACTACATTCCACGTACTGACCGTCTTCGGGCGGCTACATCGTTGTATGATATAGGTTCAGAGGCACCTTCTCGTGGTACTATACAAAACTAGGTTCGATCAGACAGGCCCAGCTTTTGGTGAGCCCTCCACCTTTCGGAAGGCGATCTAAATTCTTATTTGACTCTGGTTTCAGTTTTATGGTATTGTCGGGGTCATGTCCCGGCATAGATATTTCATTCTTATGTTAGAGGCTTTGTAGACCTATGTAGATGTTGTTTAAACATTTATTCCCAACACTTGGTTAAACTTTATATTTTTTTTTAAATGATATTCCTAAATGGGTCCTTTTTCCGCAATATTTTTTTATTGAATGTGCTTGTTAATGTATGCTAAGGGGTTAACTCAGGCCTCCTTGGTCTGGGTTGCCCGTTACGTCCGGGGCCTAGTCTCGGGTCGTGACATGGAAGCAACGACATTCAACCACTTCGTATCAAGCACATACAATTGGAAATACACTTCTCCTGGGTACGAAGATATAAATCTTTAATGGATGAATTGTTTAGTTATTTCCATCCGCAGACCTTGCTAGTGAGAGTGAACAATCCAAATGCCCTAACACATAACTTTATACAGGTATTCTATAATGGTATAACTTCATTCTTCAACTTAATACCCATCTTTACTTCTCCTTCTTTTTCATTGTACTTGTGTTATGAATTTGTAGGTCCTATTGGATGAGCTGAAAGGCCGGGAAAAATGTGGCAAGTGGAATAAATGTAACAAATACTTGCGATGGTGCTATTTATTGAAAGATTTTAAGATCCTCGAATCAACTATAAGACAAGGTGTTCATCAAATTATAAGCTTCGAGTTCCAATGGTAATTGCATCATAACAAACACCTGTCTTTTTTCAATTCCTTTGTAACAAAAACAATGTCGAAACTAGGATTTACAATATACAGACTTGGTAATTTTTTCATAAAACTCTAGAACTTGGGCCATATTTTCTTATCTGATGAGTGATTAGTAAGCTATAACTGTAATGCAGGTGTTGAGGAATTGGAACCACGAGTACTTCTATCTATTTACGCAAATACGTATGTGGATGAACACATCAGAGTTTAAGTGCAGAAGTTGCAAATTGGGTCAAGTCTTGAAGTTCATCCCGTGGATCTCTGGTTTCTCCGCATCAAGAGGGACCTTTTATTATAAGGAAGAAGTTGTGCCAAATTCTCTACGGGTTTGGCAGAAATCAGTAGCTTTGGCCCAAAATCCTATAATTGTGTTATAAAGTCATTCAATTTTTTGGATTTATAATATGGAGCTGATCATTAATAAGAGTGCCCCTGTATTCAAAATCGGCGATTTCTGTGTCTCTTGTTCTTTGTTTCAACATATTTATTTTATCAATGATCACCGCCTAATAAGAATATGGCGGAGTGTTTGGTGGTGTAGGGTGCAAGATGGAGTAAATATTTACATAGAAGCAATGAAGGGGCTGGGGGTAAACAATGCTGGTTGTGTTGTCAATATTTTGTACAACTTAAATTCTGGTGCCCAAAGTTGTTCATGGTGGGGGCTTTAGAAGGAGTATTAGTTGCAATTGTTTTATCCTGATTCAATTTTTGGTAATTCTTTTTATCAACATGCCTTTTAATGGATTTTTTTTCTCATGAGAAAGTGAATGAAAAATATATTAGGAGTTGGGTTTAATAGGTGGGTATAACAATTAAATTAGGAGAAATTTTTTTAATTGGGTTAAGAATATACATGTAGGTGCCACGTAGGATAATAAAAGTGGAACATGAGACTTAACCGTTTTAGGACAAATATGTGTTCAAAGTTGGATGGTAAGGGCAAAATATATATCAAAAAGGTATGACAAAGGGTAAATATAATTTTTTTCTAAAAGTACAAGGGCAAATATGACCCTTTTCCGTGTCTACTTGTGCCTACGATACAACTTTTTACAAGTTTAAGTTCCTATTTATGCATACTCAAAGTTGGAGCGCATAAATGCTAGCTAAAACCAAGTTAAAAGGGTTATGTATTATGCCTTAAAACAAATAATTGAGAGCTGGTTTTTAAAACTTTTTAAGGTGATTTTAAATAGATTTTATCAATTTCATTTCATCAGCCAAAAAGTACACATTTTATATTTTGAATAGTAGATAGTATATTTAGACCTTTTCCCTTGTATAAAATTAACGACAGTTTAACCTTGTTCTCCAAGAATACGGTTACTTACTCTTATGGGTTTTAGTGGGTGAATGACCGTTATATAATATATGTACGGCCAACTCTAGAGTTTGTCTCATGGTCTTATAAAATTCAGACTTTTGAGTCGTGAACTGGAGAATTTGACCTTAATTGACATGGCTGACTTGGATGATGCTATCATTGATACTCCCAATTTACGTTTGTTCAAGCTAACAGATATGGTAAAAATCCCAAGATCTACTCCGGATTGCCAAATTCTTTATCCACTAATGAATTTTTAATTGCACTTCCACATGACTCATGCACGTTCTCGATCAATTAGATACCAATTGGGCTCGCAACTGGAGAATTTCCACTTGACTCATCGATTGCACTTTGTTTCCTATTCATATCCACCATTGACAATCCGAGTATGCTGAGAAATAATCTCAGCATTGTCACACTCTTTGGATCATGAGCAACATCATCTTCGATTTGTTTTTTGGCCTGCTCATACTCCTTGTCTGCAAGAATAATTTGCTGACTTTGATCCTGTAGCTGCTCATCACCTTTAGTATGATTAATTTCACCCCCGTAAACTTCTTCCTCTGCCTGTTCACTTGACGATTTACTTGCATCAGTATTGTCTCCCGTAGTAGTAGCAACAGTTTGCGATGGTACTTCTTGGCTTGTGTGATTCGTCATCACCAATTGACCCTTAATATCCTTTTTAAAAGTTGAAACCATCCAGTCTTTTGTAATGTTCTCCTTCCCAGGAGTTTTATTCTTCTTCTCGGGAGAAAAAACTTTTGCATAATCATTCAAAACAAGTGACTGCTGCGGTTTTCTTTTCTCCAGTGTCACTCATATTCAAAATTTTCTCCACTCCACATGCTTTAGATTTAACCACTGTGCCAGTTGTGTCTTCCTGCTCCTTATGCACTGGAATCAATTCAGGATCGAGTATTCTACACCCTTCTTCGTCATGTCCCTGCAAACATCAACTTTGGTGAAGGCTTGTACGAGTTAGTTTCTACAGCTAAGAACAGAAGGTAAATAAGACAAGATGTTTACATGGAAATTAAACCTCAATCTAATTGAGGATGTCACGGCCGGACGAACTAAGAAACAAATTAGAAGTAATCTAAAATAATATTAGAGACTCGTGCTGATAACGTATTGTAAAATAAGGATAGCATACAAAAATTATATAGCAAGAGCATAAAAAAGAAAAGCATTAAGTAAACAAGAAGAGAGCCAGAAAGAATGTAGTATGTTTTCTCTATTATTCATTATATCTTGCAATATGTAATGGCCCTCCTTTATAGGCATAATAAAACTTGGGGAGGTAGTATTGCTACAGTAGCTATTGGGTCCCTATCATATGGCATCCACCATACAATTATTTACAACACTTCACACACTCTTTGTTTTACCCCTCCAGACCCGACCCAACTAAAAGAAGCTCAATCTCTCTTTTATTCAGACCCGACCTAAATCCATCTTATGACTGAATTGAAGAGATATGGGGTTTTTTTCCATATGACTTAAAAATGATGGCTGAAGTGTAACACTTAAACTTATTCAATGATCATCTGAACACCTCAACTTGGTTATAATGTGTCTCTAAACACAAGTATCTGATGTGGAAAATTGTATGTCCCAAACTCAGTTTTGAATGCGTGAATTCTTATTTTTATCCATACTTTCCTTGAAATTTCAGTCATCTCCTCCAGCATGTCATCCATTCGGAAAAAATGGCCACTCTGACATGAACTCCTCTCCCCTGTCAAAATCAAGTTAATTACTGTAGGCACTGGATATTGCCTGTAGGGGATCAAGCGGTTTGGATACCAGCTCCATACTAAATCAACTTGGAACACTGTCAGGCAATCAAGAAGAAGAGCACCAGCATTTGGGAAGCACTTGTAGCTCCGATTTGTCAACGCCTGCATTTCAGTTCTTGGGTTTTATGAAAAGTTTACAAAGTTGTATACTGTAAAATGCCTAGTTTCAACATTGTTTTTGTGACATAGAATTTTTTTCTTTTAAGAAAAGGTATTTGTTATGTTGCAATTACCATTGGAACTCCAAGCTTATAATTTGATGAACGCCTTTTCTCGTAGTTCACTCGAGGATCTTAAAATCTTTCAAGAAATAGCATCATCGCATGTAATTATTGTTACATTTATACCAGTTGCCATATTTTCCCCAGCCTTTCAGTTCATCCAATAGGACCTACAAATCCATAACATAAGTACAATGAAAAAGAAGGACAAGTAAGATAGGAAAATATTAAGTTGAAGAATGAAGTTATACCATTGCATCATATATCTCATGCTTGATACACCTCGTCTTTCAATTGCAAACACATTATGGCCAAAAGCTAATATGAAGAAAGATGCACCTTGGTCTATGGTTTTGGATTTATCCCGACAACTAATCACTATAAACTCATCAGAATTGTCATTCAGCAACATACCACTTCGTAGTGAAGCAGAATCATATTTCACAATGACCAAAATTGTCTAAAGTTTCACACACAGTGATATATGAAGAGAGATTGCAACATTGCCTAAAAGAGCAATTCGGAAGAAAAGAAAATCATAGGTAGCTCAACAAGGCTTGTGGATCGTAACTGAATCTCGTTTAATTTCAACTGTGTCATAAAACCAGCAGATACTGATACTTCAAGGGATAAGAAATGTGCTATAAGTACATATCATGGCAAAAAAAGAAGAAACAGAATAATATGATTACCTTGTAAAGGTTAAGAAAACATCTCACATTCTGCTTATTCATTGTATATCGAAATTACTTCGGATATGGAAAATTAGGAGAAAGTGGAAGGTACCATACAAGGGAGAGTAAACTTAATCCTTTATACTGAAGCTAACTTGTCGTAGTTAGAGAGGTTGGTCACATCCCGAACAAGATCAGAATGAGATAAGCAATCAATTTGATCATGAAATCAAGTAGTAATAAAAACTAAAGGCAGTAAGGACCGCCCATGGATGTTGAAGATGGCCAAAGTTTTCAAAGCTTTCACAAATACAACTGAATTCGATAAAAGGGGCTGAATAAACGTGCACCAACCAAAAGGAAAAGATATTGAAGTTTCCAGTAAGCAACTGTGAATTTCTGAGTTGTTCTTCATTAAGAAAGCTCATATAGTTCACTTCACAGTCCAAAGAATGAAGCTATGAGAGATTGAACCACAGCCTAAAAGAGAAAGTATGAAATAAAAGAAAATAGTAGTACGCATGATCGCTGAAATTCAGTTAATTTTAACTGATTGTAGACGTACACGACCAAATATGATACTTCAAGAGAGTAAGAACATCACTATCAGCAGAGTTGGGAGTTCAGAAATTGAAGAAACCTGTAAAAATTACACAAAGTCACCTCTCATCCTGCTTATATGGAAATTAGGAGAGAGGAGCGGTATGGAAGCTAACTTATAGTAATTAGAGAGGTGAAATGAATTCAAGTTCTTTCATCTTGAACGAGATCAAAAGAGTTAAGCTGTCAAATTGATCATGAAAGCAAGTTGCTACATAAAATTAAAAGTAGTTAGGACAGCTGTGGAAAGAATGACACAAAAGTAAGGCAAGATTGGAATAGGACATAGCTTCAAGCCAAACTACTAAGGAAAAAACTACCTAAAAAATCAAGACAAATCAAAACGCCAATCCCAATTGAAGCACCCAATTAACTTTAACCAAAAGTTCATGTACCATTTACCCCAAACAAGACATGCTTAACTGATAAGCCGACGTTTTTTCCTACTTAGTTTGTTCTATTCAGACAAGTGCAGAATGAAATGAACAAAAGGAATGCAACTTTGGAGACTTTACATTGCAAATAACCTAGGAATGTTAAAATGGACAAGGTATGCTTATACAGGCAAATTGTACTACCAAAACTCAAAAGCATCCATAGAACAGTAAAAGTTGTCAGGTCTAAAGCTAAATTATACCAGAAACATAGAAGCAAAACATAACATAGTAGAGGAAGTAACACAAATTAAATATTTAAACTATCTCAGTCTTTGGATAAGTATTAAAGACTTGAAAACTTGCCCCCATGACAGTCTTGAGTGAGTAAAAACTTGGGATGTATCTAGTCGCTGCAAAGCCACATTTGTAAACATCGACCTCCCTAAACTTCTTTTCATTTGGATCATAAGAGACTAGTTCTGTGCCATGATCTCTTTGCATCAAGATTTCTCCATCTTTCCAAATTAAGATTGGTTTAAAAGGACGATCATCCATATCTTGCTGAACAGAATCCGTCAAAATGCGATCTTTGGTCCAAGATTGAGCTATTCCATACTCTTTCATCCACCATATATCAACATAGCCTTTATCACTTCTGTTATCAGACAAACACAGACAATTCCCCAACTCTACTAGCGTCCAGTAGAAGGATGAAGAAGATCCCAGACCTGGTGGAGTTGGCAGGGACTTCTTCTCTTCTGTCCCAACAATAAATGAGTAAATGCAGATACCTTTTCTAGTATTTCCAAGCCAATGAACAACACCATTGACATTTACATTAACAAATGATTCATATACATATTCTGGACGGGGAACTTGGCCCACATTTCTCCATTTATCATCAACACCAAGAGTATAAACCTCCAATTCTGATACTTTAGTATGATCCTGAAGTGTTCTAACTACAAATCTCAATACTTTAAACTGTCCAGAGTCTTCACTAAAGCAAAATCCATAAACAACACCAGAAACACTCTTCTTTCGTTTGGGCAATTTAAGTTTGAAATACTCACCCAAAAGAGGATTGCTAATATAAACAAAATGGTTTCTATCATACCTCTTACCATTGAACAAACACATGAACCCATTAAAGACATGTTCATTGGAGGGAGGTGAAAATTAGGGCTCAACACAATGGGGCTATAATAATAATTATAATCTTCTTTCAGTTCAAGAAGAGAAGTGACAGAGCAAAAATTATCTGAGAGTAAAATGCAGGGAAAATTAGTGTTAAGTGCAAAAGGGCCGGAAGTTAAAACATGATACCAGAGATTACCATAATTAAACAAGATAAAGTTCAAAATCCATGCAACTTCTCCGATCATCATCAACTCCGGCAAATTTTTTCACATGTGCTCCGGCGCCGGTGGAAAGTTCAGGTCGATAATGATCAGCTTAGGGTTCTGCTTCCCATCGTTACGCACCAAATCCATCACTGACGATGAATCCGATTCACTCACGCCGGCAGCAGCACCTCCACCTCCGCCGCCATTCATCGGCGGAGCACGTCCAGCAATCGGAGCAACATGCTTACCTACACGGTTGCTAAAAAGACCGAAGGACGAGGAGTAGCTGCCGATGGATAGATCCAATGGCAACAATTCAACCACCGCCGCCACGGCGAAGGATGACTCAATGGTACTGGTCTGGCTCGGACTCCGATTCGGAATCGAAACATCATTTTTGGCTTTGGCAGCGCGAAATTCAATTGTCGCCGCATGGTAGGCTTGCGCCGCCTGCGCCTGTGTAGCGAACGTACCTAACCAAACACTGCATTTTTTTGGCAGCTCCTCCTGTGTTTGGTTAGGTACGTTTGCTACACAGGAGCAGGCGGCGCAAGCCTACCATGCGGCGGCGATTGAATTTCGCGCCGCCAAAGCCAAAAATAATGTTCCGATTTCGAATCGGAGTCCGAGCCAGACTAGTACCGTTGAGTCATCCTCTACCATGGCGGCGGTGGTGGAATCGTTGCCGTTGGATCTATCCATTGGTAGCTCCACCTCGTCCTTCGCTGTTTTTAGCAACCGTCTAGGTAAGCATGTTGCTCCGATTGCTGGACGTGCTCCACCGATGAACTGCGGCGGAGGTGGAAGTGCTGCTGCCGGCGTGAGTGAATCGGATTCATCGTCAGTGATGGATTTTGTGCGTAACGATGGGAAGCAGAACCCTAAGCTGATCAATATCGACCTGAACTTTCCACTGGCGCTGGAGCACATGTGAAAAAATTTGCCGGAGTTGATGATGATCGGAGAAGTTGCATGAATTTTGAACTTTATCTTGTTTAGTTATGGACTTTGATTGACAATCCTGGAAGTATTTCGGCCATTACCACATTTGGAAGATCCATAATGGTGATATCAGAGATTCTTGTTTCTTTGCAATCTTTCTTGAAAAGCTTAGAGCTTTTGGTGTCCATGGCTGTAACTACCTTTTCTCAATGAACAAAAATGGAGCTACTTTCGAGGGTTTTAGAAATTTTTACCTCAAGTGGCCTCTCTTTTACCTAGGGTTTTTGGCATCCATGGCTGCCTCAATGAATAAATGGGAGCTAGGTTTGAGGGTTTTGGGCCGAGAAAAGCCTTTTAGAAACTACCCATCATGTTCCCAAAAGTTAGGCCCAGTTTGGCCATAAAAAGTAGAGTAGTTTTTAGGAAAAAATTTGGCAAAAAAACGTTTGGTCATATAATTTATTATTATTTGAGTAATATTTTTGGTGAAAAACTCAAATTTCCAAAAATTAGAAAAAACTAGTTTTTGGGTTAAATTCTATTTTTTGGAAATTTTAAAAAATTTAAACTTTACCCCAAACTTTTATATTTTATAAAAATACCCCACTATTTATTAATCCCAACTTAATATTTATCTGTCAACCATCTCAATTAATAAACTCAATTAATAAACCTTGTAATTTGACTTTGAAGTATGTGATGATATTGTTGCATCCCACTTATTAAAAGTCATGTAAATAGAAAAATTGAATGTTCCTTTGTGAATTGAGAAAACTTCAGTGGCTCCTACACTGATCTGTGAAACTGTTTATAAGCAGGTTGGAGCTTATAATCTCTTAGTTTAATTTTTATCATGGAACATATTCATTTAAAATGATAATACAAAGCTATGGATATTTTTAATAGTTTTTAGAACGTAAGGGTATAAATCATAATTCTTAAAAAAGTCAAATATTTTTCCCAAAAACTGTGGTCAAATGCATGGTGAAACTTCACCCAAAACTTCACCCAAAAATGACTTACCAAAAATATTTGGGAATCTATGGCCAAACGCTAGCTTAATTGAACAATTTTCCGAGCTAAATTAAATTAAATTAATTTAATAATTTAAAATATTTGAAAACTATACAAAAATATTACAAGCTGCAATTCTTCTCATATTAATATGATGAAAAAATATATTTTAAAATATTGATTAAAATCTATATAATTTGACTTTTGAAAACTAAAATATGACAAATAAAAGTGAATAGGGAGAGTATACTTTTCCACCACAACCTTTATTAGTGGTATTCTATGTTGTTGGGATGCAATGTTTACTATGAGCATTGTAAATGATCCTTCTCTAGCTAAATAAGGAGTTTAAGTCAAAATAGTGAAATTTCAAGTGTGTATATCTTTTAATTTCTTCTGCAATTGATGTTTATTCTAATTGTGTATTTACTAGATACATTCCAAGCTTTTACTCGCTCAAGATTATCATGGGAGATAAATTTCAAGTCTCAAATGTTTATTCGAAGACTTACTTCTTCCAGGATATGATATTTTGCTTCTGTATTTCTGATATAATTTAGTTTAAAGCATGGTAACTTTTACTGTTTTGACAGCTCTTGCCTCTCCAAGTATATATCGTCCATTTTCACATTCCTAAGTTATTTGCATTGCAAAGTCTCCAAAGCTGCATTTCTTTTATTCATTTCGTTCTGCTTTGTTTGAATAGATTGAACTATAAAGGAACAAAATGTTGGCCAACCAGTCATGAAGTGCATATAGATTGAAAAAGGTACTTTAAAATTTGTATAGCAAAATAATAAATCAAAAAGGTATTTTAAAAGCTATGTCACATGAGAAAATATCTGTGATTGTAATTTCTTACTTTAGTTTTTTTTTTCTAAATAGGAAATGAACTCAAAAAAGCAGACAACAAACAAAACCAAAGAAATATTTTTATAGATCCGTTAGAATAATTAAAATTTTATGAAAATATGCATGTAATGATTAATAAAATGTAATAATTATCAAAAAAATATTTAAAGTGTGATAAGAAATACCAAATGAGAGGTGTATTTTAATACTTAGAATTAATTCCTTTTAAGCAATCAATTTAAGCCTTGTTCATCGATTCAAACTAAAACATGAATCAAATAGTACAATAATGATATAAATCTTCACTACTTTAACTATAAATAATAGAATGAAAAGGATAACCTTGGGTAGAGGTCTCATGAAACACAAAAGATGAATTTATATAGGTAATAAATGAAGAAATATCAAAAGATATCTTAAAGTGTAAAATTAAATATTTGAAGGTTATGAATTTGAAAAATATGAGAGTTATGGATATTAAAAGTAGTAATTGAATAAATAATTAGATATGAGTTATGAAGGTGAATATCTAAAGCAAATAAAAGAGAAAAATAATAAATAAATGAAAGAGAGAAGAAGATTACTGCAAATAATATTTAAGTGAATACTTTTATAATGCAAAAGATTGGTGCAAAGATTATTAGTGAAGGAAAATAAATTGCATCACAATGATAAGACTTCAAATACAATTATTTGAGTTTTCCAATGCATGAACGTATTTAATGACTTCTATGAACTCAGTTTGGAATATTAAAAGTATAAACGTTTTTATGAAGTAAAATTCTACTGCATTAAGTTATTCAAATTAATTAAGAGTTGAAAAGACTTATTTAGAGTATTTATCAGATACACGTTTTCATATGCCAAATAAATGCAAATACTTTGTATGGATATTTTTATTTTTCAATTTTTGTTTTAACACCTTCTTATTTATAATATTTAGTATAATAATAATATAACATGATTAGGGGAAGATGTAAGAGTTTTTAAATATATAATACAGTAATAACTATGAAAATTTATAATGTCATAACTAAAGAATTAAAGTGCAACTCTTGAACTTCAAATTCTACCATTATCTAATTAAAATATTAATATTTAATTAAATGATTAATTAGATTTTAATTTAGTAAAGGGGCAAAATGGTAATCTAACTTTGCACTTTGGAGCTTCTCACTTTTAATATAACTAGTTTAGTGTATGTGCGTTGCACATGTGTATCACGTTATAAATAAAATTAAGTATATAAAATGAGCATATTATTACGTATATGACTTATACTATTGAGTACACAACTTTAAAAAATTATGTAAATATTACTAAGCAATATATTTGAGTTACAAAATAAATCAATTTAATTTATTACTAAGTAATATTACATAAATAACGTATTTGATTCACTTTCAAACTTAATTGAACGAGTCTACTATAACCCCAAATTTATAGGTTCATCATTCAACTAAAAACTCTACATATCAACATTCAACACTTAACTAAAATCTTATATTTTAAATTTAGCAAATAAATTTAATTAATGATTTAACTATAATACTAACAAATAATATACGAAAATATAATTAAATAACATAATCAAAATTAAATCACAATTAAACAAAGAAAGAAAAAAGTACTTCAATTTAACCTGTTATTGCCCACGGAACAAATTACTTTGAATGCTTAATAATAGTAATTGCAATCTGTGCACATTAGATAAATCTAATAATGCTATAAAGGAGAATTCTTGAAGCATACACGTGACGGTTTGGCATTGCAAAGTTCCGCATAATATTTTTCGCTCTTTTTCTTACCTAATAAAAATTTACCAAAAAATCAAGTCTGAGATGGCATTACGTTGTGAATATTATTCTGTTATTTATTGGAAAAAAAAGTGTTCAATATATAAAAGTACAAAAAAAATTCTCGAAGAAAGAATTAATCAAATATGAAAGAGATCTATTATAATAAAGAAAACTTTTCCACCAAAAAAGGTAATTCTAGTTATGGTAGAAAATCAAGACAAACTTTAACAAAATAATTAATATTCTTTCTTCGTTCAATGTCATCTCAACAATAAAAAAAACGTATGATACACATTTATTTTTAAAACCTTTTGAAATATAATATTATTAGGTTTTAATATATATTAGTTTTTATATATAATTATTATTTTATTAGATGAAATAGTAAATGACGATTTTGTCTATTGTGAAGTCTTTTAATGAAGGGCAAAAGTTCAAATCACATTATAAGGTCCTTCACACTTTTAATATAGTATAGACTAGTTCTGGGCACGGGCGTTGCACGTGTGTCCCATGTTGATTTGTGCAGACTCATTTGAACGATATATATATATATATATATATATATATATATATATAAATACTCGTATAATCATGAGTAACAGAAAATATAACTGCAAAAATTACAAGTTCATTTTGCAGAGTCGTCTAGGTGTTTCATGAGTTATTACCAGTAGATTGTTTGATGGGTTGATTATTATCAATGTGTAGATGAGTCGATGTCATATAAACTTGAAAATCAAAATTTTCTTCATTCCCAAAACTACACATACAAATTCCCCAATAATGTTATACAAAAAAATTATGTAATTACAATTTAATGTGGTTATGAAAAGAAATCAACAAAAAGAATATATAATTTTAATTCAAAATCTAGAAGAACAGTTAGTAGCCGTAAATAAGTGTCATGAATGATCATTCATGAATTCTAGATAGTTAGTAGAGGTAAATAAGTGTCATGAATGATTATCATGAATTCAAGAGTTAAAAGAAGAAGTAAATATGAGATATGAAAATGTGGGTTTGTAAATTAAAAGTTCAATAAGAAGATGAAAGACTCTTTCCAATTAAGTGTAGTTAAAATTATTACTAATTTAAGAGAAAAGTAATGATATTTGGATTAGTCTTATTTGTCATGTATTTAATTTGCAATTTATTTTTGTAACCAATGACTTAATTTCTTAATGGATCTTTAAGAGATAAAAATTAAATATTTATCAAATGAACAAACCTCTTTAGCTTAGGAAGCTAAATTATTCATATTGTGATTTAATTTTTTAAAATTGATGCGTAAGCATAATTTACTATTTAAAATGCTCCCAATTCAATAGCCAATTTTATTTAAGCTGACATTAAGTTGTTTAAATAAATATTGGATTAGAGAGCTCCTCTAGTCTTCCACACACAAGAATTGTAGCATATAGAAATTTTTCCATGAAAATAGTATTGAAAGAGTTAAATTTATAGGGCAAAAATGATAGATTTGGAATATGAAGATTCACTTAAGAATCTGAAAGGTCAAGTATTAAAATAACTTAAAAGATAAATAAATAAATAAATAAATATGAGCATCAATTTGGAAGATGAAAACACGTACATGCATCTATTCAAAGGTCTTATTATTAGTTTGTACTTATTCCTATTTAATTTAATCACATGTATACCAACTCAAAAATATTTAATTTATTATTTAATATTTAATTAATTAGAGATTTTATAATATTTTAATTTAGTGTAGGGGTAAAATGGTAGTCCAACTTTGAAGTTTGGAGCTTCCCACTTTTAATATGATATGATATGATGATTTTATGGCCAAATTATTTTTTTCAAAAATATTGCATAGAGTTGCCCAATTTATAACAAAATAATGGTTTTTTTTAGCTAAGATCAAAATCATCCCTTACAATGTGAAAGAAGCATGAACTTACAAGAATCATAAAACTCTATTCATCATGTTAGTTCATTTGAACTGGACCTTCAACATGACAAATTAAACTGGGCAGATTAGACATGTATACTCAGCTTAATTAGTTGCATTATATTTGATAGACTCTAATACGAACGTATGGACGTTGGAATTTATCACCATTCGAGTATATATCCTCCTTCCCTGTACATCAAGCTCTCCAAATGTATTACATGATACAACACCATTGCCAAAAGCAACATTGGCCAAGTGGATAACTGTTGCATTGCAGCATCTTATAAGAGATTGTATCTCCTCCGCAAAAACGCATTTGCCAAAAATAAAGAATCGGACTGCATAATAAGATTGAATAGATTCAGATTGGCACAATATCTCAAGGCTTCAAGTATTGCCAATCTCCTTAGCCTCAGCATACATGCTAGATCACCAAGACTGTCGCGTACACAAAAAGAAAAGGAATTTCTAACCCCTACTAGAATCATCAATGTTGCACTTATACCGTCCAACTGGTGGTGATTTCCGTAGCACTTAAGTAGACTGCAAAACAGGGGTATAGTTCTCCAATGAAGGTTTCCTCGCTTCTCATCAACATCTGAACTGTGTTTATAACTTGATAGATAAGTCTGTTCAATATTTCAATGACAAGGTGCTTCCATACTCGATAGTATTCTTCCTCCTCTCCCGCGGTATAATAAATGGATGGCATGAAGATAAGGTTTTAACCTTGCTACCACAAGTGCCTGTCACCAAGTAACAATGACTTGCTGCAGTTGCAGCCCAGCAATATTCAGATCTGCAGAAGAAGAGAAATATTTCCAAAGCTTGTTAATTAGCAATTAATTCCTGCAGAAACACGTTGGACATTGTTTCCTAGTCTAAAGCCAGCAACTCCAGCATCTGAAGGCCATTTGATATCACATCCTCCTAATGGCTTCATCCAATGGCAAGTTGCTACTAAAATAGGGCATAGCGTCAAGCTAAACCAAGTGAATTTGTGCTCAAATAATTTATTTTCTTGCACATTCAAGGAAAAAGAACTTGTGCACCATATTAGACCTGAAGGTGAAACATAGAAAAGCCTAAAATATGCACAGTGGTATTTAAAAACTAACAGTAAATATACGATAAGAGGCAATCAACATGACTATGGATACCAATGATCTCAGTTTTTTCTTCAAGATCCAAGAGAATTTGCCCAAGTCAAATCTATTTCACTAGGAAATAGAATTATGATTTCACAAACTAAATATCTTTTAGTGTATGTATGCCTTTTGGGAGATATGGAGAAGTTGTCGTGTTTTTCTTTGTTTTTCAGAAAAAAACCGTAATTCTCCTTTTAAACTGATTAGAAGGGGAGGTTATCAGAAGTTACATGATCTCTCCAACTCACACACCCACTTCAAAATAGGGTTTTAGTTATCTTGAGATTGGTAACTTCTTGTAACCTCCTAAATAAAACTTCCTGCAGGTTTATTTCTCCTAACTGGGTCGGGTTGGATTAGTTCACATGGGCGACCCATGGCCCAAACTCAATTTTCCAACAGATTCATTGGCCCTGAGCATTTTTAAGCCTCTTTATGTTTAATATATTCTTCTTCTCTTTTTAATGTATGAGGATGGACAATAATACTATAATTTCATAAGAATGAACTCTCTCTTGTTACCAAATGATATCCACCAGAAAATCCTGTGTTCTCTAACATTGAAGCAAAGAGCAATAGCTTCCCTTGTTTCCAAAAAGTGGTGTCACATGATAGCATCATTGGACGACCGCAAATTTTTGCAAACACATTCTGCAAAGATATACTGCGGATTCTGCCATCGTAATCGAAGTTCGAAGTTCACATCCTGTGTATGCAGGTACAGAGTCGACCCTGTTATCAAACTTGCTGCAGACAATATTAATTTCATGGGATTCTACTTGATCGTACGTAGTTTCCAGTATTGTATCGTCTACCGATATTTTAGATTCCAGACTACTAACCGTTCTGCATATAAAAGGAAATTGCTGCATGGACTATATTAGAGATGTTAGGGAAATGTCTTCATTGAAAGAGATCTATTTTGATCACGTTTCTATTTCTTGCACAACTCTCTTCAACCTTATCAACATGTTGAGTTAACGTTGATACGTTGTTGCTACCTTTATTCCATCTCAGTGCCTCATCAAAAACAACTTAAAAAGGTTCATGTGAATTGTGGCAGCAGATTTACACGTACAATAGAAATAAAAGCTCGAAATCTGGAGGAGTTTCACTTGTTTACTTCATCATCATCCCTGCAAATTCTTGGTTTGTGCGCTTGTACTAAGCTACAAGTCCTGAAAATAGACTGTAAATACATTCCCTTAGAATTCCCTCAAGACATTTCCTCGGCATTTCCACGTCTTAAATCCCTGTTTCTTCGTTTATGCAAAAGACTGAAAAAAATTCAGACTTTTGAGTCCTGAACTGGAGGATTTGACCTTAGTTGATGTGGTTGACTTGGAGGATGCTATCATTCATACTCCTAGCTTACGTTCGTTTAAGTTAATAGATATTGAAGAAGTCCCAAGCTCTTTTCCAGTGGTTGGTTCAAGGCTAATGGAAGCTGAAATTGGATTGAAGTATGTTTGTGCAACCAATAGGTTGCCTGGCTTGAGAACTTCTACTGAAAATGTGGGTGAAAATTTGATCTTCTCCTTGGCAACCGACACGATTAAGGTATTTACATGGCTAAATGATTTATTGATAGCTAACTAATTATGTTTTTTTTTTTTGAGCGATCCAAAATTTAATGTGCTTAGTTTATCAAAAGACACGACATTTTCTGAAAAGGTGTATCCAATCCTTGCATGAAGTACATATCTATTCATTAAAAGGTGCATTGGTTATATATTTTCACTCACTATATATATGACTTTGAGATTGCGTGAGTTCATCGTTCGAGTCTATATCATTTCATCCTCCTCAAAATTCTTTTTGCTATTCACTTTAAATTCATGCAATTAACTCCTATTTGAGTGTACATTAGAAGATTCCCGGTGGATCATTGTATCTTGAAAGTAGGACTTCACTTGATTTTTGCAATTAGGCAACAGAAATCTACGCCTTTTATAGCGTGCACCCAATTTTTTTCACATCCTAAAGTTTATCTCTTCTTTTATTATTAATTATTGCATCTTGCATGTTAATGAAGTCTTCTATAGTTAGTTCTTTCATTTTTCGAATTTTTCCAATAATTTCAGAGTAGACGATACTTCCGTTCAATTCCTTGCCAAGTTTGACAATTCATGTTTAATATAATTGTTCATTGTCAAGGAAGGAGGTGTTATTTGATTTGGGCAATCATGGAATGTAACACCCCAAATTTTTGAGCTAGGATTTCAATAGTTTTTCGCGTGTAATTAGACCTGAACCCGGAAGATTTCATTGTAACTAGGTGTTATGGTCAAGCACTATGTGTGGGAAGTGATATAGATGGGAATTAAGATCCTAAGGAACCTCTAGCACAAATTAAGTTGAAAACTTCTCTACCGACTAAGTTTTTGTTTAACTTTCTAACTTGGGTCATCTTCAAACGGTAATTACTCCTATAATATAAAGAGTTAGGTGGCCTATTACCCACCAAACTAAAGGTCTTCGAGTCTTCTTTCCAATGCCACTGACCGCGCATTAATCCGAGTTCGGAGTAAAAAGTTATGATTAGTTTACCGAGAAGACGTCTGTCTGTTCAGAAGACCGTCGAATGTTGGGAGTTAAAACGGAAAGGAAAACGGACCATTTTCTGAGACGACGGTCCGTTCTTCCAATCATTTTCGGAGGCAGAATCTTGAAAATTTTGTAAGTTAAAACGCCTTCGAAAATGGTCCATTTGTGGCCAAAACGGACCATTTTGGCGACCATTTTGGACGCGTTTTTCCTTCCTAGACCAATCCGGATTTTAATTGGAATTGCCTATAAATAGGACTCCTAAGGTATTGTTATGGGAATGGATTCTTTTAAGTTATTTTGAGAGCGTTTCGGTCCTTTCCTCATCCAAGATCCGTTCCCCACCCATTCTAAATATTCTTAAACTTCCTAAGGCACGAATTAAGTTCAAAAAGGTGCGTTACTCTTCTCCTCAAGGTTTCTTGAAGCAAGAGCGCTTAGGGTTCATAGTTGAAGGGCAAAACTCAAGGTTTTCTTCAATCTTCTCCGTCGAAAAAGTACGCAGAACGATCTCTTTTACCTTTGGTAAACATTTATACTATTATGATTTTGAACTTAGGGTTACAAGTATGATTTTACTAACTTTGAGGAAAGCTCATGAAAACGTTATTTCCTAACTTTTACTTGAAAATACTAAGGGATTATAGGATGAATGGTACTCAAAAAGGGAATTGAAGGGTTTTTACTTGTTCTTCTTAATATCCAAAAGTCTTCAAAATGATTTACGGATTTTGAAAGATATTGTTATTCTAATGGATTTTTTGAATGGAATAGATTGAGACAGAAATTATTGTTTTACTATATGAATTTTATGAAATGGGCATATTGAATTGTTGACAGACCTTATGGGTTCTATATTGATGAAATGAATGACTTGCAAGTCTTGGTATGACGATACCAATAACGGATTATGCCCTAACAGAATTGTATATTGAATGATGTTTTTAAAGGTATGGAAAGATGGTAATAATTTGGGCTCTAAGAGAATTAGATGGTTAACCGAGAAGGTGTGAGGCTAAACGTCTCAGCACCCGAAACCTGTGTTTTGCCGACATAGGGATGGTTCGATCCTAACTTGGGACGACCTTATCTTTTCCTCTACGAGGATGATTGTGCTGGCCATATATATTGAAATCTCGACTCATGCGGCAAACATGGGTTGGGGCTTAGCCGGTCGAGCGTTGATCGGACCCACATAGCCCGTGGTGTTGAATAGAAGTCGGTGATACCATCTAGTTCAAAAGTAAAGAATAGAAAAGTCTATTGTTTTCTATAATGGAATTTACTATGGATATTTATTGTTTATTGTATTGGAAGTATTTAAATGCCAGCTTTTCAGATAAAGTATATTGTAACTATTTTTCTGTTCTGTGTACCCCTACATTCCACGTACTGACCGTCTTCGGGCGGCTACATCATTGTATGATGTAGGTTCAGAGGCACCTTCTCGTGGTACTATACAACACTAGGTTCGATCAGACAGGCCCAGCTTTTGGTGAGCCCTCCACCTTTCGGAAGGCGATCTAAATTCTTATTTGACTCTGGTTTCAGTTTTATGGTATTGTCGGGGTCATGTCCCGGCATAGATATTTTATTCTTATGTTAGAGGCTTTGTAGACCTATGTAGATGTTGTTTAAACATTTATTCCCAACACTTGGTTAATTTTTATATATTTTTTTAAATGATGTTCCTAAATGAGTCCTTTTTCCGCAATTTTTTTAATTGAATGTGCTTGTTAATGTATGCTAAGGGGTTAACTCAGGCCTCCTTGGTCTGGGTTTCCCGTTACGTCCGGGGTCTAGTCTCAGGTCGTGACATGGAAGCGACGACATTCAACCACTTCGTATCAAGCACATAAATTTGGAAATACACTTCTCCTGGGTACGAAGATATAAATCTTTAATTGATGAATTGTTTAGTTATTTCCATCCGCAGACCTTGCTAGTGAGAGTGAACAATCCAAATGCCCTAACACATAACTTTATACAGGTATTCTATAATGGTATAACTTCATTCTTCAACTTAATACCCATCTTTACTTCTCCTTCTTTTTCATTGTACTTGTGTTATGAATTTGTAGGTCCTATTGGATGAGCTGAAAGGCCGGGAAAAATGTGGCAAGTGGAATAAATGTAACAAATACTTGCGATGGTGCTATTTATTGAAAGATTTTAAGATCCTCGAATCAACTATAAGACAAGGTGTTCATCAAATTATAAGCTTCGAGTTCCAATGGTAATTGCATCATAACAAACACCTGTCTTTTTTCAATTCCTTTGTAACAAAAACAATGTCGAAACGAGGATTTACAATATACAGACTTAGTAATTTTTTCATAAAACTCTAGAACTTGGGCCATATTTTCTTATCTGATGAGTGATTAGTAAGTTATAACTGTAATGCAGGTGTTGAGGAATTGGAACCACGAGTACTTCTATCTATTTACGCAAATACGTATGTGGATGAACACATCAGAGTTTAAGTGCAGAAGTTGCAAATTGGGTCAAGTCTTGAAGTTCATCCCGTGGATCTCTGGTTTCTCCGCATCAAGAGGGACCTTTTATTATAAGGAAGAAGTTGTGCCAAATTCTCTACGGGTTTGGCAGAAATCAGTAGCTTTGGCCCAAAATCCTATAATTGTGTTATAAAGTCATTCAATTTTTTGGATTTATAATATGGAGCTGATCATTAATAAGAGTGCCCCTGTATTCAAAATCGGCGATTTCTGTGTCTCTTGTTCTTTGTTTCAACATATTTATTTCATCAATGATCACCGCCTAATAAGAATATGGCGGAGTGTTTGGTGGTGTAGGGTGCAAGATGGAGTAAATATTTACATAGAAGCAATGAAGGGGCTGGGGGTAAACAATGCTGGTTGTGTTGTCAATATTTTGTACAACTTAAATTCTGGTGCCCAAAGTTGTTCATGGTGGGGGCTTTAGAAGGAGTATTAGTTGCAATTGTTTTATCCTGATTCAATTTTTGGTAATTCTTTTTATCAACATGCCTTCTCGTGAGAAAGAAAATGAAAAATATATTAGGAGTTGGGTTTAATAGGTGGGTATAACAATTAAATTAGGAGAAATTTTTTAATTGGGTTAAGAATATACATGTAGGTGCCACGTAGGATAATAAAAGTGGAACATGAGACTTAACCGTTTTAGGACAAATATGTGTTCAAAGTTGGATGGTAAGGGCAAATTATATATCAAAAAGGTATCACGAAGGGTAAATATAATTTTTTTCTAAAAGTACAAGGGCAAATATGACCCTTTTCCGTGTCTACTTGTGCCTACGATACAACTTTTTACAAGTTTAAGTTCCTATTTATGCATACTCAAAGTTGGAGCGCATAAATGCTAGCTAAAACCAAGTTAAAAGGGTTATGTATTATGCCTTAAAACAATAATTGAGAGCTGGTTTTTAAAACTTTTTAAGGCGATTTTAAATAGATTTTTTCAATTTCATTTCATCAGCCAAAAAGTACACATTTTATATTTTGAATAGTAGATAGTATATTTAGACCTTTTCCCTTGTATAAAATTAACGACAGTTTAACCTTGTTCTCCAAGAATACGGTTACTTACTCTTATGGGTTTTAGTGGGTGAATGACCGTTATATAATATATGTACGGCCAACCCTAGAGTTTGTCCCATGGTCTTATAAAATGCAGACTTTTGAGTCGTGAACCTGAGAATTTGACCTAAATTGACATGGCTGACTTGGATGATGCTATCATTGATACTCCCAATTTACGTTCGTTCAAGCTAACAGATATGGTAAAAATCCCAAGATCTACTCTGGTGGTTGGTTCAAGGCTAATGGAAGCTGAAATTGGATTGAAGTATGTTTATGCAACCAATAGGTTGCCTCGCTTGCGAACTTACACTGAAAATTTGGGTGAAAATTTGACCTTCTCTTTGAAAAAAGGCAGAGGAAGCAAGTCATGAACATTGACTAAGTTAGTCATCTCCGGATTGCCAAATTCTTTATCCACTAATGAATTTTTAATTGCACTTCCACATGACTCATGCACGTTCTCGATCAATTAGATACCAATTGGGCTCGCAACTGGAGAATTTCCACTTGACTCATCGATTGCACTTTGTTTCCTATTCATATCCACCATTGACAATCCGAGTATGCTGAGAAATAATCTCAGCATTGTCACACTCTTTGGATCATGAGCAACATCATCTTCGATTTGTTTTTTGGCCTGGTCATACTCCTTGTCTGCAAGAATAATTTGCTGACTTTGATCCTGTAGCTGCTCATCACCTTTAGTGGAGCAAAAGTTTGCGATGGTACTTCTTGGCTTGTGTGATTCGTCATCACCAATTGACCCTTAATATCCTTTTTAAGAGTTGAAACCATCCAGTCTTTTGTAATGTTCTCCTTCCCAGGAGTTTTATTCTTCTTCTCGGGAGAAAAAACTTTTGCATAATCATTCAAAACAAGTGACTGCTGCGGTTTTCTTTTCTCCAGTGTCACTCATATTCAAAATTTTCTCCACTCCACATGCTTTAGATTTAACCACTGTGCCAGTTGTATCTTCCTGCTCCTTATGCACTGGAATCAATTCAGGATCGAGTATTCTACACCCTTCTTTGTCATGTCCCTGCAAACATCAACTTTGGTGAAGGCTTGTACGAGTCCACCATAGTGTAGGGAACCTGGTTCCCTACTAGTTTCTACAGCTAAGAACAGAAGGTAAATAAGACAAGATGTTTACGTGGAAACTAAACCTCAATCTAATTGAGGATGTCACGGCTGGACGAACTAAGAAACAAATTAGAAGTAATCTAAAATAATATTAGAGACTCGTGCTGATAACGTGTTGTAAAATAAGGATAGCATACAAAAATTATATAGCAAGAGCAGAAAAAAGAAAAGCATTAAGTAAACAAGAAGAGAGCGAGAAAGAATGTAGTATGTTTTCTCTATTATTCATTATATCTTGCAATATGTAATGGCCCTCCTTTATAGGCATAATAAAACTTGGGGAGGTAGTATTGCTACAGTAGCTATTGGGTCCTATCATATGGCATCCACCATACAATTATTTACAACACTTCACACACTCTTTGTTTTACCCCTCCAGACCCGACCCAACTAAAAGAAGCTCAATCTCTCTTTTATTCAAACCCGACCTAAATCCATCTTATGACTGAATTGAAGAGATATGGTTTTTTGTCCATGACTTAAAAATGATGGCTGAAGTGTAACACTTAAACTTATTCAATGATCATCTAAACACCTCAACTTGGTTATAATGTGTCTCTAAACACAAGTATCTGATGTGGCAAATTGTATGTCCCAAACTCAGTTTTGAATGCGTGAATTCTTATTTTTATCCGTACTTCCCTTGAAATTTCAGTCATCTCCTCCAGCATGTCATCCATTCGGAAAAAATGGCCACTCTGACATGAACTCCTCTCCCCTGTCAAAATCAAGTTAATTACTGTAGGCACTGGATATTGCCTGTAGGGGATCAAGCGGTTTGGATACCAGCTCCATACTAAATCAACTTGGAACACTGTCAGGCAATCAAGAAGAAGAGCACCAGCATTTGGGAAGCACTTGTAGCTCCGATTTGTCAACGCCTGCATTTCAGTTCTTGGGTTTTATGAAAAGTTTACAAAGTTGTATACTGTAAAATGCCTAGTTTCAACATTGTTTTTGTTACATAGAATTTTTTTCTTTTAAGAAAAGGTATTTGTTATGTTGCAATTACCATTGGAACTCCAAGCTTATAATTTGATGAACGCCTTTTCTCGTAGTTCACTCGAGGATCTTAAAATCTTTCAAGAAATAGCACCATCGCATGTAATTATTGTTACATTTATACCAGTTTCCATATTTTCCCCAGCCTTTCAGTTCATCCAATAGGACCTACAAATCCATAACATAAGTACAATGAAAAAGGACAAGTAAAGATAGGAAAATATTAAGTTGAAGAATGAAGTTATACCATTGCATGATATATCTCATGCTTGATACACCTCTTGTCTTTCAATTGCAAACACATTATGGCCAAAAGCTAATATGAAGAAAGATGCACCTTGGTCTATGGTTTTGGATTTATCCCGACAACTAATCACTATAAACTCATCAGAATTGTCATTCAGCAACATACCACTTCGTAGTGAAGCAGAATCATATTTCACAATGACCAAAATTGTCTAAAGTTCACACAGTGATATATGTATGAACACTTGAAGAAGTGCTGGAAGATTGTATGATATTATTGAAAGCAACAACTGAATAAATAGAATTACACAGCAGCTAAGGAGACTCCTAACTAATGACTAATAAGGTATCCTAACTAAATAATAAATCTGGAAAATAAATGTAAAGTGGACAGCTAACAGTCCTAAACAGACCGTGACAGTTCTGAGCAAGCTGCGTACAAATTGTAACAGTCCAATACGCCCCCCTCAAGTTAGGCGATGGGTCACTAAGCCTAACTTGAATAAATTTCTCGCAAATGCAGGCTTGGCTAGCGCTTTCGTGAGAGTGTCAGCTATCTGGTCGGCACCATGAACATGTACAACACGAACCCTTTTGTTTTCAACATGGTGGCGGACAAAGTGGAAGTCTATTGCAGCATGCTTTACACGGCTATGGAGGACAGGATTCTTGCTCAAGAATGTGGTTCCAAGATTGTCGCAGTAAATAGTAGGCAACTGATGTACTGGAAAGTGCAGCTCGCTTAAGAGATTGGTGACCCACAAGGTTTCAGCAAAGGCATTAGCCACTGCCCTGTATTCAGATTCGGTGGAGGAGCGAGACACAGTATTTTGCTTCTTTGAGGACCAACTGATTGGGTTGCAACCAAGGAAAAGGATGCAACCGGATGTGGAGACTCTATCAGCAATGTCCCCACCCCAATCCGCATCAGAGTATACGTGCAGATTGTAGTCATCAATGGGGTTCACACGCAGGCCTAGTTGGATCGTACCACGAAGGTATCGCAGAACACGCTTCACAGCTTTCCAGTGAAGGTCCGATGGTGCTTGCATGAATTGAGACAACTTATTGACTGCATAGGAGATGTCCGGTCTAGTAAAAGACAAGTACTGGAGTCTACCCAGGACTCGATGATAATGAGTGGCATCAGTCAGGTGAGTTCCATCAGAGAGTTTGAGCAACTCAGAGGCACTCATCGGCGTTTGGGCACTTTTACAGTCGGTCATCAACTCATCATTTAATATCTCATTCACATAGTTTGCTTGAGTGAGAATTATTCCTTCAGAGCTGCATATCACCTCAACACCAAGAAAATAGTGAAGATCACCTAAATCTTTAATTGAGAATCGAGAAGCAAGAGAAGTGATAACCTGATTAACCATGATAGAGTTGCTTCCAGTGACAATAATGTCATCTACATAGACGAGGACAAGCAATGTGTCACCAAGACCTTGCCGGATAAGTAGCGAATTATAGGATTTAGTCTTAACAAAGCCCATGGAAGAGAGATATCCTGTGAGGGCATTGTACCATGCTCGCGGGGCTTGTTTCAAGCCATAAATTGCCTTGCGCAACCGACAGATGTGAGTTGGCTTGTCATCACAGGCAAACCCCGGAGGTTGTGCCATGTACACCTCCTCATCCAATTCACCCCGGAGGAAAGCATTGTTGACGTCAAGTTGACGGAGGGGCCAGTTATAGCGAAGTGCCACATAGAGGATAATACGGATAGTGGTGGGCTTGACGAGTGGGCTAAATGTCGCATGAAAATCAATGCCCGGCCTCTGAGTGAAGCCTTTTGCAACCAAGCCCGCTTTGTATCTGTCAACAGACCCATCTGCATTCCTTTTGATCCTGAAAAGCCACTTACATGATACAATATTTTTAGCCGGATCATGAGGAACAAATTCCCAAGTACGGTTATTCATCAAAGCATCAAATTCTGATTTCATGGCTTTCCTCCACTCTGGGTGTTTCTGGGCTTGTTTGAAGGTGTTGGGTATGAGTGTCGGTTCTAGGTGAGCTAGGTAATCAAATATTTGTTTCGGTTTAGTGATGTTGTTTTGTGAGCGAGTGACTATACGGTTCAGAGGAGATGGTGCGTGTGGCGGTGATGGAGCTAGTTCATGGAGTGCTACTGGTGGTGCAGGGGCAGCAGGAAGGGGATGTTCTACTGGAGGTACCGGGGCAGCAGGGAGGGGAGCCATGGGCGATTTTTGGCGGTTCAACCTACGTTGATAAACTAGCAAAGGTTGTCTGGGATTTTCGGGTGTACAGGAGGAGGAAGATGGCAGATATATGGGGCGTTGGGGGGATGGCGTAGGAGGAGAAGGGGACATACCTATAGTTGGATAGATCATATCTGCAGGAGCCGATGGAAGCACACCCGAACAAGGACTGCTGGTTGTCGTACATCTCTGGGAGGGGGAGAGGGAAATTTCTGTGTGGGAGGGGACTGCATCAGGTAAAAGGAGCGGTATATTTGAGGTTGGGGGCTGATTTGTATAATCTGAAATGTTAGGAGTGGAATTGGGTAAGTCAGTAAGGGGAGTATTTGTCCATTGCAGAGGGGTGGAGTTACAGGAAATATGAGAAAATAAATTTTTGTATGGAAAGTTATTCTCAACAAAATTCACATCTCGAGATAAATAAATCTTTGAAGACATTGGATCAAAACACAGGTGACAATGGTGTGACAGTGAAAATCCGAGATAGACACACGGGGCAGATTTGGGTTCAAGTTTATTTTTGGAGTACGGTTTAAGCCAAGGATAGCAAAGGCAGCCAAAAATCTTTAGGGAGTGATAATCAGGTGATTTTCCAAGTAGTTTTTGAAATGGGGATTGATTAGTTAAAAGTGGTGTGGGTAGATGGTTAATGAGATAGACGGCATGATGACAGGCGAAAGACCAAAATTGTGGTGGAAGGGATGCCTCATGTAAGACTGTTCTTTCAGTTTCAATGATATGGCGATGACGACGCTCAGCAAGAGCAACTCTTTGGGGCGTATAAGGAGGGGTAGAAAGATGCTCAATGATGTGGGTGGAGAGATATGGGTCAAGACTTTTATACTCTCCTTCACCATCAGTATATAGGGATAGGATTTTTGTGCCAAAATGTTTTTCCATTAGGGGGTGAAATTTTTGAAATAACTCCTTAACTTCACTTTTATGTTTGAATGTGTAAAGCCAAGTGTATCGTGTATATTGATCAACAAAGATGCAATAATATAACTTTTTATCTAGAGATAGAATTGGGGAGGCCCCCCACAAATCACTAAAAATAATTTGAAGCGGTTTAGAGCTACACAAAGATAATTGGGTAAAAGGATGTCGATGGGCTTTATTAGATAAGCAAGAATTACAATGAAAAAGTTTGTCTCGCTCATGAAACGGTAGCGAGAATTTATTTAAAATAAACCTAAGAAATCTAGAATGAGGATGACCAAGACGTTGATGCCAAGTAGTGAGAGTAGTGGATGTGGCGGTCATGTGAGCTTGGGGATGTGAGACAGGCCACTCATACAGTCCATTGTTGGTCCGGCCGTGCACCAACGGTTCCCACGTTTTCAGATCCTTCACAACAAAGTCAAAAGGAAAAAATTCAATCGACTTTAGATTATCTTGGCAAAATTTAGAAACAGAGAGAAGCTTGCGTTTAATGGATGGGGAACACAAAGTGTGGGTTAGCTTAAAAACATTATTTGATGCATTTAATTGAGTAGAACCAGTGTGAGAAATGGGAATTTTGTTACCATCACCCATGGAGACATCCTCATTACCGTGGTATGGTTGTAGGTTGTGCGGCTCCGTTGTGATGTGATGGGTGGCTCCGGAATCGACTATCCAAGGGTTGGTAGTGGCACTGAATCCAGCGGCATAGTTGGCTTTGGCTTCAAAGTGATTATGTGACTCTAAGCGGCAAATATTTGCGGTGTGGCCAATCCTATTACAAAGTTGGCAGCGAACTACAGTAGTTGGGTTCATGTTTGACTGCCACTGAGGTTGAGTGTTGGGGCGAGTATTCTGGCGCCATTGCTGGGAATTATTGTTTTGCCTACGATTGTTGCGAATAGTTGAGTTTGGTTTGGTGGGAGTGGCAACTGCAGCAGTTATGGGAGTGGGCAGTTTTTTAGCATCCTCGTGGTGAAGAAGGAGCTCATGGTCCAATAACTTTTCAAACAATTCTTCATAGGTGACAGTCGTGTCACGTGCACGAATGGCAGCAGAGATCTCACGAAACTCAGGGCCTAGACCACTGAGTATTTTGACGATGAGTTCAGGGTTAGACATTGGTGCACCAGCAGTGGATAACTCATCTGAAAGAGACCGAATAGTCTGAAGATATTCGGTTATGGAGTGAGAGTCCTTAGTGACGCGGCCAAGTTGATCACGCAGGTTGAAGACTCGGGTTTGGGATCTGTTTGCATAAGTGGTATGCAGAGCATCCCAAGCCGCTTTAGACGAGTTGGCTGCAGCAACAGTGGAGGTAATGATGGGTTCAACAGAGGCCATAAGAGCATTCTGAATGATTTGGTCCTGGCGGAACCAGGGTAAAAAAGCAGGATTAGGGGATATGTTTGCGCCAAGGGTGACAGTGCGACTGGGAGCCGGAGTGGTCCCATCAAGATGGCCAAAGAGATTGTACCCATACATGAGCATGGAAAATTGAGCTTTCCAGGTGGCGAAGTTATGACCACCACTGAGTTTGATGGGTAATTGTGAAGCAGGATTGAACTGAATGATGATGTTGGTACCAGTTGTGTTGTCAGCATTGACAACTCGGAAATTGTTTCCGTTGGTGCCCATCGTGTATTTGAAAGAAGGTATATTCTGATTTTTGAAGAAAAAAAGTTTTGGATCTTACTCGTTAGAGTTGTGTTGGCTGTGATACCATATGAACACTTGAAGAAGTGCTGGAAGATTGTATGATATTATTGAAAGCAACAACTGAATAAATAGAATTACACAGCAGCTAAGGAGACTCCTAACTAATGACTAATAAGGTATCCTAACTAAATAATAAATCTGAAAAATAAATGTAAAGTGGACAGCTAACAGTCCTAAACAGACCGTGACAGTTCTGAGCAAGCTGCGTACAAATTGTAATAGTCCAATAATATGAAGAGAGATTGCAACATTGCCTAAAAGAGCAATTCAGAAGAAAAGAAAATCATAGGTAGCTCAACAAGGCTTGTGGATCGTAACTGAATCTCGTTTAATTTCAACTGTGTCATAAAACCAGCAGATACAGATACTTCAAGGGTTAAGAAATGTGCTATAAGTACATATCATGGCAAAAAAAGAAGAAACAGAATAATATGATTACCTTGTAAAGGTTAAGAAAACATCTCACATTTTGCTTATCCATTGTATATCGAAATTACTTCGGATATGGAAAACTAGGAGAAAGTGGAAGGTACCATACAAGGGAGAGTAAACTTAATCCTTTATACTGAAGCTAACTTGTCGTAGTTAGAGAGGTTGGTCACATCCCGAACAAGATCAGAATGAGATAAGCAATCAATTTGATCATGAAATCAAGTAGTAATAAAAACTAAAGGCAGTAAGGACCGCACATGGATGTTGAAGACGGCCAAAGTTTTCAAAGCTTTCACAAATACAACTGAATTCGATAAAAGGGGCTGAATAAACGTGCACCAACCAAAAGGAAAAGATATTGAAGTTTCCAGTAAGCAACTGTGAATTTCTGAGTTGTTCTTTATTAAAAAAGCTCATATAGTTCACTTCACAGTCCAAAGAATGAAGCTATGAGAGATTGAACCACAACCTAAAAGAGAAAGTATGAAATAAAAGAAAATAGTAGTACGCATGATCGCTGAAATTCAGTTAATTTTAACTGATTGTAGACGTACACGACCAAATATGATACTTCAAGAGAGTAAGAACATCACTATCAGCAGAGTTGGGTGTTCAGAAATTGAAGAAACCTGTAAAAATTACACAAAGGCACCTCTCATCCTGCTTATATGGAAATTAGGAGAGAGGAGCGGTATGGAAGCTAACTTATAGTAATTAGAGAGGTGAAATGAATTCAAGTTCTTTCATTTTGAACGAGATCAAAAGAGTTAAGCTGTCAAATTGATCATGAAAGCAAGTTGCTACATAAAATTTAAAGTAGTAAGGACAGCTGTGGAAATAGAAGTTTGACACAAAAGTAAGGAAAGATTGGAATAGGACATAGCTTCAAGCCAAACTACTAAGGAAAAACTACCTAAAAAATCAAGACAAATCAAAACGCCAATCCCAATTGAAGCACCCAATCAACTTTAACCAAAAGTTCATGTACCATTTACCCCAAACAAGACATTCCTAACTGATAAGCCAACGTTTTTTCCTACTTAGTTCGTTCTATTCAGACAAGTGCAGAATGAAATGAACAAAAGGAATGCAGCTTTGGAGATTTTACATTGCAAATAACCTAGGAATGTTAAAATGGACAAGGTATGCTTATACAGGCAAATTGTACTACCAAAACTCAAAAGCATCCATAGAACAGTAAAAGTTGTCAGGTCTAAAGCTAAATTATACCAGAAACATAGAAGCAAAACATAACATAGTAGAGGAAGTAGCACAAATTAAATATTTAAACTATCTCAGTCTTCGGATAAGCATTAAAGACTTGAAAACTTGCCCCCATGACAGTCTTGAGTGAGTAAAAACTTGGGATGTATCTAGTCGCTGCAAAGCCACATTTATAAACATTGACCTCCCTAAACTTCTTTTCATTTGGATCGTAAGAGACTAGTTCTGTGCCATGATCTCTTTGCATCAAGATTTCTCCATCTTTCCAAATTAAGATTGGTTTAAAAGGACGATCATCCATATCTTGCTGAACAGAATCCGTCAAAATGCGATCTTTGGTCCAAGATTGAGCTATTCCATAATCTTTCATCCACCATATATCAACATAGTCTTTATCACTTCTGTTATCAGACAAACACAGACAATTCCTCAACTCTACTAGAGTCTAGTAGAAGGATGAAGAAGATCCCAGACCAGGTGGAGTTGGCAGGGACTTCTTCTCTTCTGTCCCAACAGTAAACAAGTAAATGCAGATACCTTTTGTAGTATTCCCAAGGCAATGAACAACACCATTGACATTTACATTAACAAATGATTCATATACATATTCTGGACGGGGAACTTGGCCCACATTTCTCCATTTATCATCAACACCAAGAGTATAAACCTCCAATTCTGATACTTTAGTATGATCCTGAAGTGTTCTAACTACAAATCTCAATACTTTAAACTGTCCAGAGTCTTCACTAAAGCAAAATCCATAAACAACACCAGAAACACTCTTCTTTTGTTTGGGCAATTTAAGTTTGAAATACTCACCCAAAAGAGGATTGCTAATGTAAACAGAATCGTTTCTATCATACCTCTTACCATTGAACAAACACATGAACCCATTAAATACATGTTCATTGGAGGGAGGTGAAACTTAGGGCTCAACACAATGGGGCTATAATAATAATTATAATCTTCTTTCAGTTCAAGAAGAGAAGTGACAGAGCAAAAATTATCTGAGAGTAAAATGCAGGGAAAATTAGTGTTAAGAGAAAAAGGGCCGGAAGTTAAAACATGATACCAGAGATTACCATAATTAAACAAGATAAAGTTCAAAATCCATGCAACTTCTCCGATCATCATCAACTCCGGAAAAAAATTTCACATGTGCTCTGACGCCGGTGGAAAGTTCAGGTCGATATTGATCAGCTTAGGGTTCTGCTTCCCATCGTTATGCACCAAATCCATCACTGACGATGAATCCGATTCACTCATGCCGGCAGCAGCACCTCCACCTCCGCCGTCATTCATCGGTGGAGCACGTCCAGCAATCAGAGCAACATGCTTACCTACACGGTTGCTAAAAACGCCGAAGGACGAGGAGTAGCTGCCGATGGATAGATCCAATGGAAACGATTCGACCACCGCCGCCACGGCGGAGGATGACTCAACGGTACTGGTCTGGCTCGGACTCCGGTTCAGAATTGGAACATCATTTTTGGCTTTGGCAGCACGAAATTCAATTGTCGCCGCATGGTAGGCTTGCGCCGCCTGCGCCTGTGTAGCGAACGTACCTAACCAAACACTGCATTTTTTTGGCAGCTCCTCCTGTGTTTGGTTAGGTACGTTCGCTACACAGGAGCAGGCGGCGCAACCCTACCATGCGGCGATGATTGAATTTCGCGCCGCCAAAGCCAAAAATAATGTTCCGATTTTGAATCGGAGTTCGAGCCAGACCAGTACCGTTAGTCATCCTCCACCATGGCGGCGGTGGTGGAATCGTTGCTGTTGGATCTATCCATCGGTAGCTCCACCTCATCCTTCGGTGTTTTTAGCAACCGTGTAGGTAAGCATGTTGCTCCGATTGCTGGACGTGCTCCACTGATGAACTGCGGCGGAGGTGGAAGTGTTGTTGCCCGCGTGAGTAAATCAGATTCATCGTCAGTGATGGATTTTGTGCGTAACGATGGGAAGCAGAACCCTAAGCTGATCAATATCGACCTGAACTTTCCACCGGCGCCGGAGCACATGTGAAAAAATTTGCCGGAGTTGATGATGATCGGAGAAGTTGCATGAATTTTGAACTTTATCTTGTTTAATTATGGACTTTGATTGACAATCCTGGAAGTATTTCGGCCATTACCACATTTGGAAGATCCATAATGGTGATATCAGAGATTCTTGTTTCTTTGCAATCGTTCTTGAAAAGCTTAGAGCTTTTGGTGTCCATGGCTGTAACTACCTTTTCTCAATGAACAAAAATGGAGTTACTTTCGAGGGTTTTAGAAATATTTACCTCAAGTGGCCTCTCTTTTACTAGGGTTTTTGGCATCCATGGCTGCCTCAATGAATAAATGGGAGCTAGGTTTGAGGGTTTTGGGCCGAGAAAAGCCTTTTAGAAACTACCCATCATGTTCCCAAAAGTTAGGCCCAGTTTGGCCATAAAAAGTAGAGTAGTTTTTAGGAAAAAATTTGGCAAAAAAACGTTTGGTCATATAATTTATTATTATTTGAGTAATATTTTTGGCGAAAAACTCAAATTTCCAAAAATTAGAAAAAACTAGTTTTTGGGTTAAATTTTATTTTTTGGAAATTTTAAAAAAATTTCCCCAAAAACTGTGGTCAAATGCATGGTTAAACTTCACCTAAAACTTCACCCAAAATGACTTTCCAAAAATATTTGGGAATGGCCAAACGCTAGTTTAATTGAACAATTTTTCGAGCTAAATTTAATTAAATTAATTTAATAATCTAAAATATTTGAAAACTATACGAAAATATTACAAGCTGCAATTCTTCTCATATTAATATGGTGAAAAAATATATCTTAAAATATTGATCAAAATCTATATAATTTGACTTTTTGAAAACCAAAATATGACAAGTAAAAGTGAATAGGGAGAGTATATTTTTCCACCGAAACCTTTATTAGTGGTAATCTATGTTGTTGGGATGCAATGTTTACTATTAGCATTGTAAATGATCCTTCTCTAGCTAAATAAGGAGTTTAAGTCAAAATAGTGAAATTTCAAGTGTGTATATCTTTTAATTTCTTCTGCAATTGATGTTTATTCTAATTGTGTATTTACTAGATACATTCCAAGTTTTTACTCGCTCAAGATTGTCATGGGGGACAAATTTCAAGTCTCAAATATTTATCCGAAGACTGAGATAGTTTAGAGTATTTGTTTTATCTTACTTCTTCCGGGATATGATATTTTGCTTCTGTGTTTCTGATATAATTTAGTTTAAAGCATGGCAACTTTTACTGTTTTGACAGCTCTTGCCTCTCCAAGTATATATCGTCCATTTTCACATTCCTAAGGTATTTGCATTGCAAAGTCTCCAAAGCTGCATTTCTTTTATTCATTTCGTTCTGCTTTGTCTGAATAGATTGAACTATAAAGGAACAAAATGTTGGCCAACCCGTCATGAAGTGCATATAGATTGAAAAAGGTACTTTAAAATTTGTATAGCAAAATAATAAATCAAAAAGGTATTTTAAAAGCTATATCGCATGAGAAAATATCTGTGATTGTAATTTCTTATTTTAGTTTTTTTTTTCTAAATAGGAAATGAACTCAAAAAAGCAGACAACAAACAAAACCAAATAAATATTTTTATAGATCCGTTAGAATAATTAAAATTTTATGAAAATATGCATGTAATGATTAATAAAATGCAATAATTATCAAAAAAATATTTAAAGTGTGATAAGAAATACCAAGTGAGAGGTGTATTTTAATATTTAGAATTAATTTCTTTTAAGCAATCAATTTAAGCCTTGTTCATCGATTCAAACTAAAACATGAATCAAATAGTACAATAATGATATAAATCTTCACTACTTTAACTATAAATAATAGAATGAAAAAGATAACCTTGGGTAGAGGTCTCATGAAACACAAAAGATGAATTTATATAGGTAATAAATGAAGGAATATCAAAAGATATCTTAAAGTATAAAATTAAATATTTGAAGATTATGAATTTGAAAAATATGAGAGTTATGAATATTAAAAGTAGCAATTGAATAAATAATTAGATATGAGTTATGAAGGTGAATATCGAAAGCAAATAAAAGAAAAAAATAATAAATAAATGAAAGAGAGAAGAAGATTAAGTGAATACTTTTATAATGCAAAAGATTGGTGCAAAGATTATTAGTGAAGGAAAATAAATTGCATCACAATGAAAGACTTCAAATACAATTATTTGAGTTTATTGTATTTGAGTTTTCCAATGCATGAACGTATTTAATGACTTCTATGAATTCAGTTTGGAATATTAAAAGTATAAACGTTTTCATGAAGTAAAATTCTACTGCATTAAGTTATTCAAATTAATTAAGAGAAGTGGAAAAGACTTATTTAGAGTATTTATCAGATACACGTTTTCATATGCCAAATAAATGCAAATACTTTGTATGGATATTTTTATTTTTCAATTTTTGTTTTAACACCTTCACATTTATAATATTTAGTATAATAATAATATAACATGATTAGGGGAAGATGCAAGAGTTTTTAAATATATAATACAGTAATAACTATGAAAATTTATAATGTTATAACTAAAGAATTAAAGTGCAACTCTTGAACTTCAAATTCTACCATTATCTAATTAAAATATTAATATTTAATTAAATGATTAATTAGATTTTAATTTAGTAAAGGGGCAAAATGGTAATTTAACTTTTCACTTTGGAGCTTCCTATTTTTAATATAACTAGTTCTGGACACGTGCGTTGCACGTGTGTCCCATGTCAATTTGTGCAGACTCATTTGAACGATATATATATATATATATATATATATATATATATATAAATACTCGTATAATCATGAGTAATAGAAAATATAACTGCAAAAATTACAAGTTCATTTTGCAGAATCGTCTAGGTGTTTCATGAGTTATTACCAGTAGATTGTTTGATGGGTTGATTATTATCAATGTGTAGATGAGTCGATGTCATATAAACTTGAAAATCAAAATTTTCTTCATTCCCAAAACTACACATACAAATTCCCCAATAATGTTATACAAAATAATTATGTAATACAATTTAATGTGGTTATGAAAAGAAATCAACAAAAAGAATATATAATTTTAATTCAAAATCTAGAAGAACAGTTAGTAGCCGTAAATAAGTGTCAGGAATGATTATCATGAATTCAAGAGTTAAAAAGAAGAAGTAAATATGAGATATGAAAATGTGAGTTTGTAAATTAAAAGTTCAATAAGAAGATACTCTTTCCAATTAAGTGTAGTTAAAATTATTACTAATTTCAGAGAAAAGTAATGATATTTGGATTAGTCTTATTTGTCATGTATTTAATTTGCAATTTATATTTTAACCAATGACTTAATTTCTTAATGGATCTTTATGAGATAAAAATTAAATATTTATCAAATGCACAAGACTCTTTAGCTTAGGAAGCTAAATTATTCAGATTGTGATTTAATTTTTTAAAATTGATACATAAGAATAATTTACTATTCAAAATGCTCCCAATTCAATAGCCAATTTTATTAAAGCTGACATTAAGTTGTTTAAATAAATATTGGATTAGAGAGCTCCTCTAGTCTTCCACACACAAGAATTGTAGCATATCGAAATTTTTCTATGAAAATAGTATTGAAAGAGTTAAATTTATAGGGCAAAAATGATAGATTTGGAATATGAAGATTCACTTAAGAATCTGAAAGGTCAAGTATTAAAACAACTTAAAGATAGATAAATAAATAAATAAATAAATATGAGCATCAATTTGGAAGATGAAAACACGTACATGCATCTATTCAAAGGTCTTATTATTAGTTTGTACTTATTCCTATTTAATTTAATCAC
Source organism: Jaltomata sinuosa (assembly GCA_003996215.1). NCBI lineage: Eukaryota > Viridiplantae > Streptophyta > Magnoliopsida > Solanales > Solanaceae > Jaltomata > Jaltomata sinuosa. Next base: position 304,896 of record QJPP01000485.1, on the reverse strand, counting down.
ATGTATACCAACTCAAAAATATTTAATTTATTATTAAATATTTAATTAATTAGAGATTTTATAATATTTTAATTTAGTGTAGGGGTAAAATGGTAGTCCAACTTTGAAGTTTGGAGCTTCCCACTTTTAATATAATATGATATGATGATTTTATGGCCAAATTATTTTTTTCAAAAAATATTGCATAGAGTTGCCCAATTTATAACAAAATAATGGTTTTTTTTGGCTAATATACAACTAGCTAGGCAATATACCAAGTGGCTAACATCAAAATCATCCCTTACAATGTGAAAGAAGCATGAACTTACAAGAATCATAAAACTCTATTCATCATGTTAGTTCATTTGAACTGGACCTTCAACATGACAAATTAAACTGGGCAGATTAGACATATATACTCAGCTTAATTAGTTGCATTATATTTGATAGGCTCTAATACGAACGTATGGCTTCATCTTAAAGCCATTTGATATCCTAGTCTAAAGCCAGCAACTCCAGCATCTTAAAGCCATTTGATATCACATCCTCCTAATGGCTTCATCCAATGGCAAGTTGCTACTAAAATAGGGCATAGCGTCAAGCTAAACCAAGTGAATTCGTGCTCAAATAATTTATTTTCTTGCACATTCAAGGAAAAAGAACTTGTGCACCATATTAGACCTGAAGGTGAAACATAGAAAAGCCTAAAGTATGCACAGTGGCATTTAAAAACTAACAGTAAATATACGATAAGAGGCAATCAACATGACTATGGATACCAATGATCTCAGCTTTTTCTTCAAGATCCATGACTTCGATTTCTGATCTCCAACACTTTTTCTTCAAATTATAGAAGAAGATTCGATTTGGGTTGAATGAGGATATAGGGATCAGTACAATCTCACCATGAGGAGTACTAGTAGAAGATCATGAAATTAAATATTCCAAGCAAGAAGAGAATGCCGGGGAAAAGATAATAGTAGTATGCTTCACCCATTCTTCAGACCTCTTTAGAGCAGCCCGGTGCACTAAAGCTCCCGCTATGCGCGGGGTCCGGGGAAGGGCCGGACCACAAGGGTCTATATTCTTCAGACCTCTTTAAAATCAACAAATCCATCTCTTCCTTATACCATCTTGAATGATCAATGACTGCACATTTACCCTCTAGTTCTATCAAGTCATAAAAGTATTGTACATCATTCCATAAAGAGATAATCCTGAAATGTTCGGTTCTAACATTAAATACCAATATGCATATTTTAGGCTTTTCTATGTTTCACCTTCAGGTCAAATGTGGTATACAAGTTCTTTTTCCTTGAATATGCAAGAAATTTGGTTTTATCGGGATGCGATGTAGAGCGGCTTTGATGGATGTACACAAAAGATACATCCGGAAGAGAGTTACCAAATCTGGAAACACACTTGAAACGAAAGAAAGACTTGACAGGAAGCCAAGAGAATATATCAGATTTGATAGGCTCTAATACGAACGTATAGACACACTAACACTTTACTGTCACAATAGTCCACACTCGAGAGCATGCTTTGAAGAGCTAAGGAAGATTGCAGTAAATTGCTTAAATCAAGTTATTTGGACATTACTTTGCCATGTCCAATTGCCTCTGGCTTGATACTGGGCAAACACAATATCTAAGGCCACTGCCAGGAGTTGTTCAAAGTTGGCCACAATATCTTGATAATGAATCAGCAACTACAGGGTTTTTTATTGCGGAGCTTGTATTAGCTGGGCAATCAAACTTTGTGGACCAGACGTTCGATGAAATGCCACAGAGACATTGTTTCTCCACGGAGAGGTTGATAACTATACCAAAGGTTGAAGGTATTGATCTTCCTATTGTTGTTCTCACACAACACCCGCCTCTTGTTGATGATGTTGGAATCAAACTAGATGGAAGTGTGTGGCTTTTAAACATTCTTTGTTTGTGGTATACATCTAATGTCAAGCTCGATCTAACGGAGAGTCTTCTGCAAAGTGGCATTTGTCCTGGGTTTATTGTCTTCTCTGCTAGCCAAGTATTCCATGTTTTTATGAACAGTCCATGTGTAAGACCAGTGTATGGACACTTGGAGAATCCTGAACTATCTTGGAACAATGATACAAATCAGAGGGTTGATGTAAACATGAATTCTGGTATACGCTTTGTTTGTGGTCTTCTCAATGATTGCCCTCAAATTGAGAAATGGAATGCTAGTGTGTTTGGACCAACTCCACCTAATGGTCTTAAACAGCGCCTTCATTTGCCTAGTGATAGCCCAATCGTTGAGTGGGTACGCTTGGTGGTGCTGAACTTCATCAGCAAGATCTCTTTTCTTGTTTTAGATTATTCTTCTAGGACACTTGACATGAAGTTTGTGCACCTGATGTTTGACGGAATGTTGGCTTGTGAAGCTTTAGAAGAAAGTCATGCGCCTAATCGAGTTTTGTGGTGTTGTGGTGGATTGTTTTTGAATCTGGAGATGGAGATTTTATGGGATAATGCTCTGTATCAAATGTATTCAATTTTGGAAGCTCAATTCTCAGGAATGCAACTTGCACCTCCCATTCCTTTGTCGTTGATTAACGATAATCAATTTACTTCTCTTGCTCGAGCAGTCTGCTCATTTTCAGAGAACAATTACAATTCCCAAATTATCTTATAGTTCAAGCTCGAGGATCACAGCTTGCCAAGGTGGAGTCCACTAAGAGGATAAGTAAATACGACATGATGAAGCTCGTTACTGAGTTTGAGGAGCTGCTTATGAGTTGGTGTGATAATCTGCAAGTACCCTGGTTTGGTTGTTTTCCTTTGGATCTATTTATTCACAATATTGTAATTCGTTTGTATGTCCAACGTGGTTGGTTGATCCACAAGAGAAGGTTCTTCAGTGCACTAATTGCACCTGATATTATAGCAACATTAGCACAGGCACTCATTGTTATAAATTTTGCAGTGCATACTTGTGAAAATGATAGTTGGACCCAATCTATGATTGAAAGTGAGCTTTCTTTATTTCGTACAGAGGATAAATTGATTCTGCCTTGTATGTTTGCCTTGGATTTAGCTAGGCATTCTCTTGAGTTTGGAACAAGATGGAAGGTGGAGAGTTCTGCTCTTATGCTGCCTACTGTCAGTAGCAAATCATCTTTATATCCACGTGATGGTTTGACTTCTTCCTTACTGTCATAGCCCCGATAACTATTGGATTTTCTAATAGTGAGGCCAGTTCCAGTACTTGCTGGATTAAATGGTTCAGGTTTCAATCAACAGGTATTAGTGCATGCTTGATGATCCAGGATGTCAATGATGTTGTTGTTCAGCACAAGTTGGCTGCCCGTGTTCCAAAAGGTAACCTTGAAGGGGAAATGAGTGATGTTCGTATGGCGGTTGTAACACCCCAAACTTTCGAGCTAGGATTCTAATCATTTTTCGCGTGTAATTAGACCTGAACCCGGAAAGATTTCCCTGTAACTAGGTGTTATGGTCAAGCACTATCTGTGGGAAGAGTGTTAGGCGTGAATCAAGGTCTTAAGGAACCTCTAGCACAAATTAAGTTGAAAGCTTTTCTACCGACTAAGTTTCCGTATAACTTTCTAACTTGGGTCATCTTCAAACGATCATTGCTCCTAGAATATAAAGAGTTAGGTGTCCCATGACCCACCAAATTAAAGGTCCTCGAGTCTTCTTTCCAACGCCACCAACCGCGCATTAATCCGAGTCTGGAGTAAAACGTTATGATCAGTTTACCAAGAAGACGTCTGTTCAACCAGAAGTTCATCGAATTCTGGGAGTTAAAACGGAAGAGAAAACGGTCCGTTTTCCCAACCATTTCTGGAGACAGAAACTCAAAATTTCCGTAAGTTAAAACGCCTTCGAAAATGGTCCTTTAGTGGCCAAAACGGACTGTTTTGGCGACTGTTTTCTGACGCGTTTTCCTTCCTAAACCAATCCGGATTTTAATTGGAATTGCCTATAAATAGGACCCCTAGGGTATTGTTACGAGAATTGCCTCTTTTAAGCTATTTGAGGGTGTTTCGGTCCTTTCCTCATCCAAGAGTCATCCCCCACTCATTCTAAATATTCCTAAACCTCCTAAGGCACGAATAAAAAATCAAGAAAGAGCGTTACTTCTCTCCTCAAAGTTTTTGAAGCAAAAGGTGCCTAGGGTTCAAGGTTCTAAAGCAAAACTCAAGCGTTTCGTAAGCTTTCTCCATCAAAAGGTATGTTGAACGATCCCCTTTCAACTATACTCATAAAGATTGTGTTTTCTACTACTCACTACGCCATCTATGTTAGTATTGTATAAAAATGGTTGAAGGGTTTCGAAAGGAAGAGTTTGCTTGAAACTTCTAAATGTTTTTCTATGAAATTATCCGTATCCAATTATTATTTTAAAGCTACGGTTTGAAGCATAACCTTCTTTACGGATTATTGAAATTTGGGCAGATTTGAAGCTCTTTGTATGGTTCCATCGAAAGTTGATTGTATTATCTAAATATGGGTTTTTGAAGGAAGGAAAAAGGATCTTCTTAAATCCCTCGGTCTTTGAAATGATTACTTGATAATTAGTAAGATTTTAACTTTGAGGGACCTATGTGTCAAACGAGTTGAAGATCCTTAAATACGGGACTATTGATGTGTAAATGATGAAGGCATAAGATGATAAGTGCGACTTGCAAGTCTTGGTATGACGATACCAACCCACATGTGCCTTAAGAATGTTAAGAGTCCCAAAATGACTGATTTTGTTAAATGTTTGAAATGTTAAAATATGGGCTTAAGAGGATTAGATGGTTAACCGAAAAGGTGTGAGTCGAACAGGGCTCAACACCTGAAACCGTGTTTTGCCGACACGGGTATGAGTCGAACGGGGCTCTTCCCTCTGAGTCGAACGGGGCTCTTTACTGTATGCTTGACTTGTCAGCTGTATGCAGTTATGAGGTGATTATATTATGACGCTCCGAATCCTTGCGGCAAACTTGGATTGGAGGCTCTGCCGGTCGAGTTGTGATCGGACCCACATAGCCCGTGGTGAAATAAATGTCGGTGATACCATCTAGTCCAGAAGTAATGTATTCATGTAAATGTCATGTTGGTGATTTGGAAACTGCCTCATCTTTTATGTTTATGATATGTTTTATATTTTTATGACTTGCTTTATAAACTGTGATATCCCTTCCCCTGGGTTGCATGCCAGTACTCGCCGTACTGACCATCCTCGGACGCTGCTCTTTTCATGATGCAGGTTCAGAGATCCTTTCCTCGTGGTTCCGTGCAGCACTAGGATGTTCGGGATTTTGATAAGCAAGTGGTGAGCCATCCATTCTTTCGGAAAGCGATTACATCTTTATTTTACTCTGATTTTCAGTTATGGTATTGTCAGGGTCATGTCCCGGCATAGATATTTCATCAGTATGTTAGAGGCTTCATGGACCTATGTAGATGTTGTTTAAATGTTTTATTCTCAACACTTGGTTAATTTTTATGTATGTTTTAAATGATGTTCTCAAATGGGTCCTTCTTCCGGAAATTCCTTATTTATTGAATGTGCTTGTTAATGTATGCTAAGGGGTTAACTCAGGCCTCCTTGGTCTGGGTTGCCCGTCACGTCCGAGGCCTAGTCTCGGGTTGTGACAGCGGTGCAGACGAGCGTTATGAGTCAAGTACATCACCAACTGAATTATTCTTTCTTGCTATCACATATAATTGTAGTCTTCATAAATCATGTCAGGTCAAAGCTATCAACCTTTGGAGGATTTGGAGACCCAACTGAAATTACTTGTCCAAGAAATGCAGCCCCTTGATGCAAACTTGTTCAGCTGGTGGGTAGATCAAATGCTCAGAGGCATAGCTTTGGCAATTGGAACTTCTGGACAAGACATCATATGGGATGCTAGCACAGATAGAGACAAAAAGGACAACCATATGATCTTCGTGCTACTCTATTCGAACCTTGAGGACAAGGTTCTTTTTGTGGGGCGGAGTAATTTTATGAAGTTGTCTTTTATTTCTTAGTTGCTTTGTAGACAAACTCTAGAACCTCCCTCCCTTCTTTATTTTTCTTTGGTTTCTATGATGACTTCCTACTCCAATGTATGTGATTACAGTTCTTTCTATCAATACAATTCTCCCTCGTTACACAATATCTCAAGGCTTCAAGCATTGCCAATCTCCTTAGCCTCAGCATACATGCTAGATCACCAAGACTGTCGCGTACACAAAAGGAAAAGGAATTTCTAACCCCTACTAGAATCATCAATGTTGCACTTATACCATCCAACTGGTGGTGATTTCCGTAGCACTTAAGTAGCCTGCAAAACAGGGGTATAGTTCTCCAATGAAGGTTTCCTCGCTTCTCATCAACATCTGAACTGTGTTTATAACTTGATAGATAAGTCTGTTCAATATTTCAACGACGAGGTGCTTCCGTACTTGATAGTATTCTTCCTCCTCTCCCGCAGTGTAATAAATGGCATGGCATGAAAAATAAGGTTTTCACCTTGCTACCACAAGTGCCTGCCACCAAGTAACGATGACTTGCTGCAGATGCAGCCCAGCAATATTCAGATCTGCAAAAGAAGAGAAATATTGCCAAAGCTTGTGGCAATTCAGAAGAAAAGAAAATCAAAAAGAGATAGCTCAACAAGGCTTGTGGATCATGCCTAAAACTCGTCTCAATTAACCAGCATATAATGATACTTCAAGGGATAAGACAAGTGCTATTGTTAACTGCTGGGTTCTATTGTTGAAAAGTGAATGGAAAATGGATGGAAGAAAAATGGAGGGAAAGTGAAATATTCTTTTGCTTTTTGGAAGAAGTATTTCTCCCACATTGGTGGTGGAACGGAACTTTCATGTGCTTAAATATAGAATCACTTCTTCATAGCGTTAAAGGGTTGAGAAAAAGATATGCTTCGCATGTCATCGAGATGACTCGTTTGGCTTTGGCAACAAGAACCAACAAACAAAGCAAGAGACACTACATCATCAAGAAGATACATAGTGCAGTTTCATTTTATCCAAATCAAGGAATGGATCAATAGAAATGCTAATATGAAAGTGGAGTACAAAATGTCAAAATATCAGGATCTCTCTCGAGTTCAGCCATGTCATTCTCCGTCAAACTAATCTATGCTTCTACTCCATCATCATTTTTTTTGTCCATCAGAAAAATTATTTCAGCAACACTAAAGCTAACGACGCTCACCCAGAATGGCTTTCCCCAACCAAAGTCAGCTTCATACAAAGTGAATCTGCACCAACTAGTGCACACATAAATGTCCACCTCGTCTCCTTGGTGACATTTGTCTGCAACTTATCCTGTTGTTGACAACTAAAGAGGAAATAACATCAATGTTTGCCTTACCAATGCCTGCAGATGTGTGCCGTACTGTATTTCCTACCAAGTTTACAAAGTCATTCAACTCCTTTCTTAACTGGCTTGCCTCTAGATTAGTAATTCCAATCATTGGAAAATTCCCTAGAGCATGTTCTAAAGATGGTAAATATGATTTTCCCCTTAAATTAAAAGGAAATAATAAATAAGAGTCCTCTGAATGTCTATTTTTGGGGGGAAGAAATGCCTGCAAGAACCTTCCATATTAACGACATAATGACCACCACTCGAGTAGGCCTCGTGAATGTGGCACTTGAATCAAACAGGAACCTCCTTGTGATAGTCAAATGATCGAGAGATTATCTTTTTAGACAAAATTCATTTAAACTAAACTGTTTAACAATTACTTAATCTAAAAATTCTGACCCAGATTTTTCCTCTCATGTGCGGCGGCATAAGGTGATGTGTGGGCTGCACACGCAATGCACAATGAAGAGATGCGTCTCTTCAGCATACTATTTTTGGGTGTGTAAAGGGTACTTGTGAAGCCGCACAATGCGATGTGCGGATCGCACATGCCTCCGCACACGCCCATGATAAATCATTGCATTTTTGTGCCTTCCTGGTTTGGTTGTGCGACTGATGTGCGCCCGCACAAGCCGATGTGCGAACCGCACATGCCTCAACATACCCGAACCATTGCAATCAGGTCTGCTTTCTCTGACCCTTTCATCTCCTCTGGAAAAGACTCCTCAATTGCCTTCCATAACCCTTGTAACACCAGGGACGATCTCATTATCATCTTCCATAGACTGAAACTAGATCCCCCATCGAATTTCTCTACTTCATACTTTGTTGAAGATGATGACGACATCTCAACCCTTGACTATGTGTAGAAACCCTAACCTTGCTCTGATACCAATTGTTGCTCTTTCTGATACCAATTGTTGAGATTTGATAACAATTGTTGCGGAAGTATCATGGGTTAACTAGCACACAATCAACACACAAAGAAAATAGAGAAGCAAAGTAACACAAGGATTTAACGAGGTTCGGTTAGGCCTAATCCTCCAAGCAAAAGCAGAGAGAGTTTTCCACTATGAAAGAAAAGAAGTTTACAATGTACAATTCGCTTTTAGAATTCCCAACTACAACCCTATATATAGACCCCAAGTAGTCCCAAACCTATAAGGAAAAGGTTCTCCCAATCCTAGAAGGACTATACTTTCCTTTCCCAAATCCATTAGGACAAAGGGTTTCCTAAACCAATAGGGATTATGAGTTTCCTAAAATATACAAGGGAAAAATTCAAGACATAATTAACATATTAGATAGGCTCTAATATGAACGTATGGACGTTGCAATTTATCACCATTCGAGTATATAGCCTCTTTCCCTGTACATCAAGCTCTCCAAATGTATTACATGATACAACACCATTGCCAAAAGCAACATTGGCCAAGTGGATAACTGTTGAATTGCAGCATCTTATAAGAGATTGTATCTCCTCCGCAAAAATGCATTTGCCAAAAATAAAGAATCGGACTGCATAATAAGATTGAATAGATGCAGATTGGCACAATATCTCAAGGCTTCAAGTATTGCCAATCTCCTTAGCCTTAGCATACATGCTAGATCACCAAGACTGTCGCGTATACAAAAAGAAAAGGAATTTCTAACCCTTACTAGAATCATCAATGTTGCACTTATACCATCCAACTAGTGGTGATTTCCGTAGCACTTAAGTAGCCTGCAAAACAGGGGTATAGTTCTCCAATGAAGGTTTCCTCGCTTCTCATCAACATCTAAACTGTGTTTATAACTTGATAGATAAGTTTGTTCAATATTTCAATGACAAGGTGCTTCCATACTCGATAGTATTCTTCCTCCTCTCCCGCGGTATAATAAATGGCATGGCATGAAAATAAGGTTTTAACCTTGCTACCATAAGTTCCTGTCACCAAGTAACAATGACTTGCTGCAGTTGCAGCCCAGCAATATTCAGATCTGCAGAAGAAGAGAAATATTGCCAAAGCTTGTTAGCAATTAATTCCTGCAGAAACACATTGGACATTGTTTCCTAGTCTAAAGCCAGCACCTCCAGCATCTTAAAGCCATTTGATATCACATCCTCCTAATGGCTTCATCAAATGCAAGTTGCTACTAAAATAGCGCATAGCTTCAAGCTAAACCAAGTAAATTCGTGCTCAAATGAAATGTTAATATGAAAATAAATTAAGATTACTAGGTAGTATGATCAAATAATTTATTTTCTTGCACATTCAAGGAAAAAGAACTTGTGCACCATATTAGACCTGAAGGTGAAACATAGAAAAGCCTAAAATATGCACAGTGGCATTTAAAAATTAACAGTAAATATACAATAAGAGGCAATCTACATGACTGTAGATACCAATGATCCCAGTTTTTTCTTCAAGATCCATGACTTCGATTTCTGATCTCCAACACTTCTTCTTCAAATTATAAAAGAAGATGCGACTCGGGTTGAATGAGGATATAGGGATCAGTACGATCTCACTATGAGGAGTACTAGTAGAAGAGCATGAAATTAAATATTCCAAGCTAGAAGATAATGTCGGGGGAAAGACAATAGTAGTATGCTTCACCCATTCTTAAGACCGAAACTCAAAGGAATTGACGGGGGCTTTAAAATCAACAAATCCATCTCTTCCTTATACCATCTTGAATGATCAATGGATACACATTTACCCTCTAGTTCTATCAAGTCATAAAAGTATTGTACATCATTCCATAAAGAGATAATCCTGAAATGTTCGGTTCTAACATTAAATGCCAATATGCATATTTTAGGCTTTTCTATGTTTCATCTTTAGGTCTAATATGGTATACAAGTTATTTTTCCTTGAATATGCAAGAAATTTGGTTTTATTGGGATGCGAAGTAGAGTGGCTTTGATGGATGTCCACAAAAGATACATCTGATAGAAGAGTTACCAAATCTGGAAACACACTTGAAACGAAATAAAGACTTGACAGGAAGCCAAGAGAATATATCAGATATGATATCTGAACGTATTTCAGATTTTATTTGGACATTACTCTGCGTCTTCTTCCCTTCCATGATTTCCTTCTAAGGACTTCTGTAACACTCCAAATTTTCGAGCTAGGATTCCAATCGTTTTTCGCGTGTAATTAGACCTGAACCCGGAAGATTTCATTGTAACTAGGTGTTATGGTCAAGCACTCTGTGTGAGAAGAGTGTTGTATGTGAATTAAGGTCTTAAGGAACCTCTAACTCAAGTTAAGTTAAAAGCTTCTCTACCGACTAAGTTTTCGTATAACTTTCTAACATGGGTCATATTCAAACGATCATTACTCCTAGAATATAAAGAGTTAAGTGGTCTACTACCCACCAAATTAAAGGTCTTTGAGTCTTCAAGTCTTCTTTCCAACGACGCCAACTGCGCATTAATCCAAGTGCGGAGTAAAAAGTTATGATCCGTTTACCAAGAAGATGTCTGTCTATCCAGAAGCCCGTCGAATTTTGGGAGTTAAAACGGAAAGGAAAACGGACCATTTTCTGAGACAACGGTTTGTTCTTCTGACCATTTTTGGAGGCAGAAACCCAAAAAATTCCGTAAGTTAAAACGCTTTCGAAAATGGTCCGTTTGTGGCCAAAACGGACCATTTTGGCGTCCATTTTTCTGACGCGTCTTTCCTTTCCTAGACCAATCCGGATTTTAATTGGGATTTCCTATAAATAGGACTCCTAGGGTAATTTCTTTTACGAGGAACTTCTTTCTAGGATGGTTTCAAACGCTCCCTGCTGATAATCACTTTGCCACTAGTTGGATTATATAGTCTATATGCTTTGGATTGAGGACTATAACCAATGAAAATGCATTTCTCTGATTTTTCATCTAGCTTAGAACGTATATTAATCAAAGCATAAGCTATACAACCAAAGACTTTCAAGTGGCTTACTCGTGGTTCCCGTCCCGTCCATGCTTCGTATGGAATTCGATCCAAAACAGCTTTTGTTGGAGAGATGTTCAGGAGGTACACAGTTGCAGCCACTGCTTCTCCCCAAAAGTGAACAGGAAGTCCCCTTCCATTAAGTAGGCTTCTGGCCATCTCAACCACCGTGCGATTGTTTTGCTCGGTGACTCCATTTTGCTGTGACGAGTACGGTGCTGTAAGCTCCCTGTGAATTCCATTCTCATCACAAAATAAAGTAAAATCATTAGATAAAAATTCACCACCATGATCTTTGCGAAGAGCTTTTATGTTGTAGCCCGTTTGCTTCTCCACGAGGGCCTTGAATTTCCTGAAATTCTCAAACGCTTCAGATTTGAACTTCAGAAAGTAAGCCCAGCTGATACGGCTATAGTCATCAGTAAACATAAGAAAATACCGACTCCCACCAAGTGTCTCAGACTTCATCGGTCCACACAAGTCAGCATGTACAAGCTCAAGACAACTGCTAGCCCTCCAAGATTTTCCTACAGGGAAAGATCTTCTACTTTGTTTTCCGAATATGCACCCTTCACATAACTCAATTTCACCCACTTTCGGTAAACCAACCACCATGTTCTTTCTAGTCAACAGTTTCAGCCCATTAATGTTCAAATGACCATAGAGAAGATGCTAAAGTTGAGTTTCATTAACACTTTTAGCAACTAACGCATTTTTAACAATATTTGAAACATTAAGAGGAAACATATTGTTCTGAGTAATAGGCACAATTGCAACAGTTTGACCAGATTTCTTGTCACTAACAATACATGAGTCATTATCAAATAGAACAGAGTAACCACTAACCATCAATTGTCCAACACTCAGCAAATTATAAGCTAAACTAGGAATGAATTGCACATCACAGATAAGTTTATAATTACCCTGTGTTGTTTTGATAGCTATGGTACCTCTGCCTTCAACTCGTACTTGTTTGTCATCACCGAGTCGAACTTCACTCTTTTTTAACTTATCAAGATCTCTAAATAGAGACTTTGTACCAGACATATGATTCGAGCATCCACTATTAATAATCCAAACACCATCAGAATTGTCAGTAATTGGAGAATGAGCCATGAACAACTTACTTTCATCCTCAACTTTCTCGGAGAAATTGACGTGCTTCTTTGCTTGGTCCAGCAATATGCTTCAGTGTGGCCGGACTTCTTGCAGTATCAACATTGAAAGTCACTCTTGGGTTGATGTGACTCACTGAATTATCCTCTGCCTCTACCGCGGCCTCGACCTCGTCCATGAAATCCGCCTCTTCCTCTACCTTTACCAGAAAAATTTGAAGATTTTTCTTTGGAGAAAGATGACTTCTCTTTCACCTGGAATGCCTTTTCTTCAACCTTCTCATGAGACCTGTTTAGCCTATTTTCATGAGCTAACAAAGAACCCATTAGTTCATCAAATGAATAATCAGATAAATCCTTGGATTCTTCGATAGCAGCAACCACATGCTCAAACTTATTGGTTAAAGACCTCAACACTTTTGCTACAACAGTTTCATCATTAATTTTCTATCCATAAGACTTCATCATATTAACAATTGCAGAGACTCTAGACATATAGTCTTGCACTGATTCACCATTTTTCATGCTTAAAGTTTCAAAATCACGACGTAAAGTTTGCAATTTAACTGCAATTACCTTCTTATCTCCCATATACTCCTGCTGCAAAATTTCCCAAGCTTCATTGGATGTCTCCGCTGCTGAAATTCGGGAGAAGATATCATCATGAAGGGCCTGTTGAATCAGGAACAGTGCCTTTGAATCCTTCCTGCGATTTTCCCGGAGCTGTTGTGTGTGGCCTTCATCCGGGTCTGGAAATCCATTCTCCACCAATTCCCATAGCTCTTGAGACTTAAAAAGAGTCTTCATCTTAAGACTCCAAAATTGATAATTCACCCCTTTAAAAATTAGAAGAGGCTGAGAATTTGAATTGGTGTTCACTGCCATTTTTTTGTATCTAAAGATGATGGATTTCTCTACTGCGATTTACAGTCTCTCTTTCTCGCTCTCTCTTTGACTCCCAGGTGAACAAACCCGCTGCTCTGATACCACAATATTAGATTAAACCAGAGTAAAAATAGTAGGAAAATATGAGAAAGAAGAGACGTTTTACTGCACTTTTTTGTTCTTCTGAAAAACAAGAGACCTAGTGCCCTTTTATAGGGTTACAACTTAACAACTAAAAGCTCAAAAATAGGAACTAACTAGTAGTGGTAAAACAGGGCTTAAACACTAACGTTCCCCACTAATATTAAACAGAAAATAAAACATTGACCAAGTAAAACATAATTCCACTAAGACTAAAAAACAGGACCATAAACAAAAGATTCTGGACGTGCTTGATTCTTGAAGAATTAGTCAACACTCCCCCTTTCTTTAAGATCACATACTCCTATTTGTATCCTGAAGAAGTCATGCTTGTTGCGCGACAGCGATTTCATAAGAACATCAGCTATCTGGTCATTTGTGCCACAAAATTTCAAGGAGATTATTCCACCAGTAACTAGATCACGAATGAAGTGATAGCGGATGTCAATGTGCTTCGTCCTACTAGGAAAAGCAGGATATTTTGTCATAGCAATTGCCGCCTTGTTGTCACACCATATTTCAGTTGGACCAATCTGCTCTTGTTGAAGATCTACTAACAATTTCCTTAACCAGATAGCTTGACAACCTGCTGAAGTTGCAGCCATGTATTCTGCTTTCGAAGATGACAAGGCTACTGTATCTTGTTTCTTTGAACTCCATGAGATTGCTCCAGAACCAAGACTAAAGACATTCCCAGATGTGCTCCTGCGATTTTCCAAGCTACCTGCCCAATCACTATCAGTAAAACCAATTAATCTGAAATCTAATACTTTTGAGTACCAAATTCTGTAACTTATTGTGCCAGCAACATATCGCAAGATCTTTTTGGCTGCACCCAGGTGTTGCTTCGAAGGACTATGCATCAACCTTGAAATTAAACTGACAGAGAATGCTATATCAGGCCTCGTGTGTGATAAGTAGTTTAGACCACCTACCAAGCTTCTAAAATGAGAAGCGTTTGCTGCACCTGTACCATCATCAAGTACCAGTTTCTCATTCATATTCATGGGCATGGGAGATGGATTACAATTCAGCATATTGAACTTCTGTAAAAATTCAGTAGCATATTTTCTTTGCGAAATAAAGATTCCATCCAAACCTTGTCTCACATCAAGCCCAAGAAAATAATTCAGCATACCCAAGTCGGACATCTCAAATTTACCCATCATGCAACTCTTAAATTCAGAAACAATAGATTCACAAGAGCCCATCTATATAATATCATCGACATAAAGGCAGACAACTAGAAAATCACCATTACCTCGCTTCTTCACATAAAGTGTGGGTTCATTCTCACTTCTTCTGGACTGTTGTTCTTGAAAAAAGGAATCAATTTTGCTATACCATGCCCGTGGAGCTTGCTTTAGACCATACAACGCCTTCTTCAATCTGTATACTTTGCTCTTCCCTTCACTAGAGATGAAGCCTTCAGGTTGGGAGACGTATACTTCTTCATGTAAGTCGCCATTTAGGAAGGCAGACTTAACATCAAATTGGTACACAGGCAAACCAAGTTGAGCAGCCAAAGCTAGAGTAGTTCTAACCGTTTCAAGGCGAGCTACTGGTGAGAATGTCTCTTCAAAATCGATGCCTTGTTGCTGGGAGTATCCTTTTGCAACAAGTCGAGCTTTATGCCTTTTGACACTTCCATCAGCATTGTACTTCATTTTGAAAATCCATTTTAGCCCGATAATATTCTTCCCTTCTGGAAAATCAACCAACTCCCAGGTTTGGTTTTTCTCAATGGCCTGAATCTCTTCAATCATTGCATTCTGCCACTCAGGTTGCTTTACAGCTTCTTCATAACATGTCGGTTCAGAAGCTAACAAGGAAAAGCTACAAGATGCATAAACATCTTTCAGCGACCGAAACTTTGTTGGTGGCATTTCGCTGGATGATGCCGAAGATGGAGAATGGGAGCTTGCTGGATTAGAATTGTTGTTGCTGCTGCCATGAGAAGAATAATTAGTATCACTGCTGGAAGGAGAAGAGGGGTCAAAACCTATTGATTCAAGAATCGTGGTATGCTCTCCTTCTGATTGAACCGGAATATGGACTACTGAATCTTCTTTCTCGCAATTCCACTCCCAGGCTGCTTCTTAGTTAAAAACAACACTCTCCCTCAAAACACCAATCTTCCAAGTCTCAGAGATATCAAAGGCTAGGGTTTCTATCCCAAGAGTTCCTCTCCACAATCTTCTTCTCCAAGGTACGCAGAACGATCCCTTTTCAAAGTATCTTATAAACGTTATGGTTTTCAAACCCTTTTGTAAACATTTATACTATTTTGATTATGAACTTAGGGTTACAAGTATGATTTTTCTAACTTTGTGGAAAGCTCATGAAAACGTTATTCCCTAACTTTTACTTGAAAATACTAAGAGATTATGTGATGAATGGTACTCAAAAAGAGGATTGAAAGGTTTTTACTTGTCCTTCTTAATATCCAAAAGTCTTCAAAGTGATTTACGAATTTCAAAAGATATTGCTATTCTAACGGATTTTACGAATGGAATGGATTGAGACAGAAATTATTGTTTTACTATACGAATTTCATGAAATGGGCATATTGAATTGTTGACAGACCCTATGGGTTCTATATTGATGAAATGAATGACTTGCAAGTCTTGGTATGACGATACCAATAACAGATTATGCCTCTAACAGAATTGTATTATTGAAGGATGATCTTAAAGATATTGAAAATGGTAATAATTTGGCTCTAAGAGAATTAGATGGTTAACCGAGAAGGTGTGAGGCTAAACGTCTCAGCACCCAAAACCTGTGTTTTGCCTACATAGGGATGGTTCGATCCTAACTTGAGATGACCTTATCTTTTCCTCTACGAGGATGATTGTACTGGCCATATTGTATTGAAATCTCGACTCATGCGGCAAACATGGATTGTGGCTTAGCCGGTCGAGCATTGATCGGACCCACATAGCCCGTGGTGTTGAATAGAAGTCGGTGATACCATCTAGTTCAAAAGTAACAGATAGAAAGTTTATTGTTTTCTCATAATGGATTTTTCTATGGATATTTATTGTTTACTGTATTGGAAGTATTTAAATGCCAACTTTTCAGATGAAGTATATTGTATCTATTTTTCTGTTCTGTGTACCACTACATTCCACGTACTGACCATCTTCGAGCGGCTACATCATTGTATGATGTAGGTTCAGAGGCACCTCCTCGTGGGTACTATACAGCACTAGGTTCGATCAGACATGTCCAGCTTTTGGTGAGCCCTCCACCTTTCGGAAGGCGATCTAAATTCTTATTTGACTCTGGTTTCAGTTTTATGGTATTGTCGGGATCATGTCCTGACGTAGATATTTTATTCTTATGTTAGAGGCTTCGTAGACCTATGTACATGTTGTTTAAATATTTTATTCCCAACACTTGGTTAATTTTTATATATGTTTTAAATGATGTTCTCAAATGGGTTCTTTTTCCGCAAATTCTTTATTTATTGAATGTGTTATTAATGAATGCTAAGGGGTCTTCTCGGACCTTCATTGGTCTGGGCTTCCCATCACGTCCAGGGTCTGGTCTCGGGGTGTGACAACTTCTATGGCCAAATGCTAGCTTAGTTTGAAGAAGTGCATTTTGATTGAAAAAGGTGCTTTGGCGGCCTTGTTTGGGGTAAACAGGAGATGAACTTTTGGGTACAGATAATGACGTGCATCAATTTGCAGTGACGTTACAGAATGTTGTTTCTTTTCTAAAATGCCTGTAAACACAGGTGCTGAAATGGGAACGATGTAACATATACAGACTTATAGTCAAGCTATCCATTTTCATACTACCCAGTAATCTTTGAATCATGATCAAGTAATTTATTTTCATATTAACATTTCATTTGAGCACGAATTCACTTGGTTTAGCTTGACGCTATGCTCTGTTTTACTAGCAACTTGCCATTGGATGAAGCCATTAGGAGGATGTGATATCAAATGGCTTTAAGATGCTCGTGTTGCTTGAATCCAGGCTAGAAAACAATGTCCCACCTATTTCTGCAGGCTCCCGTTGCTAACAATCTTTGGCAAATTTTCTGTTCTTTTGAGGTCTTAATATTGCTGGGCTGCAACTGCGGCAAGTCCTCGTTACTTGGAGGCAGGTACTTGTAGTGGCAAGGTTAAAGCTAAGGGTGGTTAGATCAATCCAAACCCACCCAACCCGTCTGGTGCTATAAACACACTCAGATGCTGATTAGGGTGAGGAAGTCTTCATTTCAGTACTCATTTCTTACATCTACCTTTGCTCTATAAAATTATAAAAGTATTAACATGACGACATGCATTCTAATACTTCTTATATCTTCCTCACCACTAGTCTGTATGTCTAGGGGTTAATTTTATCAATAAAATCAAACTTGTCCTATACAATAAGGAAACGATACGAGCTTGCGAAAACAATAAAGAACTAGTATTAATTTAAAGCTAATAATATGCTCTAAACTGATTTTACAAGCTGAATATCTAACACAGGTGAAGCAAAAAAATGCAAAGCCATGAATCTGACTTAAAGACTAACAATTGAAGTTATACTGTTAGGTCACAAACTATTGGATTTCTAATAGCAGGGGATGCTGGTTGTCGTTTGTACTCCATAAGCAGAACAAATCGTTCCGCCTTTGTCAAAAAGCACCCAATAAAAGGCACTACTTTGACCAAGTGAAAACAAAGATAAGAAGATGAATAGCACAAGGGCATAACTCCAAAAACAGAGAGGAAAAACAAAGAAAGTTCAAGATTAAATAGGCAAAACCGACCCAGGGCGACAAAATAAATTGAGTTCAAGAGATACTATTAATAGGATGCAGATGAAAAAATTCATAAAGCTTAAGAACCATGCTAGAAATATGTACCAAAACACTAAACATCGGCAAAAGCGGCAATATTGCAGGAAGATTAGGACCAAAACAGAACAATGTTGGTACTCCACAATCATCAATTTTAAAACTAACTATAAGTACACGATAAGAAGCTACCTAAATGATTATAGATACCAATGATCACAATTTTTTCTTCAAGCTTCATGATTTCGATTTCTGATCTCCAATCCTTCTTCTTCAAATCATAAAAGAAGATCCGATTTGGCTTGAGGGAGGACTTAGCGATCAATACGATCTCACCATGAGGAGAACTAGTAAAAGAGCAAGACAAAATATCCTTGTTAAAAGGAAGGGCCTGGGGAAGGGCAATAGTAGTATGCTTCACCCATTCTTCAGACATCTCTTAAGTCCACAAATCCAATATCTCTTCCTCGTACCATCTTGAATGATCAATGGCTGTGCATTTACACTCGAGTTCTATCAAGTTACTATAGTACCGTATTTTGCCAATATACGATATATCTCCCCATAAAGAGATAATCCTGAAATTTTCAGTTCTAGCATTAAATGCCAATATGCATATATTATAGTTGTAAGAACACAAGATATAGATAATTCCATCAATGCAAACTCCTCTATTAACAAATAATGGTAATAACGAATCATGTGTTGCACTTTTAATCTCTCTCCATGATTTACTTGAGCCTAGAGTGAAAATCCAGTATCTCGTGGGTATATTCTGATATTGTGTACTAATCATCAAAATTTTGTACTTCTTCTTATCTGGTTCGAAACCTATGTAGTTATAAAAGGTTCCTTTGTCAATGAGATGTACGCGAGGAAGAGATGTCACTTTTCTTGTGGTGGGATTATAAATAACAGGCGGATGTACATCTAGACTCCATAAACAGATCAAACCTTTAACATAAGCAAAACTGTCGTAGCTGATGTACATCAATACGAAGAGCGGAGGCTTCTCTATGTTTCACCTTCTGTTGTATCATGTAAATACTCTTTCCCCTTGAGTGTGCGATAAATTTGTTTTCATCACGATGATACATAGAGGCTTTCATATATGTCTACAAAAGATACATCCGATAGAAGAGAGTTATAAAATCCAGAAAGGCACTTGAAGCGAAATAAGGATTTGACACGAAGCCAAGAGAATATATCAGATATGATATCGAAAGGTATTTCGACATGATTACTCTTCATCTTCTTCCTTCTATGATTTCCTTTTAAGGACTTTTTATTCTCTCTGCAATTCTAAGGTATTTCCTTCCAGCAAATTTAGGAAAAAGATTTCAGAATCCAAAAGAAGAAACGCTTTTGCTTTTCCATATATGTGAATATTCTGTAAATTTTTATTTCCTTAATTAAAAGACTGTCTTTTCCTAACCTTATTATACATAATACATGAATAACTGGTTTTGTGATCCATTACAAATTCTTTTATTTCTTTGTGTCTAATCAAAGATTTATTATTATTATTATTATTATTATTATTATTATTATT
This sequence comes from Jaltomata sinuosa, assembly GCA_003996215.1. Classification (NCBI taxonomy): domain Eukaryota; kingdom Viridiplantae; phylum Streptophyta; class Magnoliopsida; order Solanales; family Solanaceae; genus Jaltomata; species Jaltomata sinuosa. The sequence continues at coordinate 285,132 of QJPP01000485.1, read as the reverse complement.
ATTATTATTATTATTATTATTATTATTATTATTATTATTATTATTATTATTATTATTATTATTAATCTAGCAGACCAGATTAATTAAGACTGTCCACAAATTCATTAATAGACTTATCAGAGCTACCTCCTTCACTAACTGCTTGCTTAGCCAAATCTCTCCATTTCCTAGCATTTCTCCTAATCTCATAACTTGCAATTTATTTTTAAAATATTTCTTTGAGAATTTTACTTTTGCTGATTTTCTTAGTAATAAAATTATAAAATTGAAGATACATGAGATATATGCCTCGTAGATTCATAGACTTACGCCGTGTGTTGAGGCTTAGGCCTTACCACATGCTGTATAAAACGTCTCATCTCACCACCTTTTAAAACACAAATTAATATTAAGGGTATACTTAAAAAAAGTGATGCAATTGAGGTATGAATATCTCCTATTTATAGCCATACAAAAACTTATTATTCAAGAAAAAGAATGCTAACTTTTAGTTAAAGAAATTGAGTTACCCTACAATCACTTTCCTTTTATAAAACATGTTAATTACATAGCAAGAATGACAAAATTGAGTTATCTTTGATAGATTGTTCCGCCCTAAATTCCATCTCAGTGCCTCTTCACCGGAATCAACTTAAAAAGATTCATCTGAATTATAGCAGTAAATATATACGTATAATAGAAATAAAAGCTCGAAATCTGCAGAAGTTTCGCTTGTTTACTTCATCAGTATCAACACTGACACTTAATTTTCAATTTTACCAGATGATATCCTCCTCAAAATCCTCAGTTCTCTAACACTGAAACACCAAGCAATAGCTTCCCCTCTTTCCACAAAATGGCATTACATTATAGTGCGTTCCATGACCTCAATTTTGTACAAACACATCTTACAAAATTTGTTGCGGACAAATATAACAAGAGCCTGATCTGTATCGATATTGTATAAATAGTATATAAACGTTTATCGATATTGTATAAATAGTATATAAACGTTTATCGATATTGTATAAATAGTGTATAAACATTATCAATATTGTATAAAAATTATGTAACATATCGATATTGTATAAATGATATATAAATATGTATTTTAATCTGATTGGGTGAGTGGGAACGATTATGACTTTCAATCTTCATTTATAAATAAAGTTGAATTTACACCATTTGAGGACTCTCTAATGGCAAAAAGTACAAATTAATTTTTATTTTATTTGTTTGTTAAAGCATAAAGGAAGGGGCATTATAGTCTAAACATAATGAGCTCCCATTACCATATTTAGGGTGTTTGTGGAACCTTTATGGACTTTTAGAAAAGCACCTCTGCGTATTGATAAAAGTGTTTTAACTTGTTTATTGTTTAGAACCAAGCTGATTTAATAAGAGTAATTGATCGACTGGCCATTTTTGCCGTAATTCATTTGACCGATCGGCCATATTTGGTAACAGCATGAGTCGAAAGGCCATTTTAGGTAAGAAATAATAAGTGGACTATTTTTTGTGCAAGAAATTTAACTCAATAGACATTTTATATAATTTTTCTATCATAATATCCCTTAAGTTATGTCTCACGCCTTTAAAGAACTTATGTCCTATTTTGTAACATACTACACAAACCTTCCCTCATTCATATTTAGATATACTTAGATGTTATAAAGCTGATTTTTAACCTAAATTAGTTTTTTTTTTCTAGAATGAACAACTGCGTTTGTATCGACAAAGTCATTTATTGCATAAAATAATATACAATTAGACACGATGAGTCATATGATTGCATAGTTGCATTCAATGTTAGAGATATAAATCTTGTAGAAGAAAGTGCCTCGAGAAATGCGATGATTTGGTTCACCCATTCTTCAAGAAATTTTTTACCAAGAGACACACCAAATAAAGTGTGTGGGACTCCATTATATTTTTAACACAGACGATAGTGGGTCCTATTTGTCTACTTTTCCAAAGATTAACAAGAACCGGAGAGAGAAAGTATTTATATATATATATATATATATATATATATATATATATATATATTATATATAAAAAATAGATCCACCATGTACAATAAATTATAGTATATTGATATTTTAAAAATGAAAAATTAGAACAGTAAAGCCTCCCGCCAAAAGTTTGTGTATATATATAAATATGATTTATTCTTTGTAATGTTATAAAGTCTACTTAAAATACTTTATAATTTAGAATATGTATCCCATCATTAATTTTGAATATAATTTTATTGAATCATTATTTGGAATAATAATTGTACCAAGTTTATATATTAATTCTATTTTTATTATGAACTATTCCCTCTATTCAAATTTATGACATTTTTTTCTTTTTAGTCAATTTTAAAAAAGGAACCTTTTTATATACTTAGTATCAATTTAACTATAAAATATATATTTTATCTTTTATAAAATAATTTATAGTCATACAAATATCTTTGGCTTATTTTCACAAATTTAAAAAATCTTTCTTTATTTCTTAGATTAAGTGATCAATCAAACACTTTCACATAAATTGAAATGGAAGAAATAATATTTCTATGTCAACAAAATTTTCTCAATAAGTGGTAAAAGTAAGGTTTTTCACAAAAAATCGAACCAAATCGAAGAAAAACTCAGATTTTTTTTTTATTTGATTTTGTTTGAATAGGAGAGAGGGGGGACAGATATGTTTTATATACGTTTAATTGGGTATTTATAAATGTATATCTACAAAAGATACACTTATTCAAAATACATATGCATATATTTTATATAGAGGAAATTTCAAAAACACCAACCAAAATGAAAGTAATTGGGTAAAAATATCAATATTTATGCTAATTACAAATCGTACCAAATGTATTTTGCAAGCGTGTTTTTATAAAATTTTGTGAAATATATACAAATATATTTCAGCATTAATTGAGAGAATTTTGTGGAAAAGATTTGTTTTAAAATAGAAAATCCCACAAATCATACATAGAATATTTTCTCAATCTTCCTTCTAGGATCTGGACTCTCATAGCAAGATCTTTTTTAAAAGAAAAATCTCACAAATCAAGCTTAAAATATTTCCTTAGTCTTCCATAAGATTTCTTAACCAAAATAATCCCTTAAATCAAGAAAATGATCTTAATTCAAATCTTTCATTAGAGATTATAGCTCATACCATTTGTATTTGGCATAGAATATTCCCTCTATTCAAATTTATGACATTTTTTTCTTTTTAGTCAATTTTAAAAAAGGAACCTTTTTATATACTTAGTATCAATTTAACTATAAAATATATATTTTATCTTTTATAATATATATATATATATATATATATAATGCATAAGGATGTGATGTTTTATCTGCTAAAAATACATAAATACAAGTACAAAAAGCATACATATCCAAAAATGGATGAAATGTATTCAAAATACAAATACAATTGTATTAACATACTTTTTTTTAATTCTCTTTCTCTCCCTCTTTGTATTCTTATATTTTTACCTCTTTCTCTCTCTCTCTCTCTTTGTATTTTGTATTTATATCTCTTTTCTCGCTCTATTTTATATAGAATGATATAAGTGATATTTGTCATACAAATATATAAATATGAGATATACAATGATTTATGTATATGTTTGTTATAAATTTTGATATATACATTTTTAATTGTACAAAATTGTATATACAATTGAACAATTGTATTTTGAATACAGTAATATGTATTTACTTGTTTCTATGACTTACAAATACAAATACATTATTTGTATTTGCTTGAGTCTGTCATATACAAATATATATATATACAATAGATGCATTTGTATATTATAATTGAAACCAAATGCAAATATCATGTATTGATACATATATAATAGATGCATTTGTATATTACGATTAGTGCTGCCCGCCGGACCGGTACGGACCGGTACCATTCCGGTACCGGTACCGGTACGTACCGGTCTGGTACGTACCGAGATGGAACGGTATGGTACCGACAGTTGACCGGAACGGATCGGGTTTGACGTTTCGTACCGGCAAATCTATACCGGTTCGTACCAGTTACAAACCGGTTCCGGTTCCGGTCCGGTCCGGTCAACGCGGGATTTTCGATTATTTTTTTTTTAATGAAAATAGTCGTTGGCAGCCGTTGGGTAACGGCTATTTTAGCCACCCAATGGCTATTTTAGCCCTCCCACCCCCACCCCCTTAGCCCCCCAGCATCCCCCCAACAGCCCCCCTCCTTTTTTTTCATTATAAATACCCCTTCCCCTTTTAATTTTTATTCATCCATTCAACTCTCATTCTCTCTCTATTTTCATCTCTTAATATTTACAAATTCTATAATTATTGTTATTATTTTGCAAGTGAAGTATAATTTGGTGAATTTTGGAGGAGCAATCTTCTTCAAATTTCGGTTATAATCGTCTGTTTTTACGGCAGACGTTTGGTATATTCGTTCCACTCTTTAATTTTTAAATTTTTATTCTTGTTTATTAGTTGTGATTTATTTGTGAATTTGTGATTTGTGAACTTGTGATTTGTTTATTTTAATTTGCTAATTTTATATTTTATTATATTATGGATCCATCTCAAAAACAATCCGGTAAAAAAGGTATTATTTCAAGAACAAAAAGTTATGTGAAGGGTAAAATAGGTAGTGGTTCTTCTAGTTCTTCTCTCTGCCCTGCTCTTCCTCAAATTAGATTTAATACAGATGAATTTACGCGTGTTAATGAAACTAATTTTCCATTTACTACGGATGACCCTATTCCCAACGAAGCTTATGAAAGAATGTATAATGATTTAGAAGATGAATTAAATGAAAAAGTAGAAATGCATGAGGATGATGATTTAGAAGAAACTGATACACCGACTAGTCCCTTTATTGCCCCCGCCCCCACTATTTCCTAAACTCCAACTCAGGATAATCTTCAAGTTAGAGTTGATCTTCCCCCTATTGCTCCAGTGAGGGGTAAGACCAAACCACAACGTCCTTTAAAATTAGTTGTGTGGAAATTTTGTTTTTTAAATGAAGAAAAAAATGTGTCTACGTGTCGTATTTGTAAACAAAGTTGGAAATATGTATCTGGTGCTAGTGGAGGTTCGATTGGGGGGTTAAAAACTCATTTGCTTAAGAAACATCCGAGAGAGTGGCAAGCATATCTAGCTAGTCAAGGTGATGATGGCTCTAGCGTTGGACCCTCTTTTGGCGGGTCAAACATGATTCAAACTTCACTAAATCCTTCAAACCCTGCTGGTCATGTGTTGACACCCAATTTTGACCTCCCTATACATTCCTCGGGCTGTTATTTTAATAATAATAATTATTTTAAATATTAATTTATTTTAAAATTTTACTTGATAAATTATGTATTAACACTTTAAAATTAGTATATAAATATATAATTATTCTCTATTATTACTATTTTTATCATAAATTTCATATGATATTACATGTCATATACGTAATTTATTCTTTTGTTAAAATAATTTATCTTTTGATAATTATCGTTAATTATTATTTTATCTACTAAGTTCTATATATGTGGTAGTTTATTTATTAAATAGTCGTCCGAATTCAATTTCTAATCTCAAATTATTTAAATCCTAGCCCCTTTCTACCCAATTTATTTCAATTTTAGCCTAAATTGGACTATTTGGCCCAATTTTAAATCCCAAGTCAAATTCAATCTCAGCCGTTGATCTAATACGATCAACGGCCGAGATCAAACCCTTTTCTTCTTTCCTTTTTAAACAAAACACCCCAACCCTAACCCCATTTTCCTTCACCCCCACCAGCCGCCTCCACCCCTCAGCTCTCTCCTCTCTTCATCACCCCACTGTCGCCGCCTCTCTCTCCTCTTCCTCACGCCACCAGCCGACCAAACCCCACCGGCAGCGGCGAAAACCCCACCGGTAGCGGCGAAAACCCCACCAGCAGCGGCGAAAACCCCACCTCCCATACTCTTTCTTACCTCTGTTCCTCCAGCTCCGCTAGCCGCGGCGGTCCAGCCACCTCTCTCCCTCTTCTCTCTTCTCCTCTTCTCCATCGCTGCCGCCGCTCCACCATCGCCGGTGAAGCGGCCACCAACAACATCGCCTTGACGAAACCGCTGCTGCTTCCACCAGCCGGCGCCACCTCCCCTCCCATACTTCTCTCTCCCTCTGTTTCTCCACCAAGTCTGGCGGACCGCCGCCTCAACCCCCATCTCCCCGAGCTCCTTCTTCTCGCTTTCCCCCACATCTGATAAATGTCCACCCAAATCCAGAAACAACCACCCCAAAACTCTCCCCTCTAGTCCTCATCTCCCTTCCGCCGTTCTTCCCGTCGTCGACGACAACCACCAAAAAACCCATCGGCGAAACCACCCAGATAACCAGCCACTGCTGCGCTGATGGATCTCCGTCCAGCAAACCCCCAAGGTATTGTCGTGTTTGGCAAATACCGGAAGAGATTGACGAAGGGAACGCTATGCATGGCTCAGTATTGTTTTTCACAAGTCAAGTTTTAGTTGATCGATTGGCCGTCACAGTCAACCCCCTCATCTTGGTTTCTGTTAAGGTTTACTTCACGCCGGATTATCACGAGTCTATTTCGGGTTTGATCACTTTCAATTTCTCTTTCTTGCTCTTATGAGATTATTAGAGGTGAAATTATTAAAGTTTAGCTGGTGAATTGGTGCTTAAACTCTGTGATTTCATGTTATTACGCCTTTGAACTGTGATATGGGGAAAACCCCAGCTTTACAAACCTTTACCTTTAATTTATTTCTGAAAATTCAACATGTGCTTGCTCTGCTTGTGAAATCGACGCCTAAGAATGTTTGTATGACTGTTTGATTGGACAGAGAATGCATCCTGTATTCATGTCTGGTTAATTTATGCTTGTTGTGTACCCTCTTTGATTGACTGTGGAATTTAAGACTGATTTGAGACGAAAGCGATTCAGTCCAAGCATGATCTATATTTCCCCTCCTTTGCATGTTTAGAACAACCATGACTATTTGTCTATCTTTTAAAGCAAATTGACTTGTCTGCATCTTTTCCTTTCAAATTCCAATTATGGACAGCATGACATTTGGTTAATCTTGGTAAGATTGTGATGTGTAATTGATCCAAACAGCATGTCATCATCCTTTGATTGATCTGGCTTTCTTATTTCCAATTAATACTTGGATAAATTTTGGTATGTGTTGACTGGAGCCATATGTGTTGACTGGATTGGCTCAATCACCTGGTTTTGGGAAAAGATTTTGGTATTGACAAATTATATGATTCGTTTATTCATGGCAAAGTCAAACTTGATTGAATATGCTAATTGATTATGCATGTCAATCTGGTTCCTCTTTATGCTTACATAACTGTAATTACTCTCTTCGTTATGGTAAATCTACACCTCAAATATATATGATTGATTTCTTTTTCCTTGGATGAAGTGAATAATTTCAGCATGGATAATTAGGGAAAAGCTAGACACCCGAAATTAATTTGTCTTTCCTTCTTTGATTTTATTAAATTAGCCAGTACTTAGTTGATTATGGTAAGTCTTTATTCTAATTGCCCAAATTACCATGTACAGTATTTCTTGTTATAAACAGCTTATTTGGTAGATATGGAAAATTAAAACCTTTTGCTAATTGATTCTATTAGTTAATTAAGGTAAAGATTTCCTTGACTCACTCTTTAATTTATTGCATTCCTTTAACCGAGTCCTCTACTTCCACCATAAAAGCAGCTCCTCTTTTCATTATATGGGCAGTCTTTTAGACTTTACACATGGACTACTCTCATAATTTAAAACTTCTCTTATTGGCGGACAATTATTGATTGCTAAGTGTTGGAATTCGAATATTTTTCTTGTTGTTTGCGGCAAACTGGTTAGTTCCTATCGAAGTAAATTACAATTAATATGTATGTTTCCTTGTAGTTTAGGATACACTCTCTAGTTTATCTATATTTATTTGTGAAATCCCTTGATATATGTGTATAAACCCATGAGTCGACATATAACCTGCCTATAGAATCTATGCCTAAATTCTGCCTCTTGCTTGCTTGATCTTTTTTTTTTCTCTCCTTTTGTGCCTTGTCATGAACTAGTGTTATTTATAAAAAGCTAGATATTCCCTGTTCGCATGTTCGCATTTTGTTTTATCTTGTTTTTGTGGTATTTGGAGAGAAACGGAGGTCCTAAGATACCCCATCCCTTGACATAACCACTGCCTAGAATCCGCGAGATTCTCAGGAACTCTGACATGTCGAGGGTGACTTTATGGGTCGTACTAGGATCCTCTGAATCCTATATTCATGTGTTTGACAGGTTACTTGCTGACAGTTTGGTCGGACAGTGAAGAGTTGACTTGGATTGGGAGATCTCTATAGACCTTTAGAGTTTATTATGCTTTTCATATTCATTCCTCTGGGTCTGTAATAATTATTGTATAAACTCCGACGATGTAATAAATGAATTTAGGGGGGACTGCTATGGGGAGGGGCAAACTACGTGCTACCTGTTTTTATCTAATTGAAAACCTAGAAAGCATGACTATAGGTATTTATTTAATCTCTAGCATATTTGTAATTTTCAGCATGCTCGCAGTAGCCTTGCATATTAAAAATAGTTTACAATTCTGCATGCTCATATAACTTCCAATTCTTCTTATAGTTATTTGTGATTTTTGCCTATTAATTAATATGACAATTAGCTATCATGCATATAGTATTTAAATCAGTTTCAGTTTTTCTTTGTATTAAATTAGGAACTGTGCTTATATGATCAATTTCTGTTTTAGCTGTAAATTAGAAATCCTGCTTATAGAATTAAATTAGTTTTTTAGCATATAAGATAACTAATATCACGGTTATAGGCCAACATGCTTATAGTATTGATTCAGTTTCATTTAAGTAATTAAAAACCATGCCTATAGGATTTAAAGTAGTTCCATTAAAATTAGAAATCACGCCTATGGGTTAGAACCGTTTCAGCATGTTAGTTTCAGTTTTCAGCATGTTTAAATCTGTCAAATTTAATTCAGTATATTAAAATCAGTCTCAGCATGATTAAATTAGTTATTTTGCAAGTTAAAATAGAGATTATGCCTATAGGACTAAACAAATTTTCAGCATGTCAATTAGTTAATCAGTTTCAGCACTTTAAATAAATTAATCACCATATCTTAAACTTTAAAATCAGTTTAGATCACGCCCAGGTTAAAACTGATTTCAGCATACTAAATTATTTGGCTATCAATTTCAGCATGTTAAATTATCAATTACCTTGTTTGAGAGATTAATTGTGTTCTCAGCATATCAAGTAACCAGAAACTTTGCCCATGGATTTTTAATTGATGAGTTTTGCATGTCAAACCATTAAATTGTGGCTATAGGTGCAATCAATAAGGATGTTAATTGTGTGAGATGTGTTAATCCTTTAATTAATTAAGAGGCTTATTTGAGATAATTACGTGCTACTTGCAGTAAAGTCCTCCTTGTTTTGTTTGACGCTTTCCGTGTTTAATTAAGAAACCTAAGACTTTATTTGTCTAGACCCATACCCAAATAGTAAGTCCAAATGCCTCTTGGACATTAAGTTGGGACGGGTAAGCATCTTAAGACGCGTTAGTATTTTTCATTTCTTTAGTACGCTTTAGGCTAATAATAATTTTAATAACCAACTTAGGCGGGTAGATAGACGGATATGATGGAAATCGACCCGAGCAGAATACGACAATGTCTTTGGAATTGTCTCCGATAATAAGTCGGGCGCTGATCCGAATAGGTTAAAATTAACTTAAGTTTGTTTCTTTCTATTTGTTTGGGGTAGTTAACTAAGTCACTTAGTAATTAGGTCTCTTTTCCTATATCATTGTGTCACTTCTGACTTCTTGCTTATCTGATTTTTTCGTTTATTTATTTACTTGCGTTAATTCATGCATGATTTTCTCACTTAGATTTTAGTAATTAAATTGGCTTAAATACTTGTTTTAAAATAAAGTTTTACTTGTTTAATTACATAGTCTTTAGTTTAATTAATCGACCTATTATTCATCACCTATTCCCACATAAATAACGAATCCGGCAGGGACCCACATTTGTGGACCTCGAAAGGTGCTTAACACCTTCCTTTCGAGGTAACTTGAACCCTTACCCGATTCTCTGGTTGCGTAGACTTAAAATTTAATTTAATTGTAATTAGTTAGAACGGCGCCCTAACGCGCCTTAAATTCGTTAGGTGGCGACTCTTCACCCTCTCTTCCTAAAAGAGAGTTGTCACGTCGAAACCCGCTTTTCCGCGAGAAAAATGGGGCGCGACAGCATGTTTCACAACGGCCCTATAATAGGGATCTTGATCGTGAAAATTTTGTTAAAATGGTTGTTGTTTGTGGTTTTTCTTTTAATTTTGAAGAACATGATAATTTTATAAGATATATTCGAGATACATTTTATCCCAGTTTTGAAGGTATTACAAGAAGCATGGTAAAAAGAGATATTTTTAAATTTTATGAAAAACATATGCAATATCTTCGTAAATATTTTTATATGATGGATTGTAGGGATTCTATTACCACTGATATGAGTCGTAGTCCTAACGGATTTGATTATTTAACTGTTACTGCACATTGGATTGATTATAAATGGATAATGCAAAAAAGAATTATCGCTTATAAAATTTGTGAACACAAAAAACTGGTAGTTATATTTCTTCAAGTGTATTAAAAAATTTACAATGTTTTTATCTTACTGATAAAGTGATTAGTATTACTTCAGATAATGCTTCTGCTAATTTAAATGCTATGACTATGCTAGAAACTAGACTTTGTCCAATTAGTAAATGTGATTTTCATATCAAATGTGGTGCACATATATTAAATTTAGTTGTGAAAGATGGTACTAGGGTATTTGATAGTTGTATTGATAAAGTTGAAAATGCAATTTTTTGGATTTTTCATATGAATAATAATAGTAAAATTCAACAATATAAAGATTTTTGTAAATTGTGTGAAGTTCCATTTAGAAAAGTTCCAAAGCATGTTAAAACTAGATGGAATTCTTTTTATGAAATGCTTGAATTGCTTATAAGTATAAAAGCCTATTACTATGATGTTTAATAGTCATAATGTTTATCCTGATGATAAACTTGCGGACAGTGATTTAGATGCAGTAGAAACACTTAAACTCTTTTTAAAATCATTTTTTGATGCTACCAAAAAAATTTCTGGAACATATTATTCTACTATTAGTGAAATTTTAATACATATTTGGAATATTTCATGCCTTTTTGCTATCTATAAACAAAATTCATATTTTAAGGATTCTATTGAAGCTATGATTAAAAAATTTAAAAAATATTTTTTTCCTATTCCCCTAATTTATTTAACTGCAATTCTTTTTAACCCGGAATATAAAGAAGTTGGTGCAAAAGCTTTAGTTAGAGAAATTTATACTAATTTAAATATTTCACCACAAGAAACACCGGATTTAATAACATGTCAAGATAGTATTAAAATTTGGGCTAAGAAAATGTATGACAAATATACTGTGACCTTAGAAAATCTTGATCATGCCCCTCAAACTTCTACGTCGAGATCAGGTGTCCATGGTAAAGCAAGATTACATCTTGGTCTTGATTTTTCTAATAAGTGTGAATTTTCTAAGTATCTTGAACAGGGTGTTGATAATATTCCAACTACGGATGGCATACCACAGCTATTGGATTGGTGGGTGAAGAACTCTTTCCAAAACTTAGCAAGATGGTGAGAGACATGCTAGTTATTCAAGGATCATCAGTTGCTTCGGAGCAAGCTTTCAGCGCGGCAAGATTTCAAATTGGAGACCATAGATATTCCTTAGCAGAAGACAGTTTGGAGGTATCGGTGTTGTTTAGAGATTGGATCAACGCCGAGCGAAGAAACGTTGGAAGACCAAAGTTGCAAAAAGTAGCAGAACAAGCCATAGATAACCTCATTGGATTTGATAGTGATGATGGCGCTGAACTTGAAGATCGTTGTTGACACCCAATTTTGACCTCTCTATACCTCTCTCGGGCTGTTATTATACTAATTATTGTTATTTCTAAGCTTAATTTTCCTCGCGTATTGCTTTTATTTACTAAGTAAATCACGTTTTTATCGTTATCGTGATACTTTTAAATTCGTATACAATTTTTTAAATATATAATTTATTTCATATTATTACTATTTTTCCATAAATTTCATATGATATTACATGTCATTTATTTTACGTACAATATATATACATAATTTATTCTTTTTTTAAAATAATTTATCTTTTGATAATTATCGTTAATTATTATTTTATCTACTAAATTTTATATACGTAGTAGTTTATTTATTAAATAGCCATCCGAATTCAATTTCCAATCTCAAATTATTTAAATCCTAGCCCCTTCCTACCCAATTTATTTCAATTTTAGCCTAAATTGAGCTAATTTGGCCCAATTTTAAATCCCAAGTCTAATTCAATCTCAGTCGTTGATCTAATACGATCGACGGCCGAGATCAAACCCCTTTTCTTCTTTCATTTTTAAACAAAACACCCCCAACCCTAACCTCATTCTCCTTCACCCCCCACCAGCCGCCTCCACCCCTCATCTCTCTCTCTCCTCTCTTCATCTCCTCCAACCACTGCCGCCGCTCCACTTCTCCGCCCGTCACCGCCACAAATACCGACCGGCGGAACCACCCATATAACCCCACAATCAGCCACCATCCTCCACCAAGTAGTCGCCACCACCTCCGCCGCTGGCAAGCTGCTAGCCGCGGCGGTCCGGCAAAACCCCCACCCCAGTGTTCTCCCCTCTCTCTCTTCCTCCACCCGGTGAAATCCGACCGCCACCACATCTCCATCGAAAAACACCGACAGATTCCCTCTGTCCAAAACCCCTATGTCGCTGCCGCCTTTCTCCTGCGATGAACTGTGTTGTCATACTACCGCCATGGCTTTGGCGAAATCTCACAACGAAAACCTAAAAATTGAAGATTTCGTCATCTCCGACAAATGATAGAGGAAACAGATGAATGGACTGTTGCACAAAGCTCGTCGTTGATCTTGATGTCTACGCGAGAAGCCATCGAAGCTAGAGCGTCTTTGATTTCTGCTAAAGTTTGATATTACGAATCCATTCCGGGTCTGATCGTTCTCATGGTTGAATCTCATTCTTTCTTTCTTGCTTGCGGTTATCTGATTTTAAGTGTGAAGTTATTAAAGTTTGTCTAATGAATTGGTGCTTAAATTATGTGATTTCATGTTGATTATACAGTTGAGCTATCATATGTGAAAACCCCCAAGTTTCTCATGAACCTTCCTCTAGCCTAAAAATTTGAATTCTCTGTTAATGAAGCTGATTTCTGAGCATGTTACTGATTGTTGTTTTATGGTCTAAGTTGGAGGTCACTTTGCTTTTGCTCCTTATCCTCGTTTTACCCTTAACAAATTCATAATTAATTTTGAGGTGTTGATAATTCTGCTACTGATATATTCATGCTTAGCAAGTAAAATCAGACCCCTTTTGTTTGTAATAGACTTGTATGGTAACTCGTGACAGTTGCAAGCTCCGTTATTATGAACATGTATTCAACTCTTTGTGCTCTTGAGTATTTTTGGCAAATTTTGATTGAGTTATGCTAATTGATTTGCCTATTCATAAAAGGAAAACTTGGCATATTAATTGATTCCTCTTAACCTAGACAGATTCTCACTTGACTAATTTGGGTAAATATCAATCTGTTATGCTACTTGCTTATTTTTGCTTATTTTTGCTTCTCTCTTTTTAAGGAAAGATCTCCACGATTGCCTTCCTAAAATTGATCTGTAATAGCCTTCCTATGCTATTTCTTTTCTTTATTGAATATTTCCTTACTTAATGAAATTCCTTTAATCTTGTTACAGCTTCTTACTTGCTTATTTTTGGTAGCCTTGATATGATTTGGCACTGAATTGATTCCTATGATTAAGCACTCCACATCCCTTAACTGATATACTCCTCTAATATATAAGGAACTCTTCTCCTCTTTATTAAGTATCCAGAATTGGCATACTCAGACTCGGAGACACTACCAATCTCATTTTTTAACTTCTCTTCTTGGCTGCTAAAGTGGTATTGAGTGCTAAGTACAAAGACTTTGAATATGTTCTTGTTACTTGTGGATAACTGGTTAGTGTTCTACCTCTGTATATTGCAAATCATATGCATGTTTACCTTTAGTTTAGAATGTGTAATCATCTGTGTTTATCCATGATTATTCTGAGAGTTGTTTATAAAAGCATGATTATAGGACGTAAACTTAGAACTTATATTTCTGTTTGGTTTGATTTCTTTTGGATTAAACTTCTGTTAGCACAAGCCAGTTAGTTGTCTTATGTTGGCAGTTTTGTTGGCTTATAGAATTAAATTTGGCTCTACTTTGGTTTGTTATGTGAAATTTTGTGAGGTATGGAGGCCTTAGCGCATCCCATCTCTTGACATAAGCACTGCCTAGGCTCTTCGAGATCCTCAGGAACTCTGACATGTCAAGGGGCGGTCTTATGGGCTGTAATAAGGTCCTCCAAATCCTACATTGACGTGTCCGACAGGTACTCTATTAGAAGATGGGTTTGCACAATGGAGAGTTGCCCGGGACTGGGAGATTTAGAACTTAGACTTTATTAATTATGTTATGCTCATTCATTTGGTCTGTAATAATTATTGTATAAACTTCGATAAATAAATGAAATTTAGGGGACTGCTGCGGGGGAGGGGCAAAATACGTGCTACGTGTTTCATCTATTCGAAAATATAGAAAGCATGCCTATAGGTAATCTTCAGCATGTTTAATTTGTTAGATGTCGTGTTCTTAGGCTTAGCTGTTAATTTTCAGCATGCTTATTGTAATATGGTACGTTCATTGATGTCTCTTGTACTACCCATAGTTGTTGTAATTTCTGCAAATGACTTAATTAGATACCATGCCTATAGGTTTAAATAAGTTTCAGCATGTTAAAACAACTGGTCATGATTCAAAATCTGTTTCTGCCTGTAAACTAATTAGTTACCATGACCATAGGATCTAAACATGTTTTAGCATCCGTGTAATTAATTATTGTGTCTCATAAACAATCTGTTTCAGCATGTTAAAACCTATTTCAGCCTATTAAGTTATTTGGCTATCTGTTTCAGCATGATATTAATTAATTATCATGTTTCGTGTTCTTTTTTTGAAAATCAGTACCGGCATGAAATCAGGCTCATGGATTTTAAGTCCGTTTTGACATTAAATCAGAATCGTGTTTAAATTAAAATTTGTTTTAGTATTTAACTAGTCACCATGCCTATAGGAGTCAAAATCTGTTTTGGTATATAATTTAAATAGCTACCATGCTTACAGGTTCAAGTTTGTTTATTTTACATGATCAGAAACCATGCTCATATTTACCAGTCAGTTCTATTTCAATTATTAGAAATCATGTCCGTGTTTAAGGAAAGTGTTAATTTTCTGAATGTTTTATCATTATGAATCATGCCTATAGACTTAAAAAAACAGTTGCAGCATGTCAAATAATCAATTATCCTGTCATAGGTTTTAATGAATGAAATTTCTGCATATCTTTATCACTAGAAATCATGTCTCTAAGCTTAATCAAAGATGGACACCTGTTGCATGTTTAATCACCAGAATTCTGCCTATAGGTTTAATTATATAAAACTGTCAATTTTTTGAACTTTGGTAATTGTCTCTCCTTTAAATAGTTAAGAGGTCTAGTTGAGACCATTATGTGCTACATGTATCAAGTCCCTTTTTGTTTTGCCTGACGTTGAACATCGTGTCTAATTAGGAAATCTAATATTTTATTTGTCTAGACCCATATCCAAATAGTAAGTCCAAATGCCTCTTGGACATTAAGTTGGGACGGGTAAGCATCTTAAGACACGTTAGATTTTTCTCATTTTTTAGTACGCACTTAGGTAAAATAATCTTAATAACCAACTTAGGTGGGTAGATAGACGGATATGATGGAAATTATCCCGAGCAGAATACGACAATGTCTTTGGAATTGTCTTCGATAATAAGCCGGGCGCTGATCCGAATAGGTTAAAATTAACCTAAGTTTAATTCTTATATTCTTACGTGTTTGGGGTAGTATTAGTTAAACCACCTACTAATTAGATCTCTTTTCCTATATCAGTTTTTTTTTTTTTTGAATTCTATCTTCTCGCTTATCTGATTTTCTTATGTGTTTATTTAGCTTTTAAATATTTCACATGCTTAATTCTTGCTCACCTAGTTTCATTAACGACTAACTGGTTTAATTTATAGACTTCTTAAAAAATAGAATTTATTTGTATAGCGGTGTAGTTTTATCAATTCATATCGATCTTTCTTTATCACATAATTCCCCACATAAATAACGAATCCGGCAGGGACCCACATTTGTGGACCTCGAAAGGTGCTTAACACCTTCCTTTTGAGGTAACTTGAACCCTTACCCGATTTCTGGTTGCGTAGACTTAAAATAAAATTTAATTTAATTAGTTAGAATGGTGCCCTAACGCGCCTTAAATTCGTTAGGTGGCGACTCTTCACTCTTTTCCATCCAAAAGAGAGTTGTCACGTCGAATCCCGCTTTTTGCGAGAAAAATGGGGCGCGACAGAATGGCGACTCTGCTGGGGATACTTAGGTTCTGACCATTACGGATTTTATGTTATGTGGGAATTTGTGTTACCTTATTTTATTTTATTTTTAAAAAAAAAATGTTTTCTCTTCCTAATTAATTTCGTTATTTTTATTTTTTTATGTTTAGCTTGCTCTTTTGTCAAATTACTTGTGATTCTTTATTCATTTGTTTACTTGCTTTTTTTTACTGTTTTCATTAACTGTTCAATATGTTACTTTCTTTTTTTTATATGCTACATGTTACTGCTTTTCATAACTGTCATTCCGCTCATATCTCTCCCACTTGGGAACTTCACACTTTCACACACTATACACGTGAGTTGTGCCTTTGCACTTCTCCAAAATTCTTTCAAATACCCATTTTAGAGAGTTGGCATAGACGTGGGGTGAGCGGATAGTTTTGCTACCGTGTGACCACGTGCCTCCTCGCATAGGAAAACCTTGAGTCCGTGTCTATCCAAATCTCAGAAACTTAGGATAGTGTTGTATCTACCCCTTTATATAAGTCATGCATGCATCAGCCATAGGTGGTTTGGCCCTAGGAGTCAACCCGCGAAATTAGCAGCCTCCTTATTGTCAAAGGGTTCCCATCAATCCAAAGACAAATAATCATATTATGTGCTAAGTGATCATGACAAATTAATCCAAGCCAGTTTAATATGAAAGAAGTTTAGAAAAGTTTGTTTTGTTTCTCTTTCAGGCTGTAGAATGGAAGGCACACCGGCATTTCCCAACACTAGGATGGTTGTGGGTGTTCCCCACAAATTAAGGAGATGGTGGGAAGATATGAAGAAAGAACATGGTAAAGAGATTCGTCGGTCCTTGGGTTTCCTGACCTCTTTGATTTATGTAGCTCCAGATCGGTATTTGATCAAGGCTTTGTTGCAATTCTGGGACCCTGAAAGGGTCATTTTCAAGTTTAGCGATTTTGAGTTAGCACCGACCGTGGAAGAGATTGGAGGGTTCACTGAGTTGCGGTACCAAAATAGAGGGTTGATCTTGCCTCGCAAACAATCTGGGAAAAAGTTTCTGCATCATCTCGGATTGAAAAACAATCTCAAACTAGCTTGTCTGGACTTTGACTGGATTTCTTTGGATTTCCTGTATGAACGTTTTGGTCGCAGGGATGGTCATAAGGTTTTTCAGAAAGAGTTCTCCTGTGCTGCTGAAAAATGGGAAAAGAAGCGACTGAATGCTTTTTCCATAGCCTTGCTAGGCACTCTAGTGTTTCCAAGAGAAAATGGTAAGATTGATCCTTGCCTTAGTTCGGTGGTTCAAGCTTTATGGCGCGGTATTGATAATATGGAGGCCACCTTGGTACCCATGATCCTTGCTGAGGTATTTAGGGCACTGTCCAAATGCTTTAGGGGAAAGAGGTTCTTCGAAGGGTGTAACCTTCTGCTGCAGCTATGGGCCGTTGAGCACTTTTACAAACGGCCCGACTTGATAGACATTTTGACGGGAATGGGAAACAAGATCGACACCCATTCTCAAAGGATGATCAGGTTCAATTCTCCTGTGGGTACCGAAGATTGGTTTGCTTTTATGAAAGCCCGTTCAGGATATCAGATTCAGTGGAAGTATTCATGGTTACCCGCCTGCACAGCTGTCATAAGAAGCAACGAGCTCTACTACATCGAGCTCATTGGGTTGAAAGGCCTCCAGCCTTACGCTCCGGTTCGAGTGCTCCGCCAGTTCGGACGAACCCAAGTCATACCTCTAAGAGCCCACATGGGAGGTTCTGAGCTTGAGTTTGGCTCAAAATATGAAATCCCTAGGGCCAAAGAATTGCTTCAACAATGGGAAGGGTTGATGACTGTGAGCGTGGGCACCGAGCAGGCCTATTGTGCACCCGAATACTATGTATGGCTTTTGGAGGATGCTGAAGATGTGCGGCTTAGCAAATTGGGACAACCTTATGGATTTGAAGATATAAAAGAGACCACCTGGGCACGGAAGCTGTTGAATCGTCATTATGATATCACTCCTGCAATGTGGGCACAAGTTGATCCAAGATCTCTGAACCAGTACAATGGAGGCTTCTGAATTTAGGATTTTCCCTTGTCATCCCGCTTTCCCCTAGCTTTACTTTCTTGTTTTTTCATTTCCGCAAAGAATTATAGTAGATCAAAATTTGATTTAATAAATGGTTTACTTCGTTTATTATCTGACTCTAAACTCTGACTAATATTTGAATCTTGGCTTGGATTAAAATGTCCTGAATCATATATGTGTCGTTTTAGGCCTACCTCTGGCTCAACGAGGCCCCTTGCATTTAGGACGTTTATTTTTCGCAATCAATGTGTTTATCTTTAGAATAAATATCTTACTACTAACTTGGTTTCTGTTAATTTTGTCTTACTCTTACTCCCTTCCCAAAGGTTGATTTGTGCATGCTGGGATATCATACTAGATCGAAAGGGACTCCTCCTCCTCCTCCTCCGAGTCCAAATCGTGAAAGAAAAGATAAAATGGGTGACAATAGTGCTAGTAAGAGTAAGGAAGTCTCAGAAAGTGTTGGTGGAGACCGTGATGAGCTAATCTTACGAATGGAGCAAAGAATCCTTGACTTACAGGATGAACTGGCGCAAGTTCGTAATTTGGCCAAGTTGTCCTTCACTTTGAACAGTCCTCGTGACCTGACGGTCGAGGACAATATCGCCGCAAAACTCCAAACCATACCCAATGTACCACAACCACAAAATGACTTGCAGCATACTTACGTTTTTCCAAGGACTAGCCAATGTCCTCCACCACAGTATCCTACCCTCTCAGCTCCACAAAACTCCCAAACCACTCCAAATATAGTCCCCACCCACGTTCCAGGAAATTATAACTTAAACCCCATATACGTGGAAACTGCTCCTTTTGTTCAGCACCAGCTTGAGCCAGAGCCTTCAGAAAAAGACCGGTTAATACAGAACATGGTCGAAAAGCTAGAGCAGGTCACCAACAGACTGCAACATATAGAGGGCATTAGAGGGGTGAAGGGTCTGAATTATGAAGACCTATGTATGCACCCAGATGTTGAATTACCGGAGGGGTACAAACCTCCCAAATTTGAGTTATTCAATGGGACCGGGGACCCCAAAGCACACTTAAGAATGTACTGTGATAAGCTGGTGGGAGTAGGAAGAGATGAGAAAATACGGATGAAGCTGTTCATGAGAAGCCTTACCGGGGAGGCCTTAACCTGGTACATTGAGCAGGATACCAGAAAGTGGTCCAGATGGATAGACATGGCCTCCGATTTTGTAGAAAGATTTGGATTCAACATGGACAACGCCCCAAATTGGTTTCACATTCAAAACCTGAAGAAGAAACCTAATGAATTGTTTCGGGAATATGCCTTGAGATGGAGAGCTGAAGCGGCCAGAGCCCGACCTCCAATGGACGAGGCTCAAATGAAAGATTATTTTATTCGGGCCCAGGAACCACAGTACTATGAAAAGATGATGCTCATCACGGAAAAGAGTTTCGCTGAGATCATCCAGGTCGGGGAAAGATTAGAGGAAGGCATCAAAAGTGGTAGCATTATCAATTTGGAGGCTCTACAGGCTACTAGTAAGTCCCTACAATCTGGCGGAATTTCTGAAAATCGAAAGAAAAAAGAAGTGGGGACTGTGATGATGGCACAGGATTTCAAAACACCACTTATTTCCCAAACGCCTACAACCCACCCTCCACTATACCAACAATCTCTATACCCTATCCCTCTTTATCAAATGCCTACATACTCATACCAAATTCCCTCTCACCCCGTTTATAGCGCCCAGCCTTCTCAATTCCAATCTCCCCCACCTAATCCAAATTACAAACCCCGAGCCAATTTTGAGAAAAGGCCGGTCAAGCAGTATACTCCTTTGGCTGAACCAATTGCCCAGTTGTATGAAAGATTGAGGGTAGCTGGCCTCATCACTCCCGTTCTCGCTTTACCTGTAGACACTCAGGCCAAATGGTATGACCCTAACAAAGTCTGTGCGTACCATTCAGGGATGAAAGGTTCACATACTACTGAAGTATGCCGCTCATTGAAGGATCGAATTCAGAGGTTAATTGATACAAAGGTTATTCAGTTGAAAGACCCAGCTCCAAACGTCACCAACAATCCGCTCCCAAATCATCAGGTCAACATATTAGAAGTTGGAGAGGCAGTGGATCTGGAAGGCTCTATTTGGGTTATTAAGAAAGAAGGGGATGTCGCGATGGTGTCACAAACATCTGCTCCGGCATAAAAACAGGTTCTGTTTGAAGTAGAGGTGGCTGCTCCTAAATCCGCATTTATTGTATATTGAGCTACTCCAGTTGCTTATGATCCCCATGCAGTACCATGGAATTATGAACGTGATATTCCAGGAAAGGCAAAGATAGCCGAGGCTGACGCCACTCAGGGTGTGACTCGATCTGGCAGAATCTACACGCCTGAAAATCTGGCTCAGGGAAGTTCTAGCAAGGGAAAACAACCAGTTGTAGAGGTTGAGGAGAATGGCATTTGGAAGAAGGTACAAGCAAAGGAATATTCTGTTATAGATCAGCTGAGCAAAACTTCGGCTCAAATCTCTATTTTGTCACTTTTACAGACTTCTGAGCTCCATCAGAAAGCTCTAATGAGGGTTCTTAGCGAGGCTTATGTACCAGCTAATATCACCGGCAGAGAGGTAGCCCATATGGTTGGGCAGGTATTCGAGGCTCATAAAATATCCTTTCACGAGGATGAGCTGTCGCTTCAAGGAAGAGCACATAATGATGCTTTGCACATCACCATGCAGTATGAGGATAGGGTGATAACAAAGGTATTGATCGATCCAGGATCTAGTCTAAACATATGCCCCCTCGCCACACTGACAAGGCTAGAGGTTGACACTTCCAAGATTTGGACTCGGAGGATGAATGTGAAGGCTTTCGACGACTCTCAAAGAGATACCATCGGGGAAATTACCCTCGATGCATTGATGGGACCTGCCACATTCTCCATTGTGTTCCAAGTAATGGATATCCCGGCTTCCTACAATATGTTACTTGGTCGCCCATGGCTTCATATGGCAGGAGCGGTGTCCTCTACTCTGCATCAATGCCTCAAGTTTGAATGGGACTAACAAGAGGTGGTGGTCCATGGTGAAAAGGGGCATTCTATATATGCGGTGGAAGGAAAAGAGAGACTGGACGGAGAAATGTTCCACACACTGGAAATGGTGGGATTTGTTGGAGAGGGACCATGGTGGAGCAGCACCATCATGAATATGTTGCTTCGCTCAGGGTTCGTACCTAATGGCGGCTTGGGGGCAAATATGCAGGGCATAATGGAACCAATACAGATACAGTCACAGGAGACCACGTTCGGGTTGGGTTATCTTGGCACTGCACAAGAGTACAAAGATTGGAAGTCACCCGTGGGCGGATTCTATTATCCTTCGCTAGGACCGATACCGTCATTGCATCAGACTTTTGTCTCTGCGGGATTTCATGACAATGGTGAAGATGATGTGCTAGAAAGCTTAAGAGGTCTATTCCTGACAGAAGAGAGCTGCAATGTCATCATCGATGAGGGGAGAGGAGGAGTTCCTACACAGAGCAATCATCCCAAATCCACCCTCAGCAACTGGACTGCCACTCCTTCTAGGGCCCGCCGAGCACTTGGGTAGATGCAGAAGATTTTATTTTATTGTTTTCAATAAATAGGCTCGATTTTGAGTTCACTTTTATGCTAGTTACTATTTTTAAGGCACTCAGCTTTATTTAATAAAGGGTTTCTCTTCAGTATATTAATATCCTTTATTTGTGTTTTCTTTTCTTTCTTTCTTTTTCAGCAAAATTACTTCTAAAAACGTTGAATCTGAGACTGTGACATGTAATGAGACTGTGCAACATAATATAAGTGAACTAGAAAAGGAAGTACCGGAAGAACTCGTTAAGAAGGTTGAAGAGTTTGAACACAAACCTAAGGCAAACCTAGTGGATACAGAGGTAGTGAACTTAGGGGACTCAGAAGTGGCTAATGAAACATACGTCAGTGTTTACCTATCTGAAAATGAGAAAAAAGGCTACGCTCGAGTTTTGAAAAAACACAAAGACGTCTTTGCTTGGTCCTATGCAGACATGACAGGATTGAGCACTTCGATTGTATCCCACAGACTGCCCACTGATCCCTCCTATCCTCCTGTCAAACAGAAACTCAGAAAGTATAAACCTGATCTGAGCTTGAAGATTAAAGAAGAGGTGGCAAAGCAAGTTGAGGCTGGAATCATTCGAGTAACTGAATATCCGACTTGGCTGGCTAATATCGTACCTGTTCCCAAGAAGGATGGTAAGGTCAGAGTCTGCATTGACTACAGGGATCTTAACAGAAATTAAGGACAATTTTCCACTCCCTAATATACACATCTTGATCGATAACTGTGCCAAGCATGAAACAAAATCATTCGTGGATTGCTTTGCCGGTTATCATCAGATTAAAATGCATGAAGAGGATGCTGAGAAAACCGCTTTCATTACACCCTGGGGGGTTTATTGTTACAAGTTTATGCCTTTCGGGTTGAAAAATGCTGGATCTACATACATGAGGGCCATGACTACCATTTTTCATGACATGATCCACAAGGAAATTGAAGTTTATGTGGATGATGTTATCATCAAATCTAAGAAGGGTTCGAGTCATTTGGACGATCTCGAGAGGTTCTTTAATAGGCTTCGGAAGTACAATCTGAAGCTGAACCCGGCAAAGTGTGCCTTTGGAGTCCCTACGGGAAAATTATTGGGTTTTATCGTCAGTCGTCGCGGAATAGAGTTGGACCTGACCAAAATCAAAGCCATCAAAGAGCTTCCGCCACCAAAAAATAAGAAAGAGGTAATGAGTTTCTTGGGCCGCCTCAACTGCATCAGTCGCTTCATAGCCCAATCCACTGTCATCTGTGAGCCGATTTTCAAGTTATTGAAAAAGGATGCTGCCACAAAATGGACGTCAGAGTGTCAGCAAGCGTTTGACAAAATCAAGGATTACCTATCTAATCCTCCTATATTGGTCCCTCCTGAGCCAGGTAGGCCACTACTGTTGTATTTATCTGTGATGGATAATGCTTTCGGTTGTATTCTAGGACAGCATGATAAAACAGGGAGGAAGGAGCAGGCAATCTATTACATGAGTAAGAAGTTCACATCATATGAGGCTCGTTACTCTTTGCTGGAACGCACGTGTTGTGCATTAACTTGGGTAGCCCAGAAGTTGAGACATTACCTCTCAGCATACACTACCTACTTGATCTCGAGAATTGATCCACTAAAGTACATCTTCCAGAAGCCTATGCCTACCGGGAAGCTGGCTAAATGGCAGATTTTGTTGAGTGAGTTTGACATAGTTTATGTCACTCAGAGGGCCATGAAAGCACAGGCGTTGGCAGATCACCTGGCCGAAAACACCGTAGATGATGGATACGAACCCTTGAAAACTTATTTTCCTGATGAGGAAGTGGCATTTGTGGGAGAGGACATATCCGAAATATACAATGGTTGGAGGATATTCTTTGATGGAGCTGCGAACTTCAAAGGGGTAGGTATTGGAGCTGTTTTGATCTCAAAAATTGGCCAGCATTATCCGGTATCAGTCAAACTTAGGTTTCCTTGCACCAACAATATGGCTGAATACGAAGCTTGCATTTTGGGGCTTCGGCTAGCCATTGACCTGAATGTCCAAGAGGTATTAGTAATTGGGGACTCAGACCTGTTGATTCATCAAGTACAAGGAGAATGGGCTACCAAGAACAGGAAACTCCTGCCATACATAGATTACATACAAAAATTGCGCAAGAGGTTTGTCAAGATAGAATTCAAATATGTTCCGCGAATCCAGAATGAATTCGCTGATGCTTTGGCCACTTTGTCTTCTATGATACAGCATCCGGACAAGAATTATATTGATCCTATCCCTATTCATACTCACGAGCAGCCTGCATATTGTTTCCATGTCGAAGAGGAGTTAGATGGCAAGCCATGGTATGTTGATATCCAGGGATACTTAAAAAATGGAGATTATCCAGGGAATGCCACAAGTATTCAAAAGCGCACTATTCGGAGGTTAGCTAACCAATTCTTCTTAAGCAGAGAAATCCTGTACAAGAGGACTCCTGATTTAGGACTGCTGAGGTGTGTTGACGCTAGAAAAGCTTTTAGTTTGATTGAAGAAGTCCACGGTGGAACTTGTGGCCCTCACATGAACGAATTTACCTTGGCCAAGAAAATACAGAGATCCGGGTACTTTTGGTTGACTATGGAGACGGATTGCATTCGTTATGTGCAAAAGTGTCATCAATGCCAAACGCATGCCGACATGATTCGAGTTCCTCCCAACGAACTCCATGTCACCAGCTCTCCTTGGCCATTCGCAGCTTGGGGTATGGACGTTATTGGTCCTATTGAACCTGCCGCATCTAACGGACATAGGTTCATTCTTGTTGCTATTGATTATTTCACCAAATGGGTCGAGGCTACCTCACATAAGTCTGTCACAAAGAAGGTTGTAGCTGATTTTGTCCAAGATCATATTATCTGTCGATTTGGAGTTCCTGAGTCAATTGTTACAGATAATGGAACCAATCTCAACAGTGATCTGATGAAAACAACGTGTGAGGAGTTCAAGATCAACCATCGAAACTCTACATCCTATAGGCCACAGATGAATGGAGCAGTTGAGGCTGCGAACAAAAACATCAAGAGGATACTGCGTAAGATGATTGACAATTACAGACACTGGCACGAGAAGCTACCCTTCGCATTGTTGGGATATCGTACTACGCTGAGGACTTCTACAGGGGCCACTCCCAATCTTTTGGTTTATGGTACTGAAGCTGTGATACCTGCTGAAGTGGAGATACCTTCTCTAAGGATCATTCAGGAAGCAGAACTAAGCGATGTTGAATGGGTGCGAGGTAGAATGGAACAACTAGCACTCATTGATGGGAGGAGAATAAATGCAATTTGTCACGGTCAACTCTATCAGAATAGAATGGCCAAAGCTTTCAACAAGAAGGTCAGACCAAGGCATTTTACACCGGGGCAACTTGTCCTAAAATGGATCTTTCCAAATCAAGACGAGGCAAAAGGAAAATTTGCACCAAATTGGCAAGGTCCTTACATGGTCCATCGGGTTCTGACAGGAGGAGCACTCATACTAGCGGAAATGGATGGTGAAGTGTGGCCCAAACCTATCAATTCCGACGCTGTCAAAAGATACTTCATCTAAGAAGTTAAGAGAAAGTTATTTCTGTTATGCTTCCTTACCTTGTAATTGGAACTACGTTTGACCTGATTCACATTTAAGAGGGATACGTAGGCGCTTCTATGGAGTTCGGTCTTATCATAATAAAACCTCTCATTTTCCTTTGTCAAGCATTATAACTGGGGCAGAATTTTTGAGAGTATCTCAAAAATTCCATCTGAAAAGCATTACCATGAATCGTAAGACTGGGGGAGAATTTTGAGGGAACCTCAAGATTCACAACAAGCGACCGCTCATTCTACAAAATTTTCTAGCCGAAAGACAAGTTCTACACTGGGGCAGAAATTTTTGAGGGACCTCAAAAATTTCATCGAAGCTGCACTTCAAATGCAAAGATGATCAGATGTTGTGATGTCTCAAAACATGTCACGGTTTATGATTCAATAATTTATTATTTTTAACATTTTCCTTCCCTTTTCAAAGCAACTTATTTCAAAATATGATTTATTTATTTGCTCGAGCGAGTGCCCGAAGAGAGTGCGACAGCCCGCAGACACATAACAAGGAGGACAGATGCACCCAAGAGCATATGCACAAATCAACCTCCCCTTCTTACAAATTAACAATCCTTCTTTGAACGCAGAACTAGCAGGTACAAATCCGAGAATTGCATTTGGCCCGAGATTGCATTATGCCCGAGATGACTTTGGCTCGAGATTGCATTTGGCTCGAGAATTATATTTGGCCCGAGACCGCATTTGGCCCGAGATTGCATTTTGGCCCGAGATTGCATTTGGCCCGAGAATTATATTATGCCCGAGATGACTTTGGCCCGGGGTTGCATTTGAGCTCGAGAATTGCATTTGGCCCGAGAATTGCATTTGGCCCGAGAATTATATTTGGCCCGAGAATTATATTTGGCCCGTGACTGCATTTGGCCCGAGAATTGCATTTTGACCCGAGAATTATATTTGGCCGGAGAATTGCATTTTTGCCTGAGATTTCATTTGGCCCAAGAATTATATTTTGCCTGCGAATTATATGTGGCCCGAGACTGCGTTTGGCCCGAGAATTATATTTGGCCCGAGAATTGCATTTGGCCCGAGCTTGCGTTAAGCCTGAGAATTATATTTGGCTCGAGACTTATATTTGCCCGAAAAGTGCATTTGAGCCCGAGATTGCATTTTGGCCCGAGATTGCATCATGTCCGAGATTGCATTGTGCTCGAGAATCACGAATTGCATTGAGCCCGAGAATTGCACTGCGCCCGAGAACTGCATTGTGCCCGAGAATTGCATTATGCCCGAGATTGCATTGAGCCCGAGATCGTATCGAACCACAACAAGCTACCATGGAACAAATTATTCAGAAGCTACCAAACGTCATGCTATGCCACTCAAAACAGATACGCTCTCTTTAATTTCTGCTTATCATGCCCCGAAGGCGTCATAGTCTAAAGGCATCATTTCCATGGCCTGCGGACATCATTTCATAGCCTAGGGATTTACTTTCTGCTTGTCATACTCCAAAGGCGTCATCGTCTAAAGGCATCATTTTCATGGCCCGCAGACATCATTTCATGGCCTGAGGATTAATTTTACGTATCATGATCCTGAGATATCATCACTTAAGACATCATCTTTATCGTCTTAAACAACCTTCCATAGTCTTAAAAGGAACCTGCATTATGTTTTACTTTATTCTTATTTAAATGTTAATCTTTATCTAGTTATAATAGAAATTGTAGGCACCGAAGGCTGAATAAGCCAAGAAATGAGATTAACCGTCGCCTTCACTTCCAAAACATAACTCTTACTATCCCTATACCGCCAACACTGGACCGTTGCTCGCGTCCTATTCTCAGCTAATCGTTTAAATCTCATCGACTCGTGCCAACTACATCTTCGTTCAGATTTTCGTGTGCATTTTTCTTTAGAAACCTTGTTCATTTCTGAATCTAGAACTACACACGGCCTGATTCCCGTAAGACCAGGGATATTTAGGCGACTTGAAAACCAAAGTCTCGGCCGCAACACTTTTGCAATCCCCTTTTGCTTTTCGGATTCAGGAGAATTAATCGTCAGGTCAGACAAAATTGGCTACTAGTCAACATTTCTTGCCCGCCAATTCATCCTTCATTCCCGAGCAAGGAAGGGGCAGCTGTTGACACCCAATTTTGACCTCTCTATACCTCTCTCGGGCTGTTATTATACTAATTATTGTTATTTTTAAGCTTAATTTTCCTCGCGTATTGCTTTTATTTACTAAGTAAATCACATTTTTATCGTCATCGTGATACTTTTAAATTCGTATACAATTTTTAAATATATAATTTATTTCATATTATTACTATTTTTTTTCATAAATTTCATATGATATTACACGTCATTTATTTTACGTACAATATATATACGTCATTTAAAATAATTTATCTTTTGATAATTATCGTTAATTATTATTTTATCTACTAAATTTTATATACGTAGTAG
This sequence comes from Jaltomata sinuosa, assembly GCA_003996215.1. Classification (NCBI taxonomy): domain Eukaryota; kingdom Viridiplantae; phylum Streptophyta; class Magnoliopsida; order Solanales; family Solanaceae; genus Jaltomata; species Jaltomata sinuosa. Next base: position 256,792 of record QJPP01000485.1, on the reverse strand, counting down.
TTTATTTATTAATAGCCATCCGAATTCAATTTCCAATCTCAATTTATTTAAATTCTAGTCCCTTTCTACCCAATTTATTTCAATTCTAGCCTAAATTGAGTCAATTTAGGCCTAATCTTAAATACCAAATTCAATTTCAATTGCCCCAATATGCCTGACCCATTGAGATTAAATCTCAGCCGTTGATCTCACGATCAACGGCCAAGATCACTCCACCTCTTTTCTTGCCCTTTAAACTACACAAACCCTAACCCCATTCTCAGATCACCTCCTCTCTCCCTCTTCTCCGCTCCTCTTCTCTCACTACCACACCACTGCCGCCACCATCCTCAGCCACTCCAGCCAGCAACCAACCCCCGCCAGTAAACCCTCCACAGCCATCGTTCTTCCTCTCCCCCTCTTATTTCTCCTATTTCTCCTCCGTCGGAGCCGCCGATGAAGCAGCGGCGAGTACCGCTTCCAGTTTTGGTGTTTGACCGGCGAAACTCCACCACCTCCGATCAACCAAAGACCGACCAAACCCCCACAGTCGCCACCACCTCCACCGCCGGCAAGCTTCTAGCCGCGGCGGTCCGGCGAAACCCTCACCCTCAAAACCCAAAGGTTTTTGCTTTTCTCCGATGAACGGTGGAGGACTCCGACGAGCCATACAACGAATCCGGTAAATACAATTGAAATCTGACTTGGAATTCTTTTTTTTTTTTGCTCAAGCGTATCGTCTTTCACGGTAACAGGTTCTGAGATTCAAAACCCTATTATGAGTGTTTATGCATGGTCGTTTAATTTTATTTGGGTTTGGCTGCCTATTACGATATGTGGAAAATCATGATTCTTACAATTCTGAAAATTCGATCATGAGTTTACTTTGTCGCGAGATCTATGTCTAAGCGTGTTTGGTTATCATGTTGTATTTCAAGTGTGAAACGTGGCCTGTAATTCGTCCGGTGTCATTGGGTTGACCAATTTTGTTCGACATGTTGTATTGGGTTGAAAGATAGCCTATATTCATGCCAAATGGTAACTCCTTATCCTGATTCACGATTTCTTGTTTGTGTAAACTCCATGACCAAGTTCCAATTAGTACTTGTCTATCTGTATCCCTCTGTGCTCAACAAATACTGATTGTGATTTTACTATTAATTCTCTGTTAGGTTCAATTTTGGTTAATGATTCTGTGTTAGTGCTTTCTTAATTTGAAATACAATAGTTATAGTCAGTATGTTTTCCTTTCTTACATGATTCCATGACAAGATCCGTATCCCGTTTATAGCAGGTTAATTTGTGAGCTCCATGATTGATTTCAATTGATGAATAATCAGCCTTAGTACTTGTTTATTCACGGTAAAGCTTTGATTGTTTCATATATAATTGATTCGAGTACTTGATTTTGGAAAAGGATTTTGGTATTGATAACTTGGTTACCTGTTTAATTATGGTAAAGTGTTGACTTGTTTTACCCTTAATTGATAGCTACTGGTCTATTTATGCTTAGAAAATAAAATCAAACCCATTTTTGTATTCTGATTGATCCTGTGTTTTAATTAAGGTAAAGTTTCTCTTTGTTTGATTTCTCTTTATTCTGGTATAACTTTATCTATTCTCTTCTTTATGGTAAATTGGTGATTAATTGATTTAGCTATTGTAATTAAGGAAAAGACTTACCTTGATTCACTCTTTGAATTATTCCCTTCCTCTAATTGAGTCCCTTACTTTCATTATAAAGACAACCTTCTTTTTCATTCATACGGACACTTTTACACAATACTACTCCTTTCTTTTTAACTTCTCTTCATGGCTGCTAAAGTGGTATTGATTGCTAAGAGTGACGACTTTGAATATTTTCTTGTTATTTGCGGATAACTGGTTAGTGTTCTACCTATGTATATATCAATTCATATGCATGTTTACCTTTAGAACGTGTAATCGTCTGTGTTATCCATGATTATCGGTGAGTTGTTTATAAAAGCATGAACTTATATTTCTGTTTGGTTTGGTTTTTGTTGCATTAATCTTCTGTTAGCACGAACCAGTTAGTTGTTTTATGTTTGGCAGTTTTGTTGGCTTATACAACTATATTTAGCTCCACTTTGGCTGTTCTGTGGTATTTGGGTGAATTATGGAGGGCCTAATGCACCTCATTCTCCGACATAAGCACTGCCTAGGATCCTTGAGATCCTCAGGAACTCTGACATGTCGGGGCAATCCTATGGGTGGTAAAAAGGTCCTCTGAATCCTATGTTTACTATATTTGACAGGTAATCTATTAAAATATGGGTCTTATCGTGAAGAGTTGCTCGGGATTTGGAGATCTCGCTAGACTTATATATTGTATTAGTTCTTTTTTTTTTTATTTCATTTATTTTTTCTGTAATAATTTATTGTAAAAAACTTTGATGATGTAATAAAATACATTAGGGGTGCTATGGGGGAGGGGCAAAATACGTGCTACTTTCTTAATTGTAAATCGTAGAAATCATGCCTATGGGATCTCTATTAATCTCATTTGTTAGAAATAATGCCTATAGGTTCGTTTAACGTGTTTTCAGTGATTAGAATCGTGTTCGTAAGACTCGTTAATTTTCAGCATGTTTAATATGACAACTCAATCAGAAATCGTGTAGGTTCAGTATGTATAATATAAAAAAAAAAGAGAAAAAAAATCTGTTTAGAAATTTGGTTATAGGAGTTAAAATTTATTTTATTATTATCCTGCTTATATGAGTTGAGTCTGTTTCATTATTTTAGATTAAAAATCATGTCTGTAGGTAAGTCGGTTTCATTTAAATAATTAGAAATCATGCCTATAGGATTTAAAGTAGTTTCATTAAACTTAGAAATCACGCCTATGAGTTAGAACAGTTTCAGCACGTTAGTTTCAGTTTCAGCATGTTTAAATCTGTCAAATTTAATTCAGCATATTAAAACCAATCTCAGCATATTTAAAATTAGTTCAATTTATCTCAGAATGATTAATTTAGTTTTTTTTTTGCAATTCAAAAATAGAGATTATGCCTATAGGACTAAACAAAGTTTCAGCATGTCAATTAGTTATCAGTTTCAGCACTTTAAACAAATTAGTCACCATATCTTAAACTTTAAAATAAGTTTTAGTTTTTTTTCAGAGATCACGCCCAGGTTAATTAAATTTGTTCTCAGCATATCAAGTAATCAGAAACTTTGCCCATGGATTTTTAATTGATAAGCTTTGCATGTCAAATCATTAAATTATGCCTATATGTGCAATTAAATAAGGTTGTTAATTGTGTGAGATGTGTTAATCCTGTAATTAATTAAGAGGCTTATTTGAGATCATTATGAGCTACTTGCGGTAAAGCCCTCCTTGTTTTGTTTGACGCTTTCCGTGTCTAATTAGAAAATCTAATATTTTATTTGTCTAGAACCATATCCAAATAGTAAGTCCAAATGCCTCTTGGACATTAAGTTGGGACGGGTAAGCATCTTAAGACACGTTAGATTTTTCTCATTTTTTTAGTACGCACTTAGGTAAAATAATCTTAATAACCAACTTAGGTGGGTAGATAGACGGATATGATAGAAATTGTCCCGAGCAGAATACGACAATGTCTTTGGAATTGTCTTCGATAATAAGCCGGGCGCTGATCCGAATAGATTAAAATTAACCTAAGTTTAATTCTTATACTCTTACGTGTTTGGGGTAGTATTAGTAAACCACCTACTAATTAGATCTCTTTTCCTATATCAGTTTTTTTTTCTTTCGACTTCTATCTTCTCGCTTATCTGATATTCTTATGTGTTTATTTAGCTTTTAAATATTCCTCATGCTTAATTCTTGCTCACCTAGTTTCATTAATGACTAAACTGGTTTAATTTATTGACTTCTTTAAAAAATAGAATTTATTTGTATAGCGGTGTAGTTTTATCAATTCATATCGATCTTTGTTTATCACATAATTCCCCACATAAATAACGAATCCAGCAGGGACCCATATTTATGGACCTCGAAAGGTGCTTAACACCTTCCTTTCGAGGTAACTTGAACCCTTACCCGATTTCTGGTTGCGTAGACTTAAAATAAAATTTAATTTAATTAGTTAGAGCGGTGCCCTAACGCGCCTTAAATTCGTTAGGTGGCGACTCTTCACTCTTTTCCATCCAAAAAAGAGTTGTCACGTCGATGGCCCATCTTTTTCGCGAGAAAAATGGGGCGCGACAGTCATCTTTATCATTTCTTGCACTTTTTTTTCTAGGATTTTTATCCTTTGAGCCCAATGGTCTGCCACGCTTCAAGTGTGTTTGGGATTCAGAAGCTATGACACTAATAGATGGTCCTTTTGGGACGTCAATTCTGATAGGCACATTCACTGCAGGGATATGTGACTTAGTCCATTTCAAATCAGTAAATGCATCTGGCATTTGATTTGCTATTTTTTGTAAGTGGATGATCTTTTGGACCTCCTGCTCTCATATCGGAGCACGTGGATCAAAATGAGATAGTGATAAAACTTTTCACGCAATTTCTCTTGTGGGTTCCTTTTTCTCTCCCTCTAATTATGGGAAATTTATTTCATCAAATCGACAGTCTAAAAATCGAGCAGTGAATAAATCTCCTTTCAACGGTTCAAGGTAGCGAATTATGGAGGGTGAGTCAAACCCAACATATATACCTAACCTTCGTTGAGGTCCCATCTTAGTACGTTGTGGTGGTGCTACGGGCACATATACTGCACAGCCAAAGACTCGCAGATGAGCTATATTTGGCTCAAGACCAAATACTAATTGTGATGGAGAGTATTTATTATAATGAGTCGGTCTGAGACGAACGAGTGCTGCTGCATGGAGGATAGCATGGCCCCAAACAGTAGTAGGCAATTTTGTTTTCATAAGCAGTCGTCTTGTTATCAGTTGTAGGCGCTTAATAAATGACTCTGCAAGGCCATTTTGAGTATGAACATGAGCAACAGGATGTTCAATTCTTATCCCAATTGATAAACAATAATCATCAAAAGTTTGGGATGTAAATTCTCCAGCATTGTCGAGGTGAATAGCCTTAATATGATAATCTGGAAATTGTGCCCCTAATCGTATTATTTGTGCCAATAATTTCGCAAACGCCAGGTTGCGAGATGACAAGAGGCACACATGTGACCATCTTGAAGATGCATCTATTAGGACCATAAAATATCTAAACGATCCACTAAGCAGATGAATAGGTCCATATATGTCCTCATGTATACGTTCTACAAAGTCAGAGGATTGGATACCAATCTTCATTGGTGATGGCCTGGCAATTAACTTGCCTTGATAACAAGCAGCACATGAAAATTCATCATTTGTAAGAATCTTCAGGTTCTTTAATGGATGTACAGTTGAATTTTCAAGAATTCATCTCATCATTATTGATCCAGGATGACCTATTCGGTTATGCCATAGCACAAAAGTATTTAAATCAGTAAACTTCTGATTTACGATCGAATGTGCTTCAATTATACTAATTTCTGCATAATATAAGGCATAAGATAAGGTTGGTAATTTCTCCAAAACATATTTCTGGCCTGAGACACTTTTGGTTATACCAAGGTATTCCATATTTATTTCATTTAGTGTCTCAACATGATATCCATTTCGGCAGATATCTTTGAAACTTAACAAGTTTCTTGGGGATTTGGAAGAGAACAATGCATCTTCTATAACAAGTTTTGTCCCCTTAGGCAGAAATATAGTAGCTCTTTCGGAGACTTCAATCAATTTCGAATTACCAGAAATTGTAGTAACACTTGCTTTCTTTCTAAGCAAGGAAGAAAAGTATTTCTCATCTTTAAAGCGTTGTTCCACTGTCAATTACGCAAATATCCTCATGATTTGAAGATCCAAATAAAATGTGAGGCATATCCATATTTTCTTCAAAACAAAAATACAAACAAAGTAAAATTACTATTAAACATGACTATTATACAAACTTTATTTATTTTACAGGAGTTGAAAAAGAAAAAACATAAAAATATCGACATTGCAAAAAGAAGACTGTCTAAATTATAGCAGGTTCATCGCTGATCATTTTTCCTTCAGGAAATTCAAAAAAATCAGCTACGTTCAGATGCATGGGCTCAATATTATCTTCAGAGATAAAACTTGCTTCCGCATTATTACCCAGCCTATGTATGGGTTCAACATTATCTTCAGAAATAAAGTTTTCTTCTAGATTATTATCACTTCTTTTCAAGGATACCTGATACAGCTGAACCAGACGTTTGGATGATTGACACGTACGTGACCAGTGCCCCATTCCTCCACATTTATGACATATACTTTCTGTATTTTTCTTTTGCACAGCTTCCTATTTTTCACCCTTCTTTTTATACTGCTGGTCATTTTTTGGTGCAAGACGACCATCATGATTATAATTTCTTTTTCGATCACGGCCATGACCACGACTGAGGCCACGACCTCTTTCTCGCTGGTTATAGTTTGCCTGATTCACTTCAGGGAGTGGCATAGAACCAGTGAGTCGACTCTCATGATTCTTCATCAATAGGTCGTTATGTTGCCCAGCAATAAGAAGATGTGAAAGTAATTCAGAATATTTTTTAAAGCCCATTTCTCGATATTGCTGTTGCAGGAGCATATTCGAGGCAGGGAATATGGAGTATGTTTTCTCAAGCTTAGTATGTTCAGTGACCTCTTCTCAGCATAAGTTTAACTGTGATATAATTCTATACATGAAAGAATTATATTCAGTAATACTTTTAAAATCTTGTAACCTCAGATTAAACCAATCATGATATGCCTATGGAAGAATGACCAACTTCAGGTGGTCATATCTATCTTTCAAATTATTCCACAGTATAAGCGGGTCTTTAATAGTGAGGTATTGCATTTTCAATCTTTCATCAAGATGATGGCGGAGAAATATCATAGCTTTGGCACGGTCTTGGCTAGATGCCTGGTTATTATCTTTGATGGTGTCTACCAGATCCATCACATCCAGGTGAATTTCCGCATCTAATGCCCATGACGAGTAACCTTTGCCCGATATATCCAAGGCAACAAATTCAAGTTTAGAAATATTAGACATTTTTTTGAAAAAAAAAAGTCCTTACTCTTTTTACCTGTCTAGAGTAGCTTGAGATGACGGAGTCTCGTGCTGATAACGTATTATAAAATACTAGCAAATGTTTAAGGGAAAAGAAAATCAAAGTAGAGATAGAGAGTTTGCTTTTCTATATTAATTTATGCATATATATCATCTTAATTTACAAGGAAAAACTAATATATATAGGCTTAAGGAAAGTTGGTCATTAGTCATGACTATTTAATCATACTCCTTCCACATGGAAGGACACATGTCCATCCAAATACATAAGTGGAGGCCACATGTCCATCCAAATATTTCACAATAATATAAAAGTACGAAGTTAAAGACAAATTTGTTATTGATATGAAAAAAATTTCAATGTTGCTGCAAAAACCTAAAATAAGCGAAACAAAATAATTGAATCCCTACTTATAGAGATATCCAACATGAAATAAGAGAAAAAGAAATTGGTATTTTAATTAAGGGAAAATTTCAAATATGTACAATAAAGTAATTAGTTTACAATAAATATAGCCAAGTTTTCTTTACAAAAAAATAGCCCAAAAATGAACTAGTTACAAAAAAAATTACAAAAAAAATAGCCGCATGTATATGTAATGTATCGATATTGTATAAAAGTTATGTAATGTATCAATATTGTATAAGTGATGGATAAACATGTACCGATATTGTATAAATAATTTATAAATGTGTATCGAGATTATATAAATAATGTATAAATAGTAATCCCTCTCTCCCTCAAACAACACATGCAAACTCACATCCTCACACGTAATCAACATGCAACTATACTCCAATCTCCTTCTCCTCGATATTTAAGAATTTACTCTTCATCACCATCTAGTGTTAATTCAATTTGGTTACATAGTGTTAATTCATTTAGGCCTAAAATTTGCTAAACACTTTTGAATTAAAAAGATGTCAATTCCATGTAGGATTTGTACATACATGTTGGCCGACCCATTCCCCTACCCGGATAGTGATTTTAATGGGCCTTACCGAGATGGGTCGGGTCATGGGCCAGTCAAGGGTTAGGTTTTCTACTTTTTTGATTAATTTATATTGATATTTACATAAGTTATGAAAAGATATTTTAATATTAAGCTATTTTTTGTACAAAAATATAGATCGAAAGATTTTAAAATATAAATATTGTACCAATTTGTCAGAGATTAAACATTTGAATAGAAAAACGGTCGCCGGTCTTTATTTGATAATATTATAAATAGAAACAAATTTAAAAAGAAACTTCAAACTTTAAATTCAAACAATTTTATAAGTTTGAGGGTTAAAAATAAAACCTTTTTTTTTTGGGGGGGGGGGGGGGAAGAGGTGCGGGGGAATCACTTTTTTGGGATTTGGACGCTTGCCCAACGGCTCATTGGTGATGTTCATTCAAACAATATATACAAGATATACGATATATATAAATATACAAATTACATATATAGCATATACAACATATACAAATAATATATACAAATAAATTTATTTTGATATGTCTATATATGATGTTTAAGGAATATTTCTTAACATTATTTATAAATTATTGTAGTGTTTGAATTTTTAAAAAAAATTAAACTTTGTACATTAAAAAAAGGGTAACTTACATAAAACACACATTTTTAGGAGCTAATTACTCTTTTTCCCACCTCCTTACCGCTCGAATACATCGCCTCTACTCGGATACATCGCCTCACCTAGGGATACATCACTTCACCTCTGGATACATCCCCAAACTACTCGAATACATCAGAATTCTATTGGATACATCCCAAATCCACTCGGATACATCAGCATTCTTTTGGTTTTACTTTTGATACATCGGGTGGGATGTATCCGAGGTGAGGCGATGTATCATGGCCTGGAGCGATATATCCGAATGGTATATGTGGTATATTAAGTAATTAAAATAAAGTTGTGAGAGAGTTAGTAAATATGATAAGGAAGTATGTCTATTTAGGTAGTTTTTCCTTAAAAAAAATCATTCAAACAAGATGTATAAATAAATTTATTTTGATACGTCGATATATGTTTAAGTAATAGTTGCTAATATTATTTTTAAAGTATTGTATTGTTTGAATTTTGGTAATAAAATTGAACTTACTATGTCAATATATGTTTAAATAATATTTTCTAACATTACTTTTAAAAGTATTGTATTATTTAGGTTTTGAAAATAAAACTAAATTTTGATATGTTAATATATGTTTAAGTAATATTTGCTAACATTACTTTTAAAAGTATTGTATTATTTAGGTTTTGAAAATAAAACTAATTTTTGATATGTTAATATATGTTTAAGTAATATTTGCTAACATTACTTTTAAATTATTCATTCAAACAAGATTTACAAATATTATTATACGTGTACACAAATTTGAAAGAAATACAAAGGTTCAATGAGCCTTTAATTTTTTTAATAGATAAACTGCAAAGTCTAATTCAAAGCTCACAAAATTACAATAACTTTTCTCTAATTTCACAAACTTAAATTAGAAAAAGAAAAATCAATTTTACAGGTCTTCAAATTTTAAATCTATATATTTTCAATTATTTTTTCCAATTCCTTAATATTAACATAAGGAGGAATTGGCTCGACATTTTCATAATCGACATCCTCATATGTTGAAGTTGATTGTGCTGATGAATCTCTAAATGATATTATATCTTCAAGTTCTTTGTCTTCTTGTGGATCTTGTTCTCTTCCTTTATTTCTTCGTTTTGATCTAATTCAATCTTTGAAGCAAACTAAAATATTCATGACGTTACTCTTCAATGAGTGTTGATTGTCTCTGAGTTGCTGTCTTCCTTGGTAAATGTGCTTTTTGATGTTACAATTGACATTGAACATTTAGCATAGCCATTGTTCAAAAGTATGTGATATTTTCTTTTATTGTTTTTCCACTAATTCAACATGCTAATTTCATTTTCGAAGGGTTTTGAGATTGTCTTAAATAAAAATTAAGCTCATCAAAGTTAATGTTTCTTGTTGAGTAGGTATTATTCTTGATCAAATAGATAAATTATCTACATCATGTATAGATACACTCTGTGCTGGTCTTTTTGAAGATGATGCTTTGCTAGAAGGATGAGATGGGGCATAAGTTAGTGTAGCATTATCAAGTAATACAATATGATGATTTTATATAATTGTTGCAAGTACTCATAGCCTTAAACATAGATGATTCTTTTTTTTTTTCAATTTCTAAAGAGTTATATACGATGAGTTAACTCTGACTAGCATATTTATATAAAGATTTACATCACATCCAAGTAAATAAGGGGAACAGGAAAGATATACTTTTTAAAATTTGCTATTATTTTAGTAACAACGACTTTATAATATGTTTTAATCTTATTTTCACTAACCAATAAAGAGAGATCAGTTATATAAATTAAAATATTAAAAATAGTAGGATACTAAGCACTGAAAATTCAACAGTATCTAGATAATTTTTTTCTTTGACCCAATCATCATCTTGTAATATTAACTCAGGAAATTTGCTATTATGTTAGTTAAAAGTTATAGTTATAGAAACTTTCTAAATATTGCAAGTCATTAAAAAAAATCATAAGTAAAATTTCACCTAGTACCTATTTTTCAAACATAAATCTTGATCTAAGATTATTATTTTCACACTTGAATCTAGACTTTCTATTATTTCCTTGAATAAAACCAATTATATATCTAATTTTCTCAATTCATAGGCGGAAGCTTCAACGAGGAGAAACTGTCATTTTCTCTTTATTTTCTTTATGCTGGTGGGTAGCAAACAAAGTAATTCATGGTTATACCCAAGCTCTGAATAACAAGTGTCTGGTCCTATAAATGAATTTTCCCTTTCCCTTTAGTCAAAAACTTAGGTCCATAAATTAAAGGACAATTTTCAGAGTGGATACCAAATGATAATGTCCATACAAGGACAAGGATTTAACAGAACTATTCCAATGATTTCTTCTTAAGATGAACATATAATATGTATAAAATTAAATATTGACATGTGCCATTGCAGAGTACTTGTTCATCTCCATTCATTAGTACAGAATATAGATAAATTTTGTGCCCTTTTGGGATAACACTGGACCCTCAAGTTTTTGGTTCACTTACCAACATGGGTTGTGGTGCAGTGGTGAGACTGTTCCACCCTTAATTAGAGGTCTCGAGTTTAATTTTTCTGGGTATGGAGAAATTTTGTTGAGATCGCCACTCCCAGAATGGGCCCTGCAATACGCGATCTGGATTAATCGAGGCTCCAATGCAGACATCGAACACCGAACGGAAAACCACAATAAAAAAAAAAGTTTTTGGTTCATTTTCTATTTGGACTTTCTTTCCATACATTAGAGGTTTGCATTAATATGTATGTAGGGTAGCAAAGGTACACCTTTTCATTGCTTGATTGACATATTGACAATTATAGTAGCTTGCGCGTGCTTTTTGAATCAGTGTATTTGTGGATATTTAATCGACAGTTAGAATTCAGGACGAAATGCATGATAATAAGGGGTATGTATTGAAGTTCTGCACCTAATCGATTGAAAATCCTGAATTCGTCTCTGTGTAAAAATTAATCTATATATCATGTAGAAAATGACTTTCCAAATAACTTTTCGTGCCTATTATAATTCGTATCGATGAAATCCATATTCGATGATAAAAAAAAATTATGATGGAAAATGGAGTAATCATCGCAAAATTCGTGCTGTGAAAATATTGTATATATATATATATATATATATATATATATATATATATTGCTACAAGCCTACAACATAGGATGATGTATGACAAAAGTTTAATGAAATTCAAACTTGTGACACTACGTTTTTAATGGTGATCTCTAGGATGCTGGCTTCATGTCATTACTACTGTTGCTTTTCTTATTTTGGTTTTCGGTACTATTTTTGTTATCTATACTTCTCTTCGTTCGATATTTTCACCATACTTTTTTTCTTAACGGAGGATCTTTTGAAAATAATCTTTTTACTCCACAAAGATAGCTCCCTAGATCTCACTTGGAATCACACTAGATATGCATTGTTGTTGTTGAATAATTATATGTTCTCAAATTAGAAATATTGGGTAACTTATATAAAACACACATCTTTAGGAGCTAATTACTCTTTTTCCTACCTCTTTCCCTTCGGATACATCACAATACTGCCGGATACATCCCAAACCATTCGGATACATCCTAATCCCATCGAATACATCACAAACCACTCGGATACATCGGCATCTTTAGTTTTATCTTGAATACATCGGGTATCCGCATGTATCTGAGGGGTTACAACATGTATCCGCATGTATTTGAGAGTTACAACATGTATCCGAGGGTTGGGATGTATCGATGGGTGGGATGTATCCGAGGTGAAGTGATGTATCAGAAGGAGGTTTTTGGTTAACATGTGGTATATTAAGTAATTAAAATAAAGTAATGGGAGAGTTAGTAAATATGGTAAGGAGGTATGTCTATTTAGGTAGTTTATCCAATATTTATTACTTCCAAACCCCATTTCTTGTTCTATCTTTTCAGTGGGCCCAAGGAAAATATGTAGGCCCATTTAATTAGTTTGGTGGGCCAGTAGCCCAGAAGAGTGAGCAGGAGTGAAAGAGTCTTATGTCACATGGATAAGGACAGTAATGGGCGCTAAAAATAAGCCCACTTCTTTTCGCCTTTTATGGAATGGCTGATTTACAATACTTTTTGGCAATGTAGTAGAGTTTCAATTTGGGCTTCTTACGTAACTGTTTAGGTGATAAATTATATATGTAATATATTAATATTGTATAAATAGTTATGTAGTGTATCAATATTATATAAATAGTTATAATCATATATATATGATGTATAACTATGTATCAGAGATGTATATACATCTATATGCACTGCTTATACAATATTTATACATTCAGCAGTTCATCTTCCTCAACGAATTGATTTTTTTTTTCAATCTCTACCAACTTAAATCTTCTCTAAACAGTTCTAAATTTTAAAATATGAGCTCCTCTTGATGTTTCGAGTCTTTTGATATAATATTCACTCAAAAACGATTCACGTTTGCTCCAGGTAGAATTTTTTTTGAGCTTCGAAGCTCTTCAATAGCGGATTGTTTCATTTTTCTTTTTCATGCCTAAACCATTTCAGTCTTGCTTCCCGCATCTTGTTCTTCACCGAAGTCACTCTCACCTCTTCCCAAACCATTTGCCAACACCGAAAATAAAAAGGGCTATGAGAATTCAATACCCATAATTTTTATCCATTTAGCAATGTCAGGAATAGGAAGACAACCATATTTAGTAATAAATAATAATTAGGTTATTTTGAACAAATTTTTTTAATCAAATAAACATTTTATATCTAATTTTCTCTTTCAAATTTCATAAATAAAATTCTATGATAATATAATATAATTTCACCTGCAAAATTTAAAACTCCATAATAGTGAATAATTTCAATTACATGGGTGAAAAGTAGTCATTTCTATGAAAGGATTATTTCAATTGTTCCATGGAGAGGAATAATATGTCATAATGTAGCTTGTCCCAAACATGTGTTCATACTGTGACTAACACTTCTTATCATGATTAGGACCAAAGATGCATTACTGAAATGGGGTATTGGTATCAATTGCAACTGTGTACTGTGTAATAACCATCGGAAAAAAATTTGTGTTATAAGATATAAATTTTTTGCCTGTTATTATCAAATCAGTCCATTGAAAAAACACATTGTGAAAAATAGATTATCATTGAAATAGTGGGAAGCTTTCTAACTTTTTTCATGTGAAAACACTATTATTATTTCTTTTCCCACTTACTCAATCAAAATATCTGTGGAAATAACCACTAAACATTTTATGTGAGAAATTTCAGTTAAAAAATAGTAAATTTTTTTAGCAGTGTATCACGGGTATAGAAAATTTAATTTTTTTAATAACGAGGTTGAAAATATTAGTTGTAGGACTAGGAAGTATTGTTGGAAGACTATCATACTGATTGATGGCTCTTTCAATCTGATAAAAATGAAAAGTTTTGACGTGTATCAAAAATAGAAAATTTGAATCAAATTAATAAGCTCCTAACCATCGAATAAACTTGACTGATGAATATATTTTTATCATTCATTGCTAATCTAGCGGCTTGTGGAGCGACAAATTAACACTATACATTTCAAATAGGATTAGAATCTTATGAATCATCTCCTTTTCCTATAGTAATTTGATTAATTATTTCTACATTTTGTGCGCAAATATTGAATCTTATGTGTATATATAGTGGTCACAACTTTTCTGCCTTTGCTAAATTTGAACATTGAACTATATATACACATAAGATTTGTCCATCCGTCAAAATTTATAGTAATAAATAAGTTAATAAGATAGTAGATAGAATGACCATAGTAACAAATTTTGGTTGTCTTGCAAAACTTATAAGCAATTGAATAACATGGGCAAGATTTTTTAACTCGTCAAAGCTTGTGAATAGTTTAACAAAATAAGTAGAAGAAAGATAGTAAATAGTTGTGGTTAACCAACAAAATTTATGAATATTCAATAAGATAGATAGAATAAAGATAATGTCAAATCGTGACGACCTCAATAAACTTTGTGAATAATTGAACAAACATAATATTTTATTCTTTCAACTGTGTAGCACCAACATTAATTTTGAAAAACTTTCTTAAACGGGGAATAAAATATAAATAATGACCTCAAATCATCTTATTTGTGCAAACCTCCCAATTACATAAGCTTTGTAACATAGTATAACCAAGGAAACTACCAAAGCAAATGAGTGGAATTTTTCCACTCTAAATTAGAGATTTTGTGTATGAGCATTAATAATGAAGAACCTTTTGACTAGGAACTCCTCCCATCAGCCTATCCTTTGAATAATTTAGGTCAAAATATTTTTAATACCTAATACTTAAAAAGTCGATTAAACTATATCGATAATGTAAACGTTTTTTTTATTTATAGCATATATAACTCAAAACCTTAAGGATATATCTACTTGCTAACTAATTAAAATAAGTGAATATGCATATGTATGATGCATCTTTTATTTTTTTTCTTCTTGTTATTGTCGAACCTAGATAATTAAAATTTTAGGGGAACTTAGGTAAAACACACATTTTTAGGAGCTAATTACTTTTTTTCCCACTACTTTCAAATATATCACTCGGATACATTGTATAAGGCATCTAGATACATGATTTTCTCCCGGATACATCGGTATCTTTGATTTTATCTCGGATACATCGGCATTTTGTTGTCCGGATACATGGTTTTAGTCTCAGATTCATCGCATCCGCATGTATCTGAGGGATTACAACATGTATTCGCATGTATCTGAGGGGTTACAACATGTATCCGATGGGGTTGGGATGTATTCGAAGAGTTTTTTATTAACATATGATATATTAAGTAATTAAAAATAAAGTAGTGAGAGAGTTAGTAGATATGATAGAGATGTTTGGCTCTTTATGTAATTAATCCAAAATTTTAAACCCTTTATGAATTTTTACGAAATAGAATTGTAAAAATGATATCAGGTAGCCACTTTTGAGAACTCTTGTTCAAATATGACCAGTGTTTGAAAAATCATGAATTGCTATCAAATTATGAATTTTCTGACAAATAATTTGTCCATTTCTTTCTCTGTTAGTATTTTTACTTTATTATTATTAATAATTTTTTTAAAAGATTATTCCGTTAAATAATGCATTTCTGACAAATAGTTCTGAAAAGTAGAAAGAGCTTTAACAAATCACTTTGATCCCTCCCTGGATCCCAACATGTGAAAAGCAATACAGCTTTTATTGGTATTAAAAAGAATTATTTGGAATTTCTTTTAATTTTTCATCACTCACATTAGAGCACGATTGATTTTAATTCGTATCGTGTAGGTTTTACACGGGGAAGTACTGCGTTCCAAAAAATTAATTCATACCCAGAGCTTTTAAAATCGAGACCTCTAATTAAAAGAGAAGCAACTCCATCCCCTACCCCACATCCTTTGGATATTAAAAACATAACATTATTGGTATGAAAAATGGGTTCACTTTGAATTTCTTCATCAACTTATTACCTTCTACAAATTACGAACAAGGGGTAGAGCTATAAAAAAAATTAAATGGTTTGATAAAACTCGATAGTTTTGGCCAGACTTAGTTTTTATATTTAAAAATTTACTAATTTATATAAATAATTTATTCAAAACTCAATAAATTACTTTTTCTAGAATTTAAAACTCATAAATTCAAGATTCTAGTTCCACCTTTTGTTTCAAACAACTAAATTGGATAAATTATTACAAATAAAATAGGAAAAATAGAATTGGAATAATTTTTTTTTAATTTCCTAAAAGAACTTCATTTCGGGGCGAAGTAAACGCGTTAGTTACGGGTTCGATTAAACACAATAACTTTGATCCAAGTTTTAAATTTTTCTTAAGAAATTCATTGAATTTGTTCAATTTATTAATTTAGAACTCAATAATTTAGAATTAAAAACTAAAATTCCGTACCCATAAATATCAAATTTTAACTCCGCCTCTGATTTCAATGCCACATCATATTCACTCAGATAATAAGACAAGTGAGTCACCATATAAGGTTCAAAATCTAGAATTATATGCCACTTGAATCCAAAATAGTACCCAAACCTCATTCCAACTATTTCCCCTAAAGATTTGTAATGTAATTCATCACATGCTAACCCTTTCAAGTTTCAATTGGACATTATTGGCTAAACTTTACTTCTATATATATATTACCTTTTTTTTATTTTGCAACATTTAGCTAACCTTTCAAATGAAATTAATTCTAAGACAACAATGTAATTGTTGAGAAAGATGATGAAAAATTATTTTTCGCAAAATTGTTCAAACACCACATAATAATAATCAGAATTCTTTTGTTACTTATGATGTTTTTTAATTAACATCTTTTATCAATTAACGATAGTCAAATAATATGCATGTTTACATTTTATTTTTACTTAATAATAAATTAATATAATTTGGTATATAAATATTGAGCTAAGAATTTATCGAAAATAGCCTCTCTTATAATGGTAAAAATAAGGTTTGTTTATATTCTATTCTCCATAGACCCACATTTACATCGGATGTATTGTGTTGTGTTGTATATAAATATCGAGTGTGAATAATTTTCTTTATTACTTTTTCCGTTTCAATTTGTTTGACCTACTTTTCTTTTTAATCTGTTAAAAAGAATGTTCCTTTACCTTTTTAGTAACTCTTTAATTTCAACTTTTGACATGACATGTTTAAAATCACAAGATTAAAGTGTATTTTAGTACATTTGATATATTTTTAATTTAAGATAAAAAATTCAATTTTTTATTTTATTTTATTAAACTTCGTGCCAAAATTAAAATAAGTTAATTAATTTGAAAAGGAGGGAGTATTCTCTATCCCTCCTTTCCTTGTGAGGAAGGACAAAGAAGTTAGATGGGGTTTCTACTTAGGCTGAAAAAGTGAAGTGAAATTTCCTTAAAATTGAGAAAGTAGATTCCTTCCAAAAAATGTACTACTAAAATTGGTAGATTCCACAAAGTTGAAGAAGCACTGTTTTGGTCAAAATTGTAGATTTGGACTCTGACATAACTATCATGGGAAAAGATTGGAGGATCAGAAGCTAGCTACTATTATTACTCCTACTTGCCATGCCATCTGACCTCATAAGTTTCAGAGCCTCTACGCAAGCAACCTCTAAAACTTTTCACTTTTGGATTACATGGACTTTAGCAGGGTGATATGATATGATATGGTACGATATTTAAAATTTTGATATGACAATTTTAGTATTTGATTTTTAAAGAGTGAAGTATTAAAAATATACTTAAACTATCATTTTTTTTTAGTTTCATACCTAAATTATTGGAAGTGTGAGTCTCATATCTAAATTATCACTCATTAGTTTGAGAAAACACACCTCAATACTGACTGGATCAATTGTTTGTATACAAACACTTTTAAGCGCGTCTAGCCATTAAATATTTTGATGACGTGATATATTTTTATTTTTTTTAGCTGATACGTCATTTAAAAAAAAATTCAATTGGTTTTACTCCAAACTCTCCCCTTCTTCATCATCATTTCTCAACACGGTGAATATTTAATTTTTAACCTAATACTAATAATTTATTTATTTTTTATCAAGGTTGGAAAAAATTCACGCGGAGTGCCATGTGGCAGGATTTTTTAAATAAAAGAGAGAGTGTAGTACACACACCATTATCACATATTAGTTGAGGTGTGTTTCTCAAACTAATGAGTAATTATTTAAATATAAAACTCACACTTCCAATACTTTAGGTATGAAACACAAAAAAAGGGGATAGTTTGAGTGTGTTTTTGATGCTTCACTCATTTTTGAAAGTACTATATCATTATCATACTAAACTATTTCGGTATAGTTCAATATTTTAAAGTTCGATTTGGTATTTTGTGATATGATTAATCAATAATCATAGTTTGTTCAACTTCAACTAATATATACTCGTATAAGAGAGTATTATGACTTCGACTTTTCAAACAAAATAAAAATCAATTGTATCATAATCATACTAACAATTTACACATGTAAAAATATATATTAACAAAGAAAGTACAAACCATTAGGATATACTATTAACCATGCGTTTTGATATAGTATTATTTATTAAATAATTATTTATTCATTTATTTAATTCAATAAAGTATTACATTAAATAGATCATTTTATCATATATGTGTCCTCAACTTATATAGTAGATGATTTGGTGTATAGAGTTTAAACTTATGCACAGAAGATTAAATCATCGGTTCTTATAAGTTAAAGTTATAGTTCACAATCGTAGATGGAAATTTGGACAAACCATCAGAATGATTGTAGCACGAGATTAAAAGTAATTTATCTTGATTACGAGAATGGTATAGTTTTAACTTCTCGTGCTAGTGCATTTTGTATGTATTGAACATGTCCGAGTAGAGATAGATGTTTTAGACTGACTGATAAAAACATATTCTCAAAACTATTAAATGTACTTATATTCTTAATCTTGATACAACTATTATGAGCTGTATATATCAATTATCATTTTGATTTATTAAAAGGCGAGATCCTGAGATGGGTCAATATGCCTGATAGATTGGATGATAATAATATATATTGGTGAAATAATAAGTTAGTTGATAGAATCCATGTCTCGGTATAGAGATTGATGATACGCCTTTTATGAGAAGCTTATAAGTTTTCATGTGTAAACTCGGCCGGTGAATTTATGAATCCGACATATGAAATAAGTTAAGTATTGCTCTAAAGAAAATTAATCATTGAATTAAATTAGTCAGTAATTTAAATTATTGATTAGTATCTGTAATCTTAACATGTGGAATTACATAAGTATTTAATGAGGAATTTCAAAATATAAATAGAGGAGTGCAATTACGAATTTCTAGTGGAATAATTTATAATTTATTATGATAAGAATAATTCAAACAAATATTTTGAATTATTTCCATAATAGGGAGCCTCAGTAATTAATTCTGTTGTTCCTACAGTGCTCATATTTAACTAGAACTCAGAATCCTATTTTAGAAAGAAAGAAAACAAACGTTGTTTCTTGTTTCAAGAAACAGGCGTGCCTTTTGTTCTCCCTTTTGGTCTGGGAGAAGCACCTCTATAAGTAGGGATTCTTTCAACCTAGAAAAGACAAGAATCAGTTTTCTAAACAATACTTGCCCACCCAAGTATTGAGAGAGTTCGACTGTGAATTTGGGATCACTGGAGAAGACCATAAGATTGGAGTCGGGCTTGCTTCAAGATATCTGCTCACGCTTCAAGAGGTAATTCTTGATTAATTTACAACACGCTTTATATGTACTACGTGTTGGTATTTATCTATTATTCATGTAAGCAGTATATTCATGAAATGCTTTCGCTGCGTGTACTATTTTCCAACAATGACATCATGAGCCTTACTTACATCTTTATAAATAATCTAGGCACGATATGTATGTATGCGATCTAGTATATGATTCATGATTTGTAGTTACCATGAGAGAAATTATAGGATACGTAAAACTGTTATGCATTGTCGTCTTATTTTGTTGGAATGGTAAATTAATGAAATAAGAGAAGATGATTGGTGACTCCAGGTGACAACAGAATATATAATGATGGAAAGTGGAAAAGTATTCCAATTGTTTTGATCATGTTGTGGTTGATATTTTTTTTTTTTAAAAAGGATTACCACATAATTTTTGCTGCCATGTGATTGATTATTGAATATTCTTGTTATTGAGAGATGGACTATTACTCATGGATTTGCTAAGTTAAAAGAAGTAGAACCTGAAATTGGTGGCGGCAGCCTATTAGCAAAGTGGAGAAGTTCCTTTTTTTTGGGTATCATGTTTTGATTGTTATTTAATTAAAAAAGAAGAAGAAACTTTATGGATTATTTGAGAATGGCGTCTACAGACCTAATGAAATCTTTTTCTATAAAAGGAATTTCATTATTTTATTGTTAATGAAACAAATGGTCCTTAATTCTTGGAGTCTTGTTGGACAGATTAATTCCAATTTTTTTTGTATTATTTGGGCGAGAGTCCCTGTACATAATAAGTAAGGACTATTTGCAATGTTATTTTCATTACATGTATTGTTTTCTCATGTGTATGTAATTGTACATGTATTAGATAGTAAGTTGAATGAAACGGAGAACTTGGTGCAATTTTCTGGAAAAATTTAGAGTATATAAATTTGAAAAGAATAATTATTTGGTGATAAAAGTTCATTCTCATTATTACCAAGATTAAATAGTAATGAAATATTAAGTTTATGTGCTGGCTTAAACCTTCCTCCATATCAGATAACTTTAATATAAGTCATTACGTATTTGATCGCTAGTTTGATGATCTGTATTAACTCTCCTAAACTGAGTTATATATGATTGGATCAATGTAACTAGGGTTTTGATTTCCACTTGACTTAAACTAACAGTATACTCTCCATCTGAGTTAGGTTTGTAAAAGTTTATGAAGTGAATAGTCGTTCATTATATATGTGTATTGCATGAGTAGTTTTTCAATCCCATCGATTGGCTATTTGAGATGCATGAATGTACATGTATGTGATGAGTTTGAATTTAATTATTCAATAGTTTTATGATTGTTTTGCTGATCTATTGTAATTTTTAAATTTTTTAAATCTTAGATTCAATATGTCTCTTTCTACATCCCTTAGCACTATTCTGAGTCAAAATAATTTTGAGGGTCATAACTTTATTGAGAAAGGTTTTACTTCTAAACCAAAAGTGAAAAGAAGAAGAAAAAGACTCACAATGCTAAGAAAGTTGTAGCTCTAACTGGAGGCGTAAAAAAGCCTAACGGTAAGTGTTTTCATTGCAAGATGTTAGGCCATTGGAGGACACATTGTCCAATTTTCTTAGCCAAGCAGAAAAACAAGCTAGATAACTCACTTTCACTTGTCATTGAAACGTGCTTAGCGGCTGTTTCTACTACATCATGGTGTGTAGATTCAGGAGCCACTGATCATATCTGCATTACTATGCAGGGGTTTCAAAAAATGCGCAAGTTGATTAGAGGTGAAGTTAGTGTTTTTCAAGTGGATGAATCAGCAACTCCAGCTTTAGCATTAGAAAATATTAGTATTTCGTTTGGTAGTGGTAGAACTTTAATTTTAAAAGACGCATTATATGCACCTGCTGTTAGAAGAAATTTGATTTCAGTTTCTAGAGCTTTAAGAGATGGTTATAATGTTAATTTTTCTGATAACGGTTGTGTTATTAGCTATAATAAATATTTTATCTCTGCTGATATATTGATTGATGGTCTTTATATTATTAATGTCTCTCCTGAACTGCAACAAACTATTGAACTGAATAATGTTAACCTTTCTAGTAAAAAAAATAATTTTCTAAATTTAATGAGACCTATTTATGACAAACCACGTTCCTAAAAGTAAACTGATTTTATGAGAATTAAGCAAAGAGATAACGAATCAAAATCAATCTACTGAAAATAATGAAAATCAAACTCCAGATGTTAGAATTAACACATCATTGCATTTTAGTAGTGGGGAGATATTAATAATCATACAATTTCAGGACTATAAGTTTCAGAAAATTCATTGCATCAAAGTAGTGAAAGTAGTATTGAGAAAATTGCACTAGAGGAAGAAGTTGTTGATATTCCCACACCGCAAGGTGCTGAGAATAACATAGAGACTCAAGATCCTATAAATAATGTGGTTCAACCACAAGATCATACTAGTGCATCCTTTTCAGTACTTGTCCCTCCACTTGTACCTGTAGTGCCTCGTCGTAGTGGGAGAGAGAGATAAGAAAACCACTTCGGTATGCACTCTTGGGAGAGTCTTTTAATAGAATCTCTGAAGAATTGAATACCAAACCCGTGAATTACGATGAAGCACTACAGGATAAAGATGCAAAAAATAAATTGTTGCTATGAAATCAGAAATGGAGTCTATGTATTCCAATAAAGTCTGGGATCTTGTAGAACCATCTGTAGATGGAGTCAAACCCATTGGATGTAAGTGGATCTATAAGAAAAAGAGAGGAGTAGACGGAAAAGTGCAAACTTATAAAGCCAGACTTGTTGCAAAAGGGTTTACTCAGAAAGAAAGAATCGATTATAAGAAAACTTTTTTGCCAGTAGCCATGCTTAAGTCTATTAGGATTCTCTTATCCATTGTTGCTCATTATGATTTTGAGGTTTGGCAAATGAATGTCAAGACATCTTTCCTTAATGAAAGTCTTGATGAAAGCATTTTTATGCGACAATCAGACGATTTCATTTAAAAAGGTCAAGAACACATGTTGTGCAAGCTTAAAAGATCTATTTATGGATTAAAGAAAGCTTCTAGGGCATGGAACACTTGTTTTGACAATGCGATTAAAACTTTTGATTTTGAGCAATGTCTTGATGAATCTTGTGTGTATAAAAAGTGGAATGGGAATAAAGTGATGTTTTTGATATTGTATGTAGATGATATCTTGCTCATAAGAAATAATGTGGGCTTGTTGAATTCAGTTAAGGAATGGTTGTCCAGTAATTTTGATATGAAGAATTTGGGAGAAGCTTCTCACATTCTTGGGATCAAGGTTCTACGTGATCACAAGAAAAAAGTGTTAGGCTTATCTCAAGCTCTTTATATTGATACAATTCTTACCAGGTTCAACATGTATGATTCCAAGAAAAGATTTCTTCCTTTCAGACATGAAATTTCTCTATCTAAGGATCAATATCCTAAGACAGATGAGGAGATAGAAAATATTGTCACGACCCAACCTATCGGGATGTGCGGGCGCCTACTCTAACCACCTAAGTAGACGAACCCTCACCACCAGTCCAACAGGTAACTCACAGAAATTAAAGTTAACCATTAATCAGTCCATTTTTATACATGAGAAATTCTTTACAGAAAATGTTCATAAAATAGTTGACTTAAAGAATTTGCGGAAAACCTTTACAACTTTTAAAAACACCCTCCCTAGGACCTAGTCTAAGCAGGTACAAGAGCTACTACAAGATTTATACAGAACATGTAAAAGAGACACAACTTTCGACATAGAATCGAAGGACATAAGCTGTTGGAGATCACCTTCGTCATGTACCTATGAAACATCACCAACCCTGCAACCAGACTATACCAAAAATGTATAGCAAGAGTAGAGTCAGTACAACCACACGTACTGGTAGGCATCATCGGTCGACCCAAATCCATACGTACCATCATATAGGAAAACAGGGAAAAATATAAAAATAAATATTATAGCTCCCTCCTTCACCTTTAGCCTTGACCCTGACATCTAGGACTTCCGAAGTCTCACTCATAACTAGACTTCTCAAGGTCGCCTTGTCACCCAGACTTCCCAAGTCACCTCGTCACCTAGACTTCCCAAATCACCTTGACATGTAGACTTCCCAAGTCACCTTACCTTTACCCCAGACAACTACCTTGACTAAATACCCAGACTAAATCTGGCCCACTGCCCAACCAAACCACTTATACCCAAGTATTACCTACCATTATCCAGACTTTTCCGGACCTCTAGGACAACTTTACCACCTGGTTATATTAACCAATAACCACATCCAGACTCTCAGTCTTCCTCTATATTTACCAACCACATGCAATTCACCTAACAACCATTGACACCTTCAATGACCATCATATAGCTACATCTAAATTCCTTCTTGGATCACATAACCCGAACCCTCCAAGGGTCCTCCATCCACACCTAAGTGTTCAATAGACTACCCCGGTCTACACGAAGACCCAACCTTAGCTTATTAACCATGATAATTCATGACCGCCATTATTACACTTAATGCCATTAATTTATGAGCACATAACCTCTTTTAAATAGTCCGGACCCACCCGAATCCCCCTCACACATCTAGTGTTAACATGGCAAACCTGATCTACACTAAGACCAACTAATAACATAATATAGCAACCCGACCTACACCAAGACCAACTCACAATATACTACAACAATCCGGCCTACACTAAGACCAAACTAATAACATAATATAGCAACCCGGCCTATACCAAGACCAAACTCATAATATACCATTACAACCCAGCCTACACCAAGACCAAACTAATAACATAATATAGCAACCCGGCCTACATCAAGACCAAACTCACAATATGTCATAACATCCCGGCCTACACCAAGACCAAACTAATAATATGCTATAACAACTCGACCTACACCAAGACCAAACTGATAACATAATCTAGCAACCCGGCCTATACCAAGACCAAACTCATAATATACCATAACAACCTGGCCTACACCAAGATCAAACTAATAATATGCTATAACAACCCAGTCCACTCATGGAACCAATAACAATCAATGCAATACAACAATATCAATGCAATGATGCAGTAAAATAAGCCCGTAGCAGGCATGGTTTCCGATTCAACCGTTAGTATTATCCCATACCAGGCGTGATACCCGAGCTAACCATTTGTTATACCCGTACCAGGCGTGGTACTCGAGCCAACTGTTAGTAATTTTCCATACCAGACGTGGTACCCGAGCCAACTATTTTTTATACCCGTACCAGGCGTAGTAACAGAGCCAACCGTTAGTATTCTCGTACCAGGCGTGGTACCGAATGTCAACAATCCACAATAAAAAATGAACAAACAACATGTAAACCAACAAGCAACACACCATTCAATTCACAGACTGTAAAACAGGACTCTTAGACATTCTACACAATTCCTCTAAGCCATGCAATTCATAGAAACACTTAGATAAGAGTAAAAAATATACAACATTCACAGAATTTATAAGCCATCACCTACCCTTTTTTCCGAGTATATAACTTAGCCTTGACCTCCGTCCGAAGACTAAACACACTCACCCTTTATTTACGGAAAATGAATTGTTTTCCTTTTTAGCATAATTTAACAACCACATTGATTTCAGAACTTGCATAAATAATAACAATGAGAATTACCACCTCTTAGCCCTTAGTAAAACCAACACTACTTATAATTCCCTTCGTATTCTCGAAACCTCACCTAGGAGTTTTCCATTTTCATACCCATTTAGTTATCCTTGCAATTCCTGGTTCTCCGAACCTTTCTGACATCCCAGTCCATGTGCCCTATCATCTTATCATACCAGGACAATATAAACAGCCCCAAATAATTATCAATATCCCAAAATTTAATCCAACTAATTCCTAACACACACATAACCAACACCGAATCCACCAGACTCCGTGCCCGGAGGCCTAATCATGGATTCTTCTTTTTCACTATACAATAAGTACAAAATGTAAGCAAGTCTATCTACTCAATGAAAACCTAGCCTACCTGGATGTCGAACAACTGTTCCATGCCCTTTCTGGCTCTGTGAAGGCGTTCCCTGATGGTTCTGCAGGCCCGAATCTGTGGTTTTGCGTATTTTTTACTGGATTTCTTCCACCCCATGGCTCCCAAGCCTTGGAGCAGCCTAGGAGGGTTTTTGGAATAGCTCTCGTCTGTTTTGGGGGCTGAAGCGAAGAGAATAAAATTAAAAACCCATTTTCTGGATTTTCTGGTCCCGTCACTCCGCTATAGCAGTCCCCGCTCCGCTATAGCGGTACCATCATAGTGGAGTCAACCGCTATAGTAGAGGTTGATCGTCTTGACTTCCGCTATAGCAGTAATTATTTTGCTATAACAGAGGTCATCGTGGAGGAGCGATAGCGCTCATCACGGATAGAAACTCAAAATATTCCTGAAAAGAGCCTTTTTTACAATACACCTTGAATCCCCGACGTTCCGGAATAACCCCTTCGCGTTAACCTTGATTCCGGGACTTCTACCTACCCAAATTTACTTCTGAAGAGTTACCCGGACTCTTCTATGCCTTAGCTAACGAAAAAACTAGCTCGCAACAAGAACATTGCCCAATCTTCACCCTGATTGTCCTAGACCATACCTCGCTCCAAAATCAGCCGAGACTATCTTAGCCTAGAATTTTCAACTCCCAAACTCGGAAGTTTTTCCAACTCGAAACTTGGCACGAAAGATTTACCCATTACGACGAACCGGGTCATTACAACAGATACCAATTCACCTATCGTTCATCCTCGAACGATCTCTAAGGCAGAACGAGAAGAAGGAGCCCTCCCCCCGGACCTTAACGCTCTTGTCATGACAGCATAAATAAAATAACCTTATGCAACCCACCAAAACTTCTGAATCCCTTGGTGTACCCCTCTCAATCAAAATTTAGCTCACTCCCGCTCTTATCAAGAAATTCCTTCCTTCGAGCTGTACAAGGCTAACTAGATTACCCCTCCCCGAGTGCACAAGAAATCCAGGGCCTCGTTGAAACACCGGAGCCAAAGAAACTTAACTAACGAACAACACAGTTTTTCCCTGCCAAGGGGACTAGATCCCACCATGGTGATCCCTTTTTCACTATACCCGGAGTTCTACTAGCCTGAACTCCTTTCCGGAAGGTTCCTATGGGGTACTATGCCCTTAAATATCATAATATCACCTTACTCCTGACAATATTGTGCCCCGAGATACCACGTATCTCCAAATTACGCAACAACAAAAAGTCCATTGGAACTCATCCTGGCTTGAGGTTTTGTCAACTCTCGTCTTAGGAGAAATTCTATTCGGGCAATTACACCCTAACCAATGCTATGGCGAGCACATCCCCACCACTCAAAGAATGGTAATATCGGTATTATCATGATCGACAAAAGGAATAACCATGTTAAGGGATTCATTTAATAACCCCATTCCCCCGATCAACCCTACCACTAAGGATCATCAATAATAAAACAAATCAATAATCGCCCTCACAGTATAAGCCTATGAGCAGTGTGCCACACTACTCAGCCAATTATGGGTCATTTGTCAAATTCTACATGAGTGACTATTCCCACCAATGGTCCATCATAATTTTACCAATATCCTGGGCTACCATATCTACCCTTTCCTTTTTATCACGCATGGATGCTAAATTTCCAACAAATTACCTTATACGTATACTATATTAGCTAAATCATTGGTTCCCTTATCTTACCTAGCAATTTGCAGCTTAATACTTGCTTTTACATTGCCCCCGGGAAGGAATGAAAACAGGGGAAAACAGAGCAGGCTTTCTACCTCGCGTACTTCTGCTATAGCGGTGGTCACTCCGCTATAGCGGTTCCGCCGTAGCGGTTGGCTTTCACTATAGTGGTCCCGACGGTAACAATACATGAAATTTTAATTCTAGCTAAATGCACTCATCCCCCTTCCAAGTTACCATTGTCTAAGCCTGTAAATCCCGCCATTGTCTTAAACCACCCTCAAGACCATTCCTGGCATTAACGCTTCGCAATTCAACATGACACATCATAAATTACAAAGAAATCACAACAATAATTGTTTCCCAATAATATCTTCCCGCCATTACACACTAATGACTCCCTTGTTCCCAACCAAGTATCGACTGTCCTGAAACTGAAGTTTCCCTACAATCATAGTTCTCAAGCCCTTTTCATCCTAACCAATGACAAGCTTTTTATGTAGTACCACTTTTTAAATCAAGACACTTAACAACTTATCACCACCCAAGGTATACATAATTTTCAACTTAAAGACTCTTTGTAGACTCAACATGCACGGCAGACAATAATTTACACACACTTCAAGTAAGTCACACAAAGATTGTACAACACAACAATTCAACTTCAAGTCACACCCAAATCAATCATAACCGAATCAAGTCACAACCAATTCAAACCACACAGTTTCACCTTCATTCGTACCATGGATGACCATTAACCATTTATTCATGCTTGCCACAATCTCTCAGGCCAAATACCATCCCGGTTCCAATTTCTCTTGCTTGTCTTATCGCAACCGGAGTACAAAGACCTCCTCCACTCCATTGAGATACCAATTGGAATCGAGAGATACCAATTGGACTCAACCCATACAAGCAAGTAAACAACCGCACGAAAGAATGAAAGAAGGGAGATGTTTCCTAGAGTGCTTCATAGCTTCCCAAAGATTAGATGTGGACGTCAACACACTAATATGTAGGACTCTATTCGACTGTTTACTCTTGTACTAGGAGACCGGTAACCTAGGCTCAGATACCATCTGTCACGACCCAACCTACCGGGCCGTGCGGGCGCCTACTGTAACTACCTAGGTAGAGGAACCCTCACACCCCGTCCAACATGTAACTCACAGAAATTAAAGTAAACCATTAATCAGTCCATTTTTATACATGAGAAATTCTTTTACAAAAAATATTCATAAAATAGATGACTTAAAGAATTTGCGAAAAACCTTTACAGCCTTTAAAAACACCCTCCCTAGGACCTAGTCTAAGCAGGTACAAGAGCTACTGCAAGATTTATACAGAACATGTGAAAGAGACACAACTTCCGTCATGGAATCGAAGGACAGAAGCTGCTGAAGATCACCATCGTCATGTACCTATGAAACATCACCAACTCTGTAACCAGACTATACCAAAAAGGTATAGCAAGAGTAGAGTCAGTACAACCACACGTATTGGTAGGCATCATCGATCGACCCGAATCCACACTTACCATCATATAGGAAAACAGGGAAAAACATGAAAATAAACATTATAGCTCCCTCCTTCACCTTTAGCCTTGACCCTGACATCTAGGACTTCCCAAGTCTCACTCATAACTAGACTTCTCAAGGTCGCCTTGTCACCCAGACTTCTCAAGTCACCTCGTCACCTAGACTTCCCAAGTCACCTTGACACGTAGACTTCCCAAGTCACCTTTAACCTTTACCCCAGTCAACTACCTTGACTAAATTCGGCCCGCTGCCCAACCAAACCACTTATACCCAAGTACTACCTACCATTTTCCGGACTTTCCCGGACCTCTAGGACTGCTTTACCACCTGGTTATATTAACCAATAACCACATCCAGACTCTCAGTCTTCCTCTATCTTTACAAACCACATGCAATTCACCTAACAACCATTGACACCTTCAATGGCCATCATATAGCTACATCTAAATCCCTTCTTGGATCACATAACCCGAACCCTCCAAGGGTCCTCCATCCACACCTAAGTGTTCAATAGACTACCCCGGTCTACACCAAGACCCACCCTTAGCTTATTAACCATGATAATTCATGACCACCATTATTACACTTAATGACATTAATTTATGAGCACATAACATCTTTTAAATAGTCCAGACTCACCCGGATCCCCTTCACACATCTAGTGTTGACGTGACAAACCCGGTCTGCACCAAGACCAACTAATAACATAATATAACAACTCGGCCTACACCAAGACCAACTCACAACATACTACAACAACCCGGCCAACACTAAGACCAAACTAATAACATAATATAGCAATCCGGCTTATACCAAGACAAAACTCACAATATACCATTACGACCCAGCCTACACCAAGACCAAACTAATAACATAATATAGCAACCCCACCTACACCAAGACTAAACTCACAATATGCCATAACAACTTGGCCTACACCAAGACCAAACTAATAATATGCTATAACAACCCGGCCTACACCAAGACCAAACTGATAACATAATCTAGCAACCCGGCCTATACCAAGACCAAACTCACAATATACCATAACAACTCGGCCTACACCAAGACCAAACTAATAATATGCTATAACAACCCGGTCCACTCACAGAATCAATAACAGTCAATGCAATACAATAATATCAATGCAATGATGCAGTAAATAAACCCGTACCAAGCACGGTACCCGAGCCAACCATTACTATTATTCCATACCAGGTGTGGTACCCGAGCTAACCATTTATTATACCCGTACTAGACATGGTACCCGAGCCAACCGTTAGTAATTTCCCATATCAGGTGTGGTACCCAAGCCAACCATTTGTTATACCCATACCAGGTGTGGTACCCGAGCGAATCGTTAGTATTCCCGTACAAGGCGTGGTACCCGAGCCAACCGAATGTCAACAATCCACAGTTAAATAATGAACTAATAACTTGTAAACCAATAAGAAACACACCGTTCAATTCACAAACTATAAAACAGGACTCTTAGACATTCTACACAATTCCTCAAAGCCATACAATTCATACAAACACTTATATAAGAGTACAAAATATACAACATTCACAGGAATCATAAGCCATCACCTACCCTTTTTCCCGAGTATATAACTTAGCCTCGACCTTCGTTCAAAGACTAAACACACTCACTCTTTATTTACAAAAAAATGAGCGGTTTCCCTTTTTAGCATAATTTAACAACCACATTGATTTTGAAACTTGCATAAATAATAACAATGTGAATTACCACCCCTTAGCCCTTAGCATAACAAAGCTACTTATCATGCCCTTCGAATTCCCAAAACCTCACTTAGGAGTTTCCCATTTTCATACCCATTTAGTTATCCTTGCAATTCTCGGTTTCCCAAACCTTCCCGATATCCCAGTCCCTGAGCCCTATCATCTTATCATACCAAGACAACATAAACAATCCCAAATAATTATCAATATCCCACAATTTAATCTAACCAATTCCTAGCACACACATAACCAACACCGGATCCACCAGACTCCGTGCTCGGAGGCCTAATCATGGATTCTCCTTTTCCACTATACAATAAGTACAAAATGTAAGCAAGTCTATCTACTCAATAAAAACCTAGCCTACCTGGATGTCGAGAAGTTGTTCCATGCCCTTTCTGGCTCCTTGAAGGCGTTCCTCGATGGTTCTGCAGGCCCAAATCTGTGGTTTTGCGTCCTTTTTACCGGAATTTCTCCTCCCCATGGCTCTCAAGCCTTGGAGCAACCTAGGAGAGTTTTTGGAATAACTCTCGTATGTTTTTGGAGCTGAAGGAAAGATAATGAAATTAAAAACCCATTTTCTGGGTTTTCTGGTCCCGTCGCTCTGCTATAGCGGTCCCCGCTCCGCTATAGCGGTACCACCATAGCGGTTGACTCCACTATAATAGAGGTTGACCGTCTTGACTTTCGCTATAGCGATAATTATTCCACTATATCGGAGGTCGCTGTGGCAGAGAGATAGCACTTGTCTCGGATAGAAACTCAGAAAATTCCTGAAAAGAGACCTTTTTACAACACACCTTGAATGCCCAACGTTCCAAAATAAACCCTTCGCGTTAACCTTGATTCCGGGAGTTCTACCTACCCGAATTCACTTTCAAAGAGTTTTTCGGACTTCTCTATGCCTTAGCTAACGAAAAAACTAGCTTGCAATAATATACATTGCCCAATCTTCACCATGATTTTCCTAGACCATACCTCGCTCCAAAACCGGCTGAGACTAGCCTAGCCTAGCATTTTCAACTCCCAAACTCGGAAGTTTTTCCAACTCGAAACTTGGCACAAAAGATTTACCCATAATGACAAACCTGGTCGTTATAAATATGAAGGCAATTCCTTATGCATCAGCTGTAGGAAGCCTCATGTATGTGATGTTGTGTATTAGACCTGATATCTGTTTTGTTGTAGGCATGGTTAGCAGATTTTAGTCTAACTCTGGACGAGAACATTGGACCACAGTTAAGCATATAATCAAGTACCTGAAAAGAACTAGGGATTACATGTTAGTCTATCATTCAGATGAGTTGGTGCCAATAGGATACACAGACTCAGATTTCCAATCTGACAAGGACTCCAGCAAGTCGACCTCTTGAAATGTGTTTACTTTGAGAGGTGCATCCATTATTTGGAGGAGCATCAAGCAAACCTGTGTTGCTGGTTCCACCATAGAAGCCGAGTATGTAACATCCTCTGAGGCAGCTAAGGAGGTAGTATGGCTCAAAAATTTTCTAAAAGACTTGGCGGTAGTCCCTGCGATAGAAGTCCCACTTACTATATATTGTGACAATAGTTGTGCGGTTGCAAATTCGAAGGAACCATGAAGTTATAAGAAGATGAAACACATTGAGCGTAAATATCATTTAATTCGAGACATAGTGCATAGAGGAGATATGATGGTTGCGAAGATTGCATCAGAAAATAACCTAGTAGAAACTTTCACAAAAGCTTTGCCCCAAAAGCCTTTTGATAGGCATGTAGAAGGAATGGGTGTTAGAGTTGTAGGTGCATGGTTATGAGTCTAAGTGGGAGATTGTTAGGATATACTGTTAACCATGCGTTTTGATATAGTATTATTTATTAAATTAATATTTATTCATTTATTTAATTTAATAAAGTATTATATTAAATAGATCATTTTGTCATATATGGTCCTCAATTTATATAGTAGATGATTTGGTGTATAGAGTTTAAGATTATGCACAGAAGATTAAATCATCAGTTCTTATAAGTTAAAGTTATAGTTCACAATCGTAGATGAAAATTTGGACAAACCATCAGAATGATTGTAGCACGAGATTAAAAGTAATTTATCTAGATTACGAGAATAGTATAGTTCTAACTTTTTGTGCTAGTGCATTTTGTATGTATTGAACAAGACCGAGTAGAGATAGATATTTTAGACTGACTGATAAAAATATATTCTCTAAACTATTAAATGTACTTATATTTTTAATCTTGATATAACTATTATGAGCTGTATATATCAATTATCGTTTTGATTTATTAAAAGGCGAGATCCTGAGATGGGTCAATATGCCTGATAGATTGGATGATAATAATATATATTGGTGAATTAATACGTTAGTTGATAGAATCCATGTCTCGATATAGAGATTGATGATACGTCTTTTATGAGAAGCTTATAAGTTTTCATGTGTAAACCCGGCCGGTGGATTTATGAATCCGACATATGAAATAAGTTAAGTATTGCTCTAAAGAAAATTAATCATTGAATTAAATTCGTCAGTAATTTAATTTATTGATTAGTATCTGTAATCTTAACATGGAAAATTACATAAGTGTTTAATGAAAATTTTTGAAATATAAATAGAGGAGTGTAATTACGAATTTTTAGTGGAATGATTTGTAATTTATTATGGTAAGAATAATTTAAACAAATATTTTGAATTATTTCCATAATAGGAAGCCTGAATAATTAATTATGTGATTCCTACGGTGACCATATTTAACTAGAACTCAAAATCCTATTTTCTCGGGGAAAGGAAGAAAACAAACGTTGTTTCTTGTTTCAAGAAACAGGTGTGCCTTTTGTTCTCCCTTTTGCTCTGGGAGAAGTACCTCTATAAGCAGGGGCGAAGCCACCTTAGGCTCAGAGGGTTCATCCGAATCCACTTCGGCGAAAAATTATACTATTTATATATGGTTAAAATTATTATTTATGTATGTATAGTAGAGGTTGAACCCCCTTCAGCTAGTTCCTACGTATACATATTCATATTTCCAAACCCCCTTAGTGAAAATTCTGGCTTCGCCACTGTCTATAAGTAGGGGTTCTTTCAACCTAGAAAAGACAAGAATCAGTTTTCTAAATAATACTTGTCCACTCAAGTATTGAGAGAGTTCGACTGTGAATTTGGGATCACTGGAGAAGACCATAAGATCGGAGTCGGGCTTGCTTCAAGATATCTGCTCACACTTCAAGAGATAATTCTTGATTAATTTATAACACACTTTATGTGTACTACGTGTTGATATTTATTGTCTATTATTCATGTAAGCAGTATGTTCATAGAATGCTTCCGCTGCGTGTACTATTTTCCAACACAAATAACTCTTTTTTGTTAATTAATTACATAAAAAATATATTTCAATCAAGATAGAGTAGTCAAAGTTTCAACGTTTAATCATTTGGTGTTATACTAATACTAGGTTGTATATTATTAATATTTTAATAATATATATAAATTATTTATGTAACTATATCTTCATATGATATTTGGTATTTCAGTATGTTATTTATAAATATTAAATACCATACAGAATACCAAAATAATTTAAAATGTATATCATATACCATATCAAGTATCATAATATCAAAATCATGCTACCAAAAATTTTGATTCGATATAATAATTCAATATATACCATACCATGCTTACCCCTAGATTTTAGTGTTGTTTGATAGCCATAAAAAAATTGTTTTTTTTCAAGTGAATGATTTGCATGAAGATAACACTCTCTCTATTGTCAAATATTAGTTCATTTGGCAAATTGAATTTGTGTGAAGGTAAAAAATAAGAGGTCATTTATTATGTTATTTTCTTTAAATCTACCCTAGTTATTGTTTCGATATTCATTAAATGAGACGTCTAAGATAAATAAATGATAGTTTATGGTATTGTAAATGATTGTAAATAGAAAAATATGAAAAATATATTTTATATTATTGGTAGGTAATATCACATATATTTTGTATCCTAGAAAATAGAATCAAGGAGACTCGCTAGTTGTACATAACTCTATATATATTGGGACGCTACTCTTGAATAGGAACACGTTTTCTCGTGATTATTTTATCATGGTATCAAAGCAGAACAATCCCTAATAAACATATTTTGTTCCTCTTTTTTTAATCGTGAAGAATAGTCTTCGAGTCCATTCTCTTTCGATACCTGCAATTTTACTTCTAACGAATATTCTTTGAGTGTTATTTAGGTTTTTGGCTATTTTCTTCTAGTCATTTACATATTGAAAATTTTCTTCTTTTGTTTTTCGCGCAAAACTCACTATTCAATGATCATCATGAAGAAAGGAGGTGAAAGTTAATTGTCCAATATCTTGCTTCAACATGACTCATCGTCAATCTACTATCTAATTTTCACAAATAGTTCGTGTATGTCAATGCCCAAATATACTTTAACAAGTGACAATTATGATATATGGGTAAAAATAACTATCAACGATCTTGAAGCAAAAGGAAAATTGAAACTCTTCAATAAAGATTATTCCAAATTAGACTCTGAAATCAGGGCAGAATATCAAGTGTGGGAGTTAATAATTCAACCATATATTCTTGGTTATTTAATTTTATCGACAAAACTATCAAACCAAGTGTTGTTTGATATAAAGTTGCTAGTCAAATGTGAAATGACCTTAAGTAACACTACGTGATTGTCAATGACCCTCAGACTAATAAATTAGAACACAAACTTGCCTCCCTTAAGAAACAAGGAATCAACATTGTCCCATACTATACAAAACTAAAATCTTCGTGAAAAGAGTTAATAGGCTATGAAGATGTAACACTCTGTAAATTTGAGTTAGATCATTTGAACTAATAAATTTCATGTGGTAAGACTCGAACTATGATAAATCAAGTGTGAATACGTATTAAAGTTGTTATCCGATCATGCACATATAGACCGCATGTTGGATATAAGGTCCGAATGACATATTATATGTTGAGGTCCTAAATCATTGAAGAAAATACTAAGTGTGAGTTGACATTCGGTGGCCACATACGGATCATACATTCGACATACAAACTACATGTCAAGTGTATGTTAATGTACCAAAAATCTTCGCTGCTGGAAATTGACAAGTCAACCATATAAGTGATGTACGATCTGTATGTTGGGCCGTAAGTTAAAGTACTAAAAGTTGAATTTTTGAGATTTTACGGAGCAACATACGGACTGCATGTCGGATGTACGATCCATATATGATGTCGTATGTTGAGTTAGAAGTCGATTCGAGGGTTCGTATACGGCCAATATGAGGCCGCATATGGTGGTCGTATGTCGGGAATTGACAGAATATAAATACATATTTAGTTCAAAATTTTGATTCCACTTTTTTTCGACTTTTGAGGGAGAAAATACCTTAGGACTTTCTCTAATCACCCAAGGTAAGTTCCTACTCAATTCTCGTGATTATAACATCAATTTAACAAGAATTACCGCTAGAATCATCATTTTAATTCATAGATTCCAAGAATTAATCTCAATAGCAATTGAAGAGACTTTGGGGGTGTCAGAACCCAAAATCCCAAGGATTGTGATGGCACCAATCTCAATTCAATCATAGTAGGTAATCCTAGCTCAATAAAATAGAGACTTTGAGAGTTTGAACAGTTATAAGAGAGAGAGAGAGAGAGAGAGAGAGAAGCGGGATGGGATCCACGAGAGATTCACGAGATCCATATATCATGTTCGAACTCGAGCCAAGACTTTCAAGTATCATTCCCCGACTTAAACCTAGACTAAAATCAATATCAATGACTCAGACTTGAATCGAGACTAATAATCACTGTCAATGATCCAGACTCGAACCGGGACCAAAATTATATATTTTTTAAAAATAATTTCTTTCAAATTATTTTTTAATAAATTATTTTCATGTACCATGAGATGAATGAATATGCATGAAAATAAAATTAAAAGTAAGCCAAGTACAATAGATATATCCAAAATCTCAGAATCATAACAAATCCATGAACACAGGCTACGAGCCTCAATAACAAGTCAGGAATCTAAGTTTCTTGTCACCCAACATAATATAAGCCCCAATTTAAGCATCACAATGATAATCCATCTCATTTAGTACTCAAATTCATAATTTCACCATTGTAGCAAGCTTGAGTTTTATATTTTGCGAGAAATCTTGGGCGAGATGCTTGCCTAGCCTAATTTATCGATGACTGCGATGGCCGGTGGCCAGTCTCTTTCGGTGACTGGCCTTCAATTGAATTGCTTTGATTTTCCCTTTTTAAGCAATAACTCTAAAACCCCACCAGATTATAGCCATGCCACCACAGTGGCGTTACCAGATTCCAAGTCAGAAGAGGATTATATGCCCTCACGTTCAGTCATTATTGTTAATGGGACTCCACACATCAAATGGACAGAAGCAGAAATTGAAAGGATGAATATCAAAGAGAATCTGCAATATGTTGTCATAGGGAAATTTTGCATGGATGACCAGATCTGGAAGATTTAAGGAAATCAATCTCAACCCACTGTGGTATCAAAGGACAGTGCATGATTGGTTTATTTTGCAATCGGCATCTCTTTATCCGACTGTACTTGAAAGAGGAATTTATCAACCTTATTTCTAAGGGTTCATATTATATTACTGGTATGGATGGATATTCTTATATAATGAGAACTCTAATCTATGATGTAAAGTTCAAGGTTGATGAGGAAACAACAAAGGCTATCACATGGATTTTGTTTCTGAATCTATTGCCAACTTTCTTGGTGAAATATAGCTTGTTTGCTCTAGCTACAGCCGTGGGTAAGCCTATACAACTTGATCTAGCCACAATTAATCAAACTAGGCCAAGTTGCGCTTAGGTGAAAGTGTTGGTGGATTTAGCAGTAGAGCTACCTAAAACAATCCTCATGGAAGTGGAGAATGAAGCTACTAGAGAGACGAGGACAGAATCAGTGACTATCAAGTTGTAACACCACAAAAATTCTAAGCCTAGAATTATCCATGAAAATCTAAAAGTGTGGACTGTCCAAGTCAGAACAAGAATCATGAACGACTTCTACAGGCCGTGGAACAGTCCACGGGTCATGAAAGGCCTCCGTAGAGAAGTCTTTACAAGTTAGCCTCTCAGGATCGTGGATAGAACTACGGGTCATGGTTACCATTCGTTGAAATCAGACCTGAGGGTCACCAAATTTCCAAGAACCACGGGAGGGTTTCGCGGATCGTGGAAGGTTTCACGGACCATGGAAGGTTCCACCGGGCCATGAACCTCACCCATGGAAATCAAACCCGCAACTGGTCAAAAGAACCTCGAAATCACAATAGGGTTCCATAGCTCATGGAACTATCCACAAACCGTAATTCCTATCCGTGGAACCTAGAAGCATTTTTTTTCAGCAGTTTTTAATTAAATTTCTCAAGGGTATTTTAAACCTTTTCCTCTTATTTTAGCTCTAACTATAAGATATTTTAGACTTATTTTAATAAGTCTAAATAGATTTAGTCAGTTTTTCCTGATTCAATCACTCAAGTTTTAGACAGAATGAAAAAGGAACGCTCTTCTCTAACCTCTAGATCTAAGGATTTCTCTTCCAAGCTTCAACTCCAGATTTTTCTTCAAGAATCTTTTTTCACCAGATATGTGGCTATTCAGTAATGGTTTTTGTTCACCCTAATGCTCAAAACCTCAGGCTTTTGCATTGGTTTCATGACTTTAGGAACTAGGGTTCTTACCCTCTTATGCAGACCTTTATAGAATTGAATTCTCATGCTTAGTATATGATTTTTATCCTGTTTAAATGAATTATATCATATTTTCAATAATTTGCATGAGATTTTACAAAAAAATTGAAAATCAAGAACTTAGTCCTAATTTATAGTATTTTCTCATGAAATGGGTTATCTTAGAATCAAATTCAGAATATTAGTATTAATCTTTTAAATTGAGTTTAGTCAATTTTTAGTTGTAGTTTTAAGAAAATAATGATTTCAATTTAGTATAGTTCTGACACAGAAACTCAGAACTTCATTTTAAATGAGCTAGCACATCAGTTTGGGAGTAGTACTTAGCATCGAGTTGGACTAGAATTCAGCGTACCCTAAAGTCCCAAAACTACATGCCACTATTCAGCCCTTCAGTGGGCCTCAGCTTAGTGATCGCACCAGTCATGTATCTATACCTTGGTAATGTGTATTAGGTCTTCTTGATGGGGCGTATATATCAAACTCCACATTTAGCTCACGTGGTTTATGTCGGTTAACAGGCTCTCTCACAGTATCAATTTTAGTATTGTACATCAAGCTCTCGGTTTATGCTTTTACAACTTTTCATCATGTTTTGATAGTACTCTTGCATTTCAGATCTTTATGCATAACTATATGTTGGGCCTGTGTATTGTAGTTCAGTTCAGTTTAAACAACATACCAGTACTTTAGCATGTTTAATTATATAGTTATCTTGCATATCCCTTATGCTCAGTACATTCAAATTACTGATACATACTCTATGTGGTGCATCCATCATGATGTAGGTTCAGATTCTGAGGTTCAGCCCCGCGATTAGCTAGTGTCAGCTTCGTGTTGGCAATAACCAGTGGTAAGTCCAAGGGCGTATCTTTTTATGCTTTAGAGTTAGTTAGCTTGCTTTCATTTCTAGTATTTTGGAGTTAGCTGGGGGTTTGTCCAGCAACTCATCAGTAATAGAGGCTTTTGAACATAGCATTAGATTTTCAGCTTTTTCAGTCATGTTATCTTTCAGACTCAGATATTTTAATTCAGAGGTTTTCAGTCTATATTTCTGAACTCATATATTAAATTCAGTTTAGCTTCCACCTAGGTATTTATTTAAAATTAGAATACTTAGTTATGCCAGATCAAGGGTTAGCTTGGGATCACTTGTGATCCTAAGCACCGTGTTGCGTCTAGAGGGTAGCCTTGAGACGTGACACAAGTACGACTATTGTCATGCCCCGAGGCTACCCCCTAGATGCAACACGGTGCTTGGTGTCACAAGTGACCCCAAACTAACCCATGGCCTGGCATAACTAGACAATTTCTGATCAAGCATCCATTGTGCGGAAACTGAAAATAATTTAATATCTGAAGTGGGAAAGAACCCAAAATATGTCTGAATATGAAATATATATAGGATTATAATAAAGTCTGAAAAACAACACTAACAACTCAATAGCTGAATCTAGTCTATGTCTGAAGGCCTCTAACTGGCGAGTTACTGGGACATGCCCCCAGCTCACTCTAATAATCTGAAAACTGAAAAGTAAAGACTGAAAGTGAAAGCATGACTATCGTCCTCGAACTATGAGGACTCACTAATGAAGCTGCTAGGTATGGATTGGAAAATGAGCTAAGCACGGTCTGGATGCTGAGCGTCTGAACCTACATCATGAAATGATGTAGCACAAATATATGCGTCAGTACTTCGAATGTACTGAGCATGCAGGATATATAACCAAAGTTGTAAACATAAATAATGACATGGAAGTACATAGCATAAAACATGAACTGGAAGGTATCCAAAATGCAATAACCAAGTAACTGAACATGAATATTATAACATGCTAAGCTGAAATGAAATAACTGAATACATGGTCAATGCAATGCTGAGTCTGACTGTGGGAGATACTATTATCGACATACCCCAAACTGAGCTAACTATGGGGTCATCCTATAACCCTAGGTGGAAGGGTGTTCATACATTACCAAGGGTACGAACAAGTCTGACGTGGATCCACTGAACTGATGCCCACAAGGGACAGAGGTGTGCAACCTAATATGACAGCTGACCCCTCTCTATACCTACGGTGGCGCCGTAGTTCTGAGATTGGGAAACTTCTACTAAATGTCTTAGCCTAATTTGACAGCTAAGCCATTATCCTATCATCCGCTCGGTACTAAGTCTACTCCCAACGGAAATATAAGAAATGAAATGCAAGCTGAAACACTAGATAGCTCAAATATTGACAATTATCTGAGAATGCACATATATATACTGAAACTGATGACATTCTAATTCTGAAGCATAATTATCTGAATTATCTGCCTAGCAAGTATAATTTATGAATACTGAAATTAAGATAAGCTAGGGTTTGTGAGTCCTGTACAAGTGACTACGCTGATTCTCCAAGAAACATAAAGTATAAATCAGTATAACCAGTAGCATATGAATCATAATGAATCCCTAAGAGTTAGGAACTCTAGGTCTGAATAGTTCATGGAGAAACTGAAGAACTGGCTGAATCTAGAGACTCAATGGGTGAAAGGAACCCATTGATAAAATCCCACATACCTGGAGAAGAATCTATGGAGAAATCCCTTGGATTTTGGGGCTAAGCTTGAAGGAACCTTCTGCTTGTTGTTGAGCAAAACTATCGCCTTTTTTCTTTTTTTCTTTCTAAGTCTGATTAGTTTTTGGGAGAATGAGGAAATAAGAGTGAAAAATCCCTTTAATTTCTCCTTAAAACGACTAAGGTTCAAAATTAAAAGGGTAGGGAAAAGACTAGAATGCCTCTGAATTAATTTAAAAAAAGCTGCTAAAAATCGTGACTCAGGTACCATGACTTGGTTGACGAACCGTAGTCCTGGACGATGGACCATCAACTGAATCATGGTCTTGTGCATGAGTCTTGGGGGTTCTATGATCTGAGGATTCCACGAGTCCACAGGATGGACCGT
This sequence comes from Jaltomata sinuosa, assembly GCA_003996215.1. Taxonomy (NCBI): domain Eukaryota; kingdom Viridiplantae; phylum Streptophyta; class Magnoliopsida; order Solanales; family Solanaceae; genus Jaltomata; species Jaltomata sinuosa. The sequence goes on along the minus strand of QJPP01000485.1, from coordinate 215,125 downwards.
GATTCTGAACGATGGTTCGTTGTATGACTCGTGGTTCCTGGGACTTGGACTAAGGGTCCTCTGATGTTCTGGTTCCACGAGTCCATAGGACAGACTGTGGTCCTGAATAATGGTTCATCGTGTGACTTATAGTTGCTGGGCCCTGAACTGATGGTCCTCTATTTAAGGGGAACCACGAGTGACATGATGGACCGTGGTTCTAAACTATAGTCCATGATCCCATCCGTGGTTCTGAGTAAGGAAATGGGTAATTCTCTGATCTCTAGATCCACAAATCAAACGACGGTCTGTGGTCCTGGACTATGGCCCGTGATCTAACTTGTGGTTCCTGAGGCATGAACTGGGGGTCTAATGGAAATGAGAATTATGGTCAAGATGATGGAATGTGGTTCCAAACTACGGTGCGTGATTTTAAACGTGGTTCCTGGAAACTTAAATTTTTCTGAAATTTTTCTACTGAGTACGGCCCAGTAGCTGGTTCATATCCTGGGGTGTTATAATATCTCCCCCTTGGGATTATTCATCCTATAATGAAGAATAAACAAGCTGAGTTTTGAGGGAAAGAGTTGCAATCCCTACCAACTGAGTACTAGAAACTGATATCTAACTGAACCGAGTTCCATGGATATGCAAATATGCTGAAATACGAGAATAGCTGAGGGAACATGGTACTAGGACTGAAATACCTAAGAGTAAACTGAGAATTTGGAGGGGGATTATTACCTCAAGCTGAAACTGGATCAGAAGGGAAGAGGTGAGGGTACTTAGCCATCATGGCTGCTTCTGCTTCTCAAGTAGCTCCCTCTACAGACTGATTCCTCCACAAAACCTTTACTGAAGCGACTTTCTTATTTCTCAACCTATGAATCTGACGGTCAAGAATCTCAACTGAAACCTCCTCATAGGTGAGGCTATCTTTTACAATCACACTCTCTAAAGGTACTATCTATGCCGGATCACCCACACACTTCTTCAACAAGGAAATATAAAAGACTGGATGAACCGCTGCTAGTTCTGCTGGCAGCTCTAACCATAAGCCACATTACCAATCATTTTAAAATTCTTTAAGGACCTATATATCTGCGACTGAGCTTTCCTTTCTTGCTAAACCTCATCACCCCCTTCATGGGTATCACTTTCAGGAAGACCTAATCATCGATCTCAAACTCTAAGTCCCTTCTCCTCACATCTGCGTAGGACTTCTGACGACTCTAAGCTATTTTTGATCTTTCTCTAATGAGCTAAACTTTTTCCATAGCCTCATGGACTGAATCTGGTCCAACCAAGGCTGCTTCACCTACTTTGAACCAATCAACCCTACATCTACGCCCATAGAGTGCCTCATAGAGGGCCATCTGAATACTGGAATGGAAACTGTTATTATAGGCAAACTCTATGAGAGGTAGGTGATCATCCTAACTACTTTTGAAATTGATCACACAAGCTCTCAACATGTCCTCTAAGGTCTGAATAGTACACTCTGTCTGACCATTCGTCTGTGGATGAAATATTGTACTGAGATTTTGTAACATCTCAGGATTTAGACCAGCAGACAAACTCAGAATCCAGGACTTTCTGCACTTGTTGGTCACCACGGGTAGCTGCCTACTAAGCCAAGTCCCCTCCACCCGATGGGCGGCCACGATGGGGAACGCAGGTGCGATGGTCCGTGGGAACCCATCGTTGGGATCCTCCAGCAGCTTTGGCCTAAATTTCCAGTGCCCCGAAGGGCTACTCCACGGGCATCGTGGCTGCGATGGACCATGGAACTATGTCATCATAACCCTACAGAGTTTTAGATAACTTACCTGATGCCTTGGCCGATGGGCCATCGTGGGCACGACGCCCATCGGGTAGCCCGTGTGGTGACAATTCTTCTGCAGTTTTTTATCTTAAGTTAAGGGTAATCTAGTCTTTTCCCCTATTCTTTAACTCTTAAGTAAGGTCATTTTGACCATTTTTAGTAGGGTTTTATTCCCTAATAGCCTAAGCTTCTCATTCTAAGTCATTCTATTCCAAAAGAAAAAAGAGTTCCTCTTCTCCAAGTCTCAAGCTCTAAGCAAGAACCTCCATCTTCAAGCCTCCATTATTTTCAATCTAGCATAGAAAGCTTCAATTCAGGTATATGGGCATTCAATAAGGGATTCCTTTCACCCTTATACCCAAAACTCATGGTTTTCACTTTGATTTATGAATTCATGAAATTAAGGTTCTTACCCAAATTTGGGAAAAGCTTATGGGTTCAGTTTTAAAGTTTCAATTCATGACTTCTCACTGCTTATCTATGTTTTAATTGAGATTCCTTGAGTATTTTCAAAATCCCATGCATAAAGAAATATTTCTAGTATGATTTCATTAAATTGCATGTTTTCAAGTGAAATTTGGCATGTTTAGATAACATGACCTCAAGTATTATGAAATTGCATGCCTAATTCCCCAAGTTTTGAATTTTAAAAGAAAAGTATGTTTTGAATTATGGTATTGCTAAGTTGTAAGGATTTTTGAAGTATGAATCATTTGACATCATATATGTCTCTATGTTTTAAGAAAAGTTTGGCATCTAGATATGTCTACCTAAGCTAAGTGAATTGTATGGTATCAGATATACCCTTATGCTTTTCAAACAGATTTGGCATCAGATATGCCACAAGTATAAGTTGAGCTATAAGTATGTTTTAGGAGTAGTATTGAGCACCAAGTTGGATTGGGTGAGCGTACCCCTTATATATCCCAGAACTATGTGCCACCATAGGTTTTTTAAGTCCCCTATGTGGGCACCAGACACCGTGATCACACTAGTTATGCCTTTATACCCTAGCAAGGTATATTGGGTCCTCTCGATGGGGCGGATACATAAGATTCCATATAGCTCACATGGTCTATGTCGGTTAGAGAACCTCCCACAGAAACAGTTTCAGTTATTTAAATGCATTGACTCTTTGCTTTAAGATTTCAGAAGTTCCATTATTACTTATGGTTTTCAAGTATATTTTGCCTATGATATTGCATTGAGTCTTTCGTATTCTATCTTTCAAAATCATAGCATGATTTCAGTTTTAAAGTATGTACAATATGTTTACTTCAGATTTTGCATATTTCACATACTCAGTACATCTTATAGTATTGATGCACATCTTGCACTGCATCCTCTTGATGATGCAGATTTAGGTTTGGGTCCTCAGATTCGTAGCTAGAGGTTAGCCAGTGTCCCATCTTTAAGTAGTGAGTCTTCATACTTTGAGGACTAGTGTCAATTATCTATCTTTATGGTTTCTCTCTAGTATTTAGCGTTAGCTGGGGTATTGTCCTAGTAACTCATTATTCAGTTTAGAGGCTATCAGACATAGTGGAGAATCTATCATATAGTTTGGGTTATGGACATGGAGTCTTAAACCCCACCTCTTCAGTCAGTTCCTGTTGTGAATGAATTCCCAGAAGTGTTTCCCAAAGATTTGCCCAGAGTCCCTCCTGAGCGGGAGATCGACTTTGGAATAGATCTTCTTCCAGATACGCATCCTATCTCTATTCCTCCCTATAGAATGGCTCCCGTGGAGCTTAAGAAATTGAAGGATTAGTTAAAAGACCTCTTTGATAAGGGTTTTATCTGACCTAGCATCTCTCCATGGGGTACTCCAGTCTTATTAGTGCAAAAGAAAGATGGTTTTCTCAGAATGTGTATCGACTACCGTCAATTGAACAAGGTCACAATCAATAATAAGTATCCTATTCCTAGGATTAATTACCTGTTCGATCAGCTTTAGGGTGCTAGTTACTTCTCCAAGATCGACCTTAGGTTCGGTTATCATCAGCTTCGTGTTCGAGAGTGTGACATTCCAAAAATAGCCTTTAAAACTCGATATGGTCATTATGAATTTGTGATTATGTCTTTTGTACTAACGAATGCTCCTGTAGCCTTTATGGATTTGATGAACCGTGTGTTCAAGAAGTATTTGGATATGTTTGTGATTGTGTTCTTTGATGATATCCTTATCTATTCTCGGAGTAAGGAGGAGTATGCGAACTATTTGAGAGTGGTGTTGCAAACTCTCAAGGATCGATAGTTATTTGCTAAGTTTAGCAAGTGTGAGTTTTGGATGCAGTCTGTTGCTTTTTTGGGTCATATTGTGACTAGAGATGGTATTCGAGTTGATTCTCAAAAGATTGAGGCAGTAAAGAACTGGCCTAGACCCACTTCTCCGTCTGATATTAGGAGCTTTTTGGGTTTTGCTGGTTACTATAGGAGATTATGGAAGGGTTTTCTTCCATTGTTGCCCCATTGACTTGGTTGACTCAGAAGAAGGTTAAATTTCAGTGGTCTGATCTATGTGAGAAGAACTTTCAGGATTTGAAGACTAGATTGACCACAACTCCAGTGTTGACTCTACCCGAGGGCCTAGATGATTTTGTTGTGTATTGTGATACTTTTAGGATTGGTTTGGGTTATGTGTTGATGTAACTTGGCAAGGTGATTGCTTATGCTTCGAAACATCTTAAGATTCATGAGAAAAACTACCCTACTCATGATCTTGAGTTAGCAGCCGTAGTTTTTGCTTTGAAGATTTGGAGACACTACTTGTATGGTACTCACGTGGATGTATTCAGCGATCATAAGAGTCTTCAGTATGTGTTCATACAAAATGAATTGAATCTTCGTCAAAGGAGATGGCTTGAACTTCTTAAGGATTATGATATGAGTGTGCTTTACCATCTGGGTAAGGCCAATGTTGTGGTGGATGCACTTAGTAGATTATCTATGGGTAGTGTGTCTTCGGTTGAGGACGGTAAGAAAGAGTTGGCCAAGGATGTTCATCGACTTGCTTGATTAAGTGTTTGCCTTATGGATTCGACAAAAGGTGGTGTTATTGTTCAGAATGGTTCCGAATCATCTTTGGTAGATGAAGTGAGAGAAGCAAGATAGTAATCCTATTTTGCACCAGCTGATGGGTGTAGTCCATCAGAAAAGGGTAGAGATTTTCTCCCAAGAGGGAGATGGTGTGTTTTGATATCAGGATCGATTGTGTGTTCCTGACATAGATGGGTTGAGATAACGGATTTTGATAGAGGCTCATATCTCCAGGTATTCTATTCACCCCGGTGCCACCAAGATGTAACGTGACCTACTGGAAGTCTATTGGTGGAATGGAATGAAGGGGAGCATAGCAGGTTTTATGGCTAAGTGTGCCAACTGCCAATAAATGAAGGTAGAGTATCAGCGATCGGGTGGTATGACTCAGGATATTGACCTTTCTACTTGAAAGTGGGAAGCGATCAATATGGACTTCATTACAGGTTTGCCTCGTACCCGAAGACAGCATGATTCTATTTGGGTGATTGTCGATCAGATGACTAAGTCATCCCACTTCATGGCTATTAAGACTACGGATTCAGCAGGAGATTATGCCAGACTCTACATTCGGGAGATAGTCAGATTGCATGGTGTTCCATTGTCTATCATTTCAGAAAGGGGTACTCAGTTTACATCTCAGTTTTAGAAGTCATTTCAGAAAGGTCTTGGTACTCAGGTTAAGCTTAGAACAGCTTTTCACCCACAGACGGATGGCCAAGCAGAGCATACTATTTAAACTTTGGAGGATATGTTGAGAGCCTGTGTGGTTGATTTCAAAGGTAATTGGTATGATCACTTACCTCTTATCGAGTTTGCCTACAATAACAACTTCCATTCTAGCATCTAGCTGGCTCCTTATGAGGCACTTTATGGGCGGAGGTGTAGATCTCCTATTGGTTGGTTTGAGGTAGGTGAGGCAGCTTTGATTGGTCCAGATTTAGTTCATGAGACTATGTAGAAGGTTCAGATTATTACGAAGAGGTTGAAGACCGCTCAGAGTCATCAAAAATTGTATGCAGATATGAGGAGAAGAGAGTTGGAGTTTAAGGTTGATGATTGAGTATTTTTGAATATGCCACCCATGAAGGGAGTGATGAGATTTGGTAAGAAAGGGAAACTCAGTCCCCGCTATGTAGGTCCTTATCAGATTCTGAGGAGAGTTGGTAGTGTTGCTTATGAGTTGGATTTGCCATCAGATCAAGAAAATTTCATCCGATTTTCCATGTTTCTTTGCTGAAGAAGTGTGTTGGTGATCCGACCTTGATTGTGCCTTTGGGAGATGTGAGTATGAAGAATAATCTTACTTATGAGGAAGTTCCCGTGGAGATTCTTGATCATCAGATTCAGAGGTTGAGAAATAAAGAAGTCATTTCGGTGAAGGTCCTTTGGAGAAATCAGCTAGTTGAGAGAGCTACTTGAGAAGCAGAAGCAGCCATGAAAGCCAAGTACCCTCATCTCTTTCCTTATGATCAAGTTTTAGCTTGAGGTATTAGTTTCCTCCTTAATTTTTCCCTCCGACTCTTTTACGCCAGTTTTCCCCATGATCCTAGCATGCATTCATGCTTTTCAAAGTTAGTTCTATCATGTTTTAAGTTGAAAAGCTCGGTTTCATGTTTATCCTTCAGTTTTCCTATTTTGTTGCTTATGGGCTGTTTTCTCTCCAGTTTTCCTCGCTTAGTCTTCATTTGAGGATGAATGATCCCAAGGGGGAGATATTGTAACACCCCAGAATTTAGGCCAGCAGACAAACTCAGAATCCAGGACTTTCTGCAGATATTGGTCACCATGGGTAGCCATCACAGGCATCGATATCGCGACGAGTCATGGGGCGCGTCATGGGAAACCAGCCAGCGACTACTGATCCAAGTCCCCTCCACCCTATGGGTGGCCACAATGGGCGTCGCAGGTGCAATAGTCTGTGAGAACCCATCATCGAGATCCTCTAGCATCTTTGCCCCAACTTCCCAGTGCCCCAACAGGCTACGCCACGGGCATCATGGCTGCGATGGACCATGGGACCACGTCGTATAACCTTCCAGAACCCCAGAGTTTTAGATAGCTTACCCGCTGCCTTGGCCGATGGGCCATCATGGGCATGACGCCCGTCGGGCAGCCCGTGAGGCGATAATTCTTCTACAATTTTTTTATATTAAGTCAGGGGTAATCTAGTCTTTTACCCTATTCTTTAACTCTTAAGTGAAGCCATTTTGACCATTTTTAGTATGATTTTATTCCCTAATAGCCTAAGCTCTTCTCATTCTAAGTCATTCTATTCCAAAAGAAGAAAGAGTTCCTCTTCTCCAAGTCTCAAGCTCCAAGCAAGAACCTCCATCTTCAAGCCTTCATTCTTTTCAATCTAGCATAGAAAGCTTTAATTCTAGTATGTGGGCATTCAATAAGGGATTCGCTTCACCCTTATGCCCAAAACTCATGGTTTTCACTTTGATTTATGAATTCATGAAATTAGGGTTCTTACCCAAATTTGGAAAAAGCTTATGGGTTCAGTTTTAAAGTTTCAATTTATGACTTCTCACTACTTATATATGTTTTAATTGAGATTCCTTGAGTGTTTTCAAAAGCCCATGCATAAAGAAGGATTTCTAGTATGATTTTATTGAATTGCATATTTTCAAGTGAAATTTGGCATGTTTAGATAACATGACCTCAAGTATTATGAAATTGCATCCCTAATTTTTCAAGTTATGAATTTAGAAAGAAAAGTATGTTTTGAATTATGGTATTGCTAAGTTTTAAGGATTTTTGAAGTATGAATCATTTGACATCAGATATGTCTCTATGTTTTAAAAAAGGTTTGGCATCTAGATATGTCTACCTAAGCTAAGTAAATTACATGGTATCAGATATACCCTTATGCTTTTCAAACAGATTTGGCATCAGATATGCCACAAGTATAAATTGAGCTATAAGTATGTTTTGGGAGTAGTATTGAACACCGAGTTGGATTGGGTGAGCGTACCCCTTGTATATCCCAGAACTACGTGCCACCGTAGGTTCTTTAAGTCCCCTCTGTGGGCACAATACACCGTGATTACACTAGTTATGCCTTTATACCCTGGCAAGATATATTGAATCCTCTCGATGGAGAGGATACATCGAATTCCATGTAGCTCACATGGTCTATGTCGGTTAGAGAACCTCCCACAGAAACAGTTTCAGTTATTTAAATGCATTGACTCTTTACTTTAAGATTTCAGAAGTTCCATTATTACTTATGGTTTTCAAGTATATTTTGCCTATGATATTGCATTAAGTCTTTCGCATTCCAGCATGATTTCAGTCTTAAAGTATGTACAACATGTTTACTTCAGATTTTACATATCTCACATACTCAGTACATCTTATAGTACAGACGCACATCTTGCGTTGTATCCTCTTGATGATGTAGATTCAGGTTCGGGTCCTCAGATTTGTGGCTAGAGGTTAGCCGGTATCCTAGCTTTGAGTAGTGAGTCTTCATACTTCGAGGACTAGTATCAGTCATCTATCTTTATGGTTTTTGTCTGATATTTGGAGTTAGCTGGGGTCTTGTCTCAGTAACTCATTATTCATTTTAGAGGCTATCAGACATAGTAGAGATTCTGTATTTGGGTTTTAGATTTTGTTATGTTATATTGAGTTGTTGATGAATCAGTCTATTTATCTCCTCAGTTTGATGCTTCCGTTAAGTTTATCTATGTTTGTTTAAGTCATGCTTTAGCCAAGGGTTAACTAGAGATACTTGTGGTCCCGAGTCCCATGTTACGCCAAGGGGGTAGCCTCAGGGCGTGAAAGATTCACCTGAGTACCAAGACTTTTCTGAAATGATCTACAGAAATGAGATGTAAACTGAGGACCCCTATCTGAGATGATCGATAAGGGAACCCCATGCAACCTGACTATCTCATTGATGTAGAGTTGGGCATAGTCCTCCGCAGAATCTGTAGTTTTGACAACCAAGAAGTGAGCTGACTTAGTAACTCTGTCCACTATCACCCAAATAGAGTCATGTTGTCTGCGAGTATGCGGTAAACCCTTAATGAAATCCATGTTAATCACTCCCACTTCCAAATAGGAATGCTAATATCTTGAGTCACACCTCCTAGTTTCTGATGTTCTACCTTCACTTGCTGACAGTTGTGACACTTAGCTACAAAATCTGCAATGTCCCTCTTCATGTCGTTCCACCAATAAACTTCCCGTAAATCATGGTACATTTTAGTAGCATCGAGATGAATAAAATATCTGGAATTATGATCTTCTATAAGGATCTACTGCCTCAACTCACCCACATTAGGTACATATAAATGACCCTAGTAGTGAAGCACACCATCTCCACCTTGGGAGAAAACTTCTACTCTCTGCTGATGAACAACACCTTTCAGCTGAAGCAATATGGGATCACTGTCCTGTTTCTCTTTAACCTCTGCTACCAAAGAAGATTCTGACCCATTCTGGGCTATCACACCACTATTTATCGTGTCCATGAGGCAAAATCCTAAGCGAGCAAGCCTATGAATATCTCTGGCTAATTCTTTCCTCTCTTCCTCAACATGTGACACACTACCCATGGACAGTCTGCTGAGGGCATCAGCCACTACATTGGCCTTACCCGGATGGTAGAGAACATTCATATCATAGTCTTTGAGGAACTCAAACCACCTTCTCTAACGAAGATTCAACTCTTTATGGGTTAACACATACTGGAGGCTCTTATGATCTATGAACACATCAACATGAACACCATACAAGTAGTGTCTCCAAATCTTTAAGGCAAACACAACAGCTGCAAGCTCAAGGTAAATAGTCAGGTAGTTCTTCTCATGAATCTTAAGTTGTCTAGAAGCATATGCTATGACCTTACCCTGCTGCATCAAAACACACCCAAGCTGACTCTAGATGCGTCGCAATAAATCATGAAGCCATCTGAATCCTCCGGTAAAGTCAAAATGGGAGCTGTAGTCAACCTGGTTTTCAACTATAAGAAACTCTTCTCACACTCATATGACCACTGAAACTTGACCTTCTTCTGAGTCAACTTCGTCAATGGGGCAGCTATGGTCGAAAATCTTTCAATAAATCTCGGATAGTAACCAGCCAAACCAAAGAAACTCCTGATGTCTGTCAGAGAGGTGGGCATGTGCCAGTTCTTTACTGCCTCAATCTTCTGAAAATCAACTCGGATGCCTTTACTAGATACCACATGACCAAGAAAAGCAATTGATTTCAACCAGAACTCACACTTACTGAACTTGGCGAATAACGGGCGATCCTTGAGAGTCTGCAACACCGCTCTCAAATGATCTGCATGCTCCTTCTCACTTCGAGAATAAATGGGGATATCATCAATAAAGATGATGACGGACAAGTCCAAATATTGTCTGCACACTCTGTTCATCAAGTCCATGAAAGCAACATGAGCATTTGTTAGACCAAAAGACATTACTATAAATTCATAGTGACCATATCGAGTCTTGAAGGCTGTCTTCGGGATGTTACTATCTCTGACTCTGAGCTAATGATAGTCGGATCTAAGTTCTATCTTAGAGAAGCAACTAGCACTCTGAAGTTGGTCGAACAAGTCATCAATCCTAGGGATGGAATACTCATTCTTGATTGTGACTTTGTTCAACTGATGGTAGTCGATGCACATCCTGAGAGAACCATCTTTCTTACGCACGAAGAGAACTGGAGCACCCCATAGAGAGATGTTGGGTCTGATGAATCCCTTACCTAGAAGATTTTTCAACTGTTCCTTCAATTCCTTAAGCTCAGCTAGAGCCATTCTGTAAGGAGGAATCGAAATAGGCTGGGTATCTGGAAGGAGATCTATTCTGAAGTCAATTTCCCTTTCGAGGAACTCCGAGAATATCTTTTTGAAACACTTCTGGGAATTCATTCACCACTGGTACTGACTCGAGAGTTGGGGTTTCAGAGTTGGAATCCTTAACCCGAACAAGATGATAGATATACCCTTTGGAAATCATCTTTCTAGCCTTAAGGTAAGAGATAAATCGACCTACAGGCATTGAGGTACTACCCTTTCACTCTAAGACTGGCTCGTTTAGAAACAGGAACTAAACGACCCTAGTTCTGCAATCGACTGAGGCATAACAAGAATGTAACCAATCCATGCCTAGGATAATATCGAAGTCAGTCATTTCTAACTCTACAAAATCAATTGAGGTGACTTTATGGGAAACTATGACAGGGCAATTTTCTGTATACCCGCCTAGCTATAACTGGGTCACCAATTAGAGTAGAGACTGATAAGGGTTCTGGGAGGATTTCTGGACTGACACCAAATTTTACTGCTATATAAGGAGTTACAAAAGAAAGTGTAGACCCTGGGTCTAACAATGCATAAACATCTAAATGGAAGACTTGTAATGTACCCGGGACCACATCGAGAGAATCCTCCTGGTCCTGTCGAGTCTGAAGGGCATACAACCTATTTTGGCGCTGACCACCGCCTATACTAGACGAGGCACCCTGATGAGTGGGCGACCCACTAGAGCTGCCGTAGAACTGTCCTGATTCTGTGGGCGAACATCCTTGCCCTTCTGAGAAGTTGCTGGACAATCCCTCGTCCTATGGTCTGGTTTGCCACATCCAAAGCAATTTCCACTACCTGTCATACACTTACCCTGGTGGTTTCTACCACACTTCTTGTAAACTAGATGAGTGCGCCTGCTAGTAACTGTACCCTGGGACATAGAACCTGGCACTCTATCCCGTCGATCTTGTCTAAACTTAGGCACTGGGGCACTAGTAGAAGACTGAGCTGGAGCTGAAGATTTTTGACGGAACTGAGAGCGATTTCCACACTCTAACTTCTGCTGAGAGTATCTGAAGTCACTTGTTCTAGCTCTCTTACTATCTCCTCCCCTCTAGTTGATTTTCTCCTCCTCGATCTGCTGAGCATAAGTAACCAACCTAGAAAAATCTATCTCCTTAACCAGCATAGCAGTCTTCCACTCCTTGACCACATCATCGAACACACTAGATACGAACTTACTCATAAAGGCTCTGGAGTCAGCTACTATTGCCGGAGCATACTTAGACAACTGAGTAAACTTGAGTGCGTACTCCTTCAAACTCATATCATTTTGCTTCAAGTTGATGAACTCTTGGACCTTGGATTTCCTGAGATCAAGTGGAAAGAACCTGACCAGAAATGCAGTCTTGAAGTGGTTCCAATCCACTGGACCTGCATTAGTACAATGAGACTCCTTCTACTGCTGATACCAAATATAAGCCACTCCCTCCAGCTGATAGGCGGCTAAATCTACACTCTCGATAGGAGTGACACCCATAATATATGTTACCTTCTGAATGTCCTCAAGAAACTCTTGTGGATCTTCTTCTGATTTAGACCCATGAAATTGCAGAGGGTTCATCCGAGTGAAGTCCCAGACTCTAGTTGCAGCAGTGTTAGTCTGGGGTAGAGCTGGGGCCACAGCCTGCTGATTGACCTGAGTGGTCATGACCTGAGCAAGCACCTGAAAAGCAGCCCTGAATTTTGCATGAGTGACTTGCTCATTCAGAGGGTCTGCTGGAGCTGCTGGTGCTGGCTGATTTCTGGCGTTGGCTTTTCTAGGAGGCATTTTCTGTAACATAAAGAGCATGAGTTAGAAGGAGATTAAATAGAGTTCATACTCTATAGCACGAACTGGAAAGGAAGAAGGGAAGTTTTTCCTAATGACATCTCATAGCTTCTCCCCCATAGGTGTGGCATGTTTCACACCATGAAGAAGACTCTACTCGATGTGGCTTTCAGACACCCTAGGACACTTGAACCTGATGCTCTAATACCAAGTTTGTCACACCCCAAAGGTACCCCCTAGACGCAATATGATGTTTAGTGTCACAAGTGACCCCAAACTAACCCATGGCCTGGCATAACTAGATAATTTCTGATCAAGCATCCACTGTGCGGAACCTGAAAATAATTTAATATCTGAAGTGGGAAAGAATCCAAAATATGTCTGAATATAAAATATATATATAGGAGTATAATGAAGTCTGAAAAATAACACTAACAACTCAATAGCTAAATCTAGTCTATGTCTGAAGGCCTCTAATTGGCGAGTTGCCGGGCTATACCCCCAGCTCACTCTAATAATCCGAAAACTGAAAGGTAAAGACTGAAAGTGAAAGCATGACTATCATCCTCGAATGTCATGCCCTATTTTTACCAAGGTTAGATAAAGCACAACTTATGGACTCTAAAAGATTTTAATTATGTACAGAGTCGCCACCTAATTTTTAAGGAAAATAAGGAAACCTATTTTTTATTATTGACATGTATGACTCGCATTTTAATCTGCGAAAAAACCATTTGAGATTCTAGGTAAGGGTTCAAGTTATTCCGAAGGGAAGGTGTTAGGCATCCTTCGAAATCCACAAATGTGGTACCCGACTAAACTTAATTTTTAAAGAGAGAGGAGGTAAAACATCATTTTTGTAAAAAAAATATAAATATGAACAGTAGAAAATATATGTATACAAGTTTAAAATATATGCCTAAGAGTATAAAAAATGTACTTTTATATGTATGAGAAAACTTATATGTATGAAAATTTATATGTAAGAAAGTATACAAAAGAGTGTAACAGAATGTATATTGTTAATATGAAAAGTATGTAAATATGTAGATGTAAGTAGATACTATTACGAAATATATATAAAGAAAATGTGTAAGTAATGTATGTTAAATACATTGAGCAAAGAATGTAAAAGAAATGCATTGAAAAGATTGTACAATAATTACATCGAGTGACTTGCGTTTTTATGTAAATATTGTTTCACTTTTGCAAGAAAAAATGAGTTTAAGAATGAGAAAGGAATATTAATTTAAAAATGTTTTTAACAAAAGAATGTGTAAAAGGATTATTTGTAAAGCTTAGGTAAACTAATTAGAAGGAAAAGAAAAGAAAAGACGTCCTAATGTTTGCGTAACGTAAAAAATATGAATTAATTAACTTAAGTATCTAAGTTAAATTGATTTGTTTATAAAAGTATTTACGACTTAAAGTTTTGCCTAAGCGCGTAAAATAGATAAGTAAATAAAGGGACACTCCCACCCGACACCCCAAAAGTAAAGTTTTCACTATATTTTAGTTTTTGTACAATTACAAGAGTTACAAAGATATAAATAAAGCAATGAATTTTAGGGAGATCTTCAAACTCCTTTTAATTATCGTCTTCGGAGAGCATCCTCACGTACCTGTATAAACACTTAGTAAAAATATTAATAACAAATAAATATTTACCAAAATAAGTCAAGAAATACATATATGTATGTAAATATAAGAAAATAGAATTTTATTGTAGTATGGGCTCAGATATGTAGTTGTATTAAGTTTTAGATACGCCATGGCTGCGAAACATCGGTTGGCCACCCGAGATCACCTCGCCAAGATGCGGATCATAAAACTTTTTATTTCGTCTTGTAATAACAAGATTTCGTCATCGCCCAATATTTATTTTTTCTTGCTACGCATGTATATATGTATCCGTCTTTTATATTGTGGAGGCCTCAAAAATCGACGGGAGTTTTTTCATTGGCCAATGTAGTGTAGTATTTGTTCGATATCAGCGTAATATCAAAAATAGTAAAGAGCACGGACAAAATCGTCCAAACAGCCCCAAAATCGGTTAAAACAGTACCGAGCAAAAACCCAACTCCGGAGTAAATTTTCCGGGTGAAAAATGACATAAAAAATCAGCAAAACAGTCCAACAATAGCAACAAAACACAGCAGTAAAACAGTGGTGAGCAAGACGAATTCAACACCGGCAAGATCAAAGCAACGACCAAACAAGGTCCAAAATTGAAACCAAAAAGGGTGTAAAATCAGTCCACAACAACCACTAGTAGAAGTAGATAAGTTCCTGAAAATAGTAGATAAACATAGCACAACAATAAAGATCTGAAAAAAATGGAGGTTGTCGGAGCATTGTTTTTTCCGTCAACGAATCAAACCATAAGGAACCTATAGAATCCGACCAAAAATCTGGAAAATAAGCATATATTGATCACATAAACAAGATATCGGAAACCATGAAGAGAGAAGGCAGTGGGTGGCGTTGCTTCAACGGCCTCGCCGGAGCAACGCCGGAAACAAAAAGATCCGGCCAGATCCGCATACCTCAACGCCATGTTTTCCGGCGTGGTAGCGGCAAAACGACGGGGAAGGGAAAGAAGGGAGAGGGGCGTTGGTGGCCGTGTGGTGGAGTGCTCGCCGGTCACCACCTCCGGTGAGGCAGCGACATAAAGGGGAGAGCGGGGAGAGAGAGAGCAGGGGGCGTTGGTGGTGGCTCATCGTCTCCGGCCGCCGGTGATCAATTCCGGCGGCGGCAGCGAGAGAGAGAGCAAGAGGGAGCAAGATATCTGATGGGTGTGTGTATCTCTGTAGAGTGTAGCGTATGTATGTGTATATAGTGTGTAAATGTGTGTGTTTGTAGTGTAGTGTGTAGAGTAGGTGTGTGTGTAGTGTGTGAATGTGTGTGTGTATATTTTTTTGTCCCCTAAAATAAAATGCCCCCTCCCCCCCTTTTATAATATAAAACAAAACCCCCCTTTGCCCCAAAAATAAAAGACTAATCTTTTTTATTTTTTGGTTATTATCCGATAGATTATTTACTCTATTAACCAATGTATAAAGTTTATTAACCGATGGACGATAGCCCTAATCAGTCATGTCAAATGTCACCTTTATTAAAGATGACAAGACCTTGACTTGACCCAAATTATTAACCAATGCACAAGGTTATTAACTAGAGGACGATAGCCGTATTCAGTCATGTCAAATGTCACCTTTATTAAAGATGACAAGACCCTGACTTGACTGATTCGTTGCTCTGCGTATTAGAATTAATTGCTCCGACCTCTTGTGCTTGCGGAATGTATTAGAGAATATAAATAATGTACAAAAATGTGTGCATTGGTATGTGATAAAAAGAAATAAAATAAAATGTAATGTGTTTTAAATGATTGAAATTGTAGTATTTGTATTGTGTACGTGTGCGGATGACTGTAAAAAATATTGCGATTGTCAAAATTGTATAATGACAATAAATTGATAAAATCCTAATATTTACCAAATAAAGGATAATTATCAATAAATTGTGAGAAAATAAAATATATCAATAAATTGATAAAATTCCTAAAATAAGGATGATTATCAATAAATTATTATATTTCATGAAAAATGTGTAAAAGATGTATTTTGTGCTCTTTAACGATCAGGAAACCTGAAGACGTTAATTTTAAGCACGGAGAGCCAAAATTGGGTGTCAACAGTTTGCCCCTTTTCGACTAAAGATGATGTAAGAATCTTTGGGTGAAAACGTTGACATGAAGCCAATTTTGCTCGACAAAGAATTATGATGAAAATATGGCCGAACTCTGATTTAGAGTTGCCTACATACCTCGAATTACACGAAGATCAGGCCAGGTGTAGTTCAAAAGTTGAGGCAAATTACCTCTTGTCCTATTGTTCGGGGTGGACGACCCTGGAAAAAATAATTAAAGGAAAAGACTATTTGGGAACAGAAGCATTTACATATTCCCAATGTCTCTTTCAAAATTGCCCCAATGTCGAGCTGTGAGACGCTGGGGATGCAAGATTGTGTACTTGCTGGAAAAAAGAATGATTATGATGCCTGCTCCGGTTTGTGTGCCGAAGCGTTAATTTGTGTGCCAAGATCCTGATGCATGCTCCGGTTTGTGTGCCGGAGCGTTAATGAAATGGAGTCTTGGGTTGTGTACCAAGATCTCAATGCATGCTCCGGTTTGTGTGCCGGAGCTTAATGAAATGGAGTCTTGGGTTGTGTACCAAGATCTCAATGCATGCTCCGGTTTGTGTGCCGAAGCGTTAATGAAATGGAGTCTTGGGTTGTGTACCAAGATCTCAATGCATGCTCCGGTTTGTGTGCCGAAGCGTTAATGAAATGGAGTCTTGGGTTGTGTACCAAGATCTCAATGCATGCTCCGGTTTGTGTGCCGAAGCGTTAATGAAATGGAGTCTTGGGTTGTGTACCAAGATCTCAATGCATGCTCCGGTTTGTGTGCCGAAGCGTTAATGAAATGGAGTCTTGGGTTGTGTACCAAGATCTCAATGCATGCTCCGGTTTGTGTGCCGAAGCGTTAATGAAATGGAGTCTTGGGTTGTGTACCAAGATCTCAATGCATGCTCCGGTTTGTGTGCCGAAGTGTTAATGAAATGGAGTCTTGGGTTGTGTACCAAGATCTCAATGCATGCTCCGGTTTGTGTGCCGAAGCGTTAATGAAATGGAGTCTTGGGTTGTGTACCAAGATCTCAATGCATGCTCCGGTTTGTGTGCCGAAGCGTTAATGAAATGGAGTCTTGGGTTGTGTACCAAGATCTCAATGCATGCTCCGGTTTGTGTGCCGAGCGTTAATGAAATGGAGTCTTGGGTTGTGTACCAAGATCTCAATGCATGCTCCGGTTTGTGTGCCGGAGCTTTGAATGTAAATACCCGCATTAGAAGGTGGGCGCCTGTAAAAGTACTGAGATGTAAATACCCGCATTAGAAGGTGGGCGCCTGTAAAAGTACTGAACTGTAAATACCCGCATTAGAAGGTGGGCGCCTGTAAAAGTACTGAAATGTAAATACCCGCATTAGAAGGTGGGCGCCTGTGAAGGAAGAAAACTTTTTGATTGATTGATTTTTTTTATTTTTTTTTTTTTTTTTTTTAAGAAATGTTGAAAAGAAAATCATGTCTTGACTTTCAGTTGGTACCAACAATTAGTCTTATGCATAAGAATTCCACCATCTTTCCCAGCTAAACCGAGATCAACTTCGGGTAATTCCAATAGTTTCAAATGGTACCTCAGACGTACCTAAGTATCGACAAGATTTGTTCTTCTTGATTCAAACAAAGATTTTGAACTATACCTTTCCTCATGTTTCATGTGCCTCACCAAAAGAAAGTCCTATTCTTCACACATTTGAGTATTTTGATTTTAGGACATTTTGAGAAGTGCACTCACACTCAGAAGGATGTTCAATGTATGCAATTGTGATACCATAGGCTTGGCCTTCATGTAAGTATCCACTAATGTGAGAACACTTGAAATAGGATCATGTAGGGCTTTTATCAGCTTGTAATGTAGGCTTGGGGATGGATAGGATATTATTTGGGAAAAAAGTGATTAATCCTCCCTTGAGCATGCACTATATTTGTGCTTTGACATTTGTTGCATTTGGACGCTTGATCTTCTTTGTCTCGTAGTCCCTTTCTTTGAATTTGTATCGACTTCTTTTCGTTGTTGGAGTCCTTTTTCCCCTTTTGGAGTTCTTTTCTCTTTTTTTTTTTTTTTTTTTTTTTTTTTTTTTTTTTTTTTTTTTTTTGAAATTTCTCCACATTTGTTGGAGTGTTTTTCATTATATATTTTTTGGGGGGGATTTCTCCATGTTTTGATTTGTGGGGAATTTTACTCCTTCTTTAAAGTCGTATTTTCATCTTTATTCCTCTGGGACTTTGCATCTTCTGCCTTTGGCATCTTTGATCTTGAATCTTTGTCCGCAATTTGCACATTTTAATGCGCTCAGGGAGGTCGGGCCAAAAGAGGGTAGTGCATGTAAGCACTCAGAAAGGTATAGGCTGAGATGTGGTTGTTCAAAGAAAAGGCTTTAGGCTCAAAGGGGGAATGCTAGGGATAATGTCATTTGGTAGGTTATGAAAGGCTTAATCGGGTCAAAGAAGGCCTACGATCCTTTCCCAAATCAAGTGTAACTCAGTATTTTGCCTCAACAAACATTTAGGCCAAGTTCTAGATCATCAATGCAATGCAATGAATTAATCTAATGCTCGCCACACAATGCACACGAAACGATGAGGTTGGTTTTGTTCTTGTCTTAGATGCATGCAAGAGAATTTTTCGAGTGTCACTAAGGTGCTATTAAGAGGTACCAAAAGAATCTATGGTTTACCACGAAATTGGTCCTCTTCATCATACCATTTGTTCTTTCTCATGCACACTTCTAACTATGTTGGTACCAACCAAGTCAAAACTTTCATTTTTTTTTATTTTTTATTTTTTTTTTTTTGGGGAAAAATGAGACCGAACCCTTATGAGGGTTGCCTACGTATCTTGTATGAACAAGAATCAGGTCTGTGTAGTTCAAGAGGATAGGGTATAAGATGTAAAGTAAAAAAAAATAAACTCCTTTTTTTTTGTAAATGATTACCGAATCCAAGAAGGACTGCCTACGTATCTCATTGAGATGAGAATCAGGTATGCGTAGTTCATGAAGATACGAACTAAAATGTATGTACACATTTTTTGTTTGTTTTTCCAATAAGGAATACCGAACCCAAGAAGGGCTGCCTACGTATCTCATCGAGATGAGAATCAGGTTCGCGTAGTTCGTGAAGATACGAACTAAAATGTATGTACACATTTTTTCGTTTTTCTAATAAGGAATACCGAACCCAAGAAGGGCTGCCTACGTATCTCATCAAGATGAGAATCAGGTTCGCGTAGTTCGTGAAGATACGAACTAAAATGTATGTACACATTTTTTTTCGTTTTTCTAATAAGGAATACCGAACCCAAGAAGGGCTGCCTACGTATCTCATCAAGATGAGAATCAGGTTCGCGTAGTTCGTGAAGATACGAACTAAAATGTATGTACACATTTTTTTTTCGTTTTTCTAATAAGGAATACCGAACCCAAGAAGGGCTGCCTACGTATCTCATCAAGATGAGAATCAGGTTCGCGTAGTTCGTGAAGATGCGGTACCAAATGTATGTGCAGAAAAGAATTCACCTCTAGAAGGAATATAAGTCAAAAAATTAAGATATTTACCGAATATAAAAAATATGTATAAAAAATAATGCAAAGATATAGACAAACTCGGAGCGATGCCTCGTATGTCGAGTGTTGGTGATGTCCTCGATGAGAGTGTCTCCCGACTGTTTGTGAGGATGATCGTTGTTGTGATTTCCCAATTGTTTATGGAGATCGTCCATTATCGTGATCGTCTCCAATTGTTGTTTGAAGATGCCATATTGTGGCCCCTCAATTATTTACGAGGGCACTCATTGGTGTGTCCGTCCCCGATTAAGTGGGGACGGTTCTCCTGTAAAGGAATAAGAAAGGAGTGAAAGTAGGAAAGTCATGAAAAATAATATAATTACACGGTCAAAAACTCCCCTGATTTGTCTGTCCCATTGAATATGGATGCCTCAAAAAGTTCGAGGTCGGATGTTATCTCATGTGAAGTTCAGAGATTATTTAACTTCTTCAGACTCGACTCCTCTCTTTTTATTGCTTGATATCCTATGATAGGCGCGCCTACAAAGAAAATGAGCCAACTTGTGTTGAACCCTTAGATTTGGAAAGTGAAAGTGATTTACCGTAGTTCCATGGCCTACGACATTTGAGAGGTTTGAAGAGAGACTTAGGTCTTCAGATTTTGAGACTAAAGTCGAATGGAGATTATGGTAAGAGTGATATTGATAATCTTGAATTTTGGACTTGAGGGAATTGATTGACGCTTGTCATTATTTTTTTTTAAGGGTTGAGAGCGTCAGTGGACCATTCCAAAATATTTGCCCCAGTTTGCAATCCTAAAAAAAAATCATTTTAGAATAGCAGGAAGACCGAACCCTTATGTAGGATTGCCTACATATCTCACCAAGATGAATTAAGATGAGAATCAGGTCAGGACGTAGTTCAGAATGAATCCATGGGTGTGATATGTATGATTGTCATGAACTGGTGGTTATTCTTGAAAAGTGATGTGACAGGCGGCTGTGAGGAACTAATTACAGACAAAGAGCTTTAAAAATACTTTGATCAGACAATCAAGATGACGGATGTAAAAAGATAGACAGAGTTTTGTCACTACTCTACTACGCTGAAAATATTACAAAGAAAGAGAAGCATGGCAAATATTTGATATTACTTCGCCCCTGTCGGAAGAATTGAATGACTGGGAGAGTGTTGAACTCTTGATTTTGAAAGTGAAGGCCAAAATGTCACATTTCATAATCTAAGATGATTGAGAGAAAAAGAAACTTATGTCCCATGTTCTAGGATCAAAGTCGAGTGAAGGTTTGAATGTAAGGCCAATATTGACACTGATGTCAGAGAGATTTGGATTTGAGGGAAACTGTTGATTTGCGCTGTCAACAGGACTTTGGAGAGGGTATTTGAATTGTTTCAAAAATTTGCCCCAGTTTTTAAAATCCTGGAGAAATTATTTTGAAACAATGGAAGACCGAACCCTTATGTAGGGTTGCCTACGTATCTTGCTAGGACAAGAATCAGGTCAAAACGTAGTTCGAACTGATACCTAGTTGTATGTGAGTTGTATAATTACTTTGAGCGATTGTATTGAAAAAAGTAAAGCTATGAGTGAGTTTGGACAAGAAAAAGGTACGGTATAAAAATGAAAAGAATGTACAAGGCTGTATTGAAAATTTCTTGAAAAAGAATGATGAAATCCAAAAGAGTGATCGTAAAGATCGATATTGGGTATAAAAAGGATTGATAAATTGTGAAGGATGATCTTAGAGATCGAGAACGAATGTGAGGAATTGAAGATCGACAATGGGAATGGGAAAGAATGATAAATTGTGAGGAATGGTCTTAGAGACCGAGAACGAATGTGAGGGATTGAAAAGGTCCTAGGCTCAACACAAGTTAACCAAAATCGTCAGACAAAATGGACGAGGACGAAGATGACATGTGTACATATATGTATAAACCAAAAGTATGCACAAAAATATAAAAACGCAGAATATATAGTCATCAAAGGGCAAGTATCAATTAAAAATATATAACAAATAAAGAATAAAAATTAATTCGACTAAAGTAACGATCGTATGTACAACGGCCTAAGGATTCTAAGAGTAGATTCACCTAAGCTGATAAAGAATATTCGGACAACTGCGAGAAAATGCGTAGTAATTTGAACGCACTAACTCTGAAGCTAAGGAATCCAAAGAAGTTTTGGAGGAGCGCGAAACACTCCTCGCGTGAACCACAGTATGTGATAGTGTACGGCCAAGACTCGATAGAAGTGATGTGATAATTAAATAAATAATGTGTAGCAATATTTTGAACATATATCTATATTATAAAGTAAATAATGAATCAAAGAATAATTAATATAAATATTATGTGTAAGCGAAAACTAAAATTTATCTGTACAATACAAATAACATATACTATTCATAGTGTGCAAAAGATAATTGAAAAATTAAATAATCAATATATAAAATATGAATAGAAATACCTCCCTCAATTGAAAAATTGAGTCTATGATGGTTAGAACCTGGTTCTTATCCCCAGCAGAGTCGCCATTCTGTCATGCCCTATTTTTACCAAGGTTAGATAAAGCACAACTTATGGACTCTAAAAGATTTTAATTATGTACAGAGTCGCCACCTAATTTTTAAGGAAAATAAGGAAACCTATTTTTTATTATTGACATGTATGACTCGCATTTTAATCTGCGAAAAAAACCATTTGAGATTCTAGGTAAGGGTTCAAGTTATTCCGAAGGGAAGGTGTTAGGCATCCTTCGAAATCCACAAATGTGGTACCCGACTAAACTTAATTTTTAAAGAGAGAGGAGGTAAAACATCATTTTTTGTAAAAAAATATAAATATGAACAGTAGAAAATATATGTATACAAGTTTAAAATATATGCCTAAGAGTGTAAAAAATGTACTTTTATATGTATGAGAAAACTTATATGTATGAAAATTTATATGTAAGAAAGTATACAAAAGAGTGTAACAGAATGTATATTGTTAATATGAAAAGTATGTAAATATGTAGATGTAAGTAGATACTATTACGAAATATATATAAAGAAAATGTGTAAGTAATGTATGTTAAATACATTGAGCAAAGAATGTAAAAGAAATGCATTGAAAAGATTGTACAATAATTACATCGAGTGACTTGCGTTTTTATGTAAATATTGTTTCACTTTTGCAAGAAAAAATGAGTTTAAGAATGAGAAAGGAATATTAATTTAAAAATGTTTTTAACAAAAGAATGTGTAAAAGGATTATTTGTAAAGCTTAGGTAAACTAATTAGAAGGAAAAGAAAAGAAAAGACGTCCTAATATTTGCGTAACGTAAAAAATATGAATTAATTAACTTAAGTATCTAAGTTAAATTGATTTGTTTATAAAAGTATTTACGACTTAAAGTTTTGCCTAAGCGCGTAAAATAGATAAGTAAATAAAGGGACACTCCCACCCGACACCCCAAAAGTAAAGTTTTCACTATATTTTAGTTTTTGTACAATTACAAGAGTTACAAAGATATAAATAAAGCAATGAATTTTAGGGAGATCTTCAAACTCCTTTTAATTATCGTCTTCGGAGAGCATCCTCACGTACCTGTATAAACACTTAGTAAAAATATTAATAACAAATAAATATTTACCAAAATAAGTCAAGAAATACATATATGTATGTAAATATAAGAAAATAGAATTTTATTGTAGTATGGGCTCAGATATGTAGTTGTATTAAGTTTTAGATACGCCATGGCTGCGAAACATCGGTTGGCCACCCGAGATCACCTCGCCAAGATGCGGATCATAAAACTTTTTATTTCGTCTTGTAATAACAAGATTTCGTCATCGCCCAATATTTATTTTTTTCTTGCTACGCATGTATATATGTATCCGTCTTTTATATTGTGGAGGCCTCAAAAATCGACGGGAGTTTTTTCATTGGCCAATGTAGTGTAGTATTTGTTCGATATCAGCGTAATATCAAAAATAGTAAAGAGCACGGACAAAATCATCCAAACAGCCCCAAAATCGGTTAAAACAGTACCGAGCAAAAACCCAACTCCGGAGTAAATTTTCCGGGTGAAAAATGACATAAAAAATCAGCAAAACAGTCCAACAATAGCAACAAAACACAGCAGTAAAACAGTGGTGAGCAAGACGAATTCAACACCGGCAAGATCAAAGCAACGACCAAACAAGGTCCAAAATTGAAACCAAAAAGGGTGTAAAATCAGTCCACAACAACCACTAGTAGAAGTAGATAAGTTCCTGAAAATAGTAGATAAACATAGCACAACAATAAAGATCTGAAAAAAATGGAGGTTGTCGGAGCATTGTTTTTTCCGTCAACGAATCAAACCATAAGGAACCTATAGAATCCGACCAAAAATCTGGAAAATAAGCATATATTGATCACATAAACAAGATATCGGAAACCATGAAGAGAGAAGGCAGTGGGTGGCGTTGCTTCAACGGCCTCGCCGGAGCAACGCCGGAAACAAAAAGATCCGGCCAGATCCGCATACCTCAACGCCATGTTTTCCGGCGTGGTAGCGGCAAAACGACGGGGAAGGGAAAGAAGGGAGAGGGGCGTTGGTGGCCGTGTGGTGGAGTGCTCGCCGGTCACCACCTCCGGCGAGGCAGCGACATAAAGGGGAGAGCGGGGAGAGAGAGAGCAGGGGGCGTTGGTGGTGGCTCATCGTCTCCGGCCGCCGGTGATCAATTCCGGCGGCGGCAGCGAGAGAGAGAGCAAGAGGGAGCAAGATATCTGATGGGTGTGTGTATCTCTGTAGAGTGTAGCGTATGTATGTGTATATAGTGTGTAAATGTGTGTGTTTGTAGTGTAGTGTGTAGAGTAGGTGTGTGTGTAGTGTGTGAATGTGTGTGTGTATATTTTTTTGTCCCCTAAAATAAAATGCCCCCTCCCCCCCTTTTATAATATAAAACAAAACCCCCCTTTGCCCCAAAAATAAAAGACTAATCTTTTTTATTTTTTGGTTATTATCCGATAGATTATTTACTCTATTAACCAATGTATAAAGTTTATTAACCGATGGACGATAGCCCTAATCAGTCATGTCAAATGTCACCTTTATTAAAGATGACAAGACCTTGACTTGACCCAAATTATTAACCAATGCACAAGGTTATTAACTAGAGGACGATAGCCGTATTCAGTCATGTCAAATGTCACCTTTATTAAAGATGACAAGACCTTGACTTGACTGATTCGTTGCTCTGCGTATTAGAATTAATTGCTCCGACCTCTTGTGCTTGCGGAATGTATTAGAGAATATAAATAATGTACAAAAATGTGTGCATTGGTATGTGATATAAAATAAAATGTAATGTGTTTTAAATGATTGAAATTGTAGTATTTGTATTGTGTACGTGTGCGGATGACTGTAAAAAATATTGCGATTGTCAAAATTGTATAATGACAATAAATTGATAAAATCCTAATATTTACCAAATAAAGGATAATTATCAATAAATTGTGAGAAAATAAAATATATCAATAAATTGATAAAATTCCTAAAATAAGGATGATTATCAATAAATTATTATATTTCATGAAAAATGTGTAAAAGATGTATTTTGTGCTGTTTTAACGATCAGGAAACCTGAAGACGTTAATTTTAAGCACGGAGAGCCAAAATTGGGTGTCAACATCGAACTATGAGAACTCACTAACAAAGCTGCTAGGTACGGACTAGAAAAGAGCTAAGCGCGGTCTGGATGCTAAGCGCCTAAACCTACATTGTGAAATGATGTAGCATAAATGTATGCATCAGTACTTCGAATGTACTGAGCATGCGGGATATATACCCAAAGTTGTAAACATGAATAATGACATGGAAGTACATAGCATGAAACATAAACTGGAGGGTATCCGAAATGCAATAACCAAGTAACTGAACATGAATATCATAACATGCTAAGCTGAAAGGAAATAACTGAATACATGGTCAAGGCAATGCTGAGTCTGACTGTGGGAGATACTATTACCGACATACCCTAAGTTGAGCTAACTATCCTGTAACCCTGGGTGGAAGGGTGTTCATACCTTGCCAAGGGTATGAACAAGTCTGACGTGGATCCACTGAATTGACGCCCACAAGGGACAGAGGTGTGCAGCCTAATCTGACAGCTGACCCCTCTTTATACCTATGGTGGCACCGTAGTTCTGGGATTGGGGGACTGCTACTAAAGGTCTTAGCCTAATCTGACAGCTAAGCCTTTATCCTGTCATCCGCTCGGTACTTAGTCTACTTCTAATAAAAATATAAGCAATGAAATGCAAGCTGAAACACTGGATAGCTCAAATACTGACAATTATCTGAGAATGCACATATATACTGAAACTGATAGCATTCTAATTCTGAAGCATAATTATCTGAATTATCTGCCTAGCAAGTATAATTTATGAATACTGAAATTAAGACAAGTTAGGGTTTCTGAGTCCCGTACAAGTGACTCGCTGATTCTCCAAGAAACATGAAGTATAAATCAGTATAGGCAGTAGCATCTGAATCACAATGAATCCCTAAGAGTTAGGAACCCTAGGTTTGAATAATTCATGGAGAAACCAAAGAACTGGCTGAATCTAGGGACTCAATAGGTGAAAGGAACCCATTGATGAAATCCCGCATACCTGTAGAAGAATCTATGGAGAAATCCCTTAGATTTTGGGGTTGAGCTTGAAGGAACCTTCTTCTTGTTCTTGAGCAAAACTATCGCCTCTTTTCTTCTTTTCTTTCTAAGTCTGATTAGTTTTTGGGGAATGGGGAAATAAGAGTAAAAAATCCCTTTAATACCTCCCAAAATGACTAAGGTTCAGAATTAAAAGGGTAGGGAAAAGACTAGAATGCCCCTGAATTAATTCAAAGAAAGCTTCTGAAAATCGCGACTCAGGTACCACGACTTGGTTGATGGATCATAGTCCAGGATGACGGACCGTCAACTGAATCATAGTCTTGAATCTTGGGGGTTCTTTGATATGAGGATTCCACAAGTCCACATGGCAGACCGTGGTTCTGAATGATGGTTCGTTGTATGACTCATGGTTCCTGGGACTTGAACTGAGGGTCCTTTGATGTTCTGGTTCCACGAGTCCACAAGACAGACCATGGTCCTGAATGATGGTTCATCGTGTGACTCATGGTTGATGGTCCCTGAACTGATGGTCTTCTGATTAAGGGGAACCACGAGTGACAGGACAGACCATGGTTCTAAACTACGGTCCATGATCCCATCCATGATTCTGAGTAAGGAAATTAGTACTTCTCTGATCTTTGGATCCACGAATTAAATGATGGTCTGTGGTCCCAGACTACAGCCCGTGATCTGACTCATGGTTCTTGAGTCATGAACTGGGGGTCTACTGGAAATGAGAATTATAGTCAAGACGACAGACCGTGGTTCAAAACTACGGTCCATGATTTTAATCATGGTTCTTGGAAACTTAAATTTTTCTAATTTTTTTTGCTGAGTACGACCCAGTAGCTGGTTCATATAATGGGGTGTTACAACTACATCCTCAAATACTGCATGGAGTGCTAAACTCAGGGACACAACAAACATGAATGCAGGACCCCTCAAGCACAACGGACGAGTGATTCTAAACCTCAGGAAAAGAAAATTGCAGCCCCTAAACTCCCCCATGTCCACAAGTTTCAAAAAGGCAAGGCTAAATTTCTTTCAAGTGGGAAAGTTGTTGATGACCCATGCAATTGGAAAGTAGTTTCTAATAGGAAGACAAAAACAAATAGGGAACACAAATCTAAACTAGTAATGGAGAACAAGTACAGTGCATTAGGAGAAATAATAGAAGAAGGTAATAAAGAAGACTATGAAACTAGCACTATGTCACGGTGGGAGAGTATAACAACAAATATAGTTAATTACAATGCAGAGGAGACAACAGTTAACTCATCATCAAAGGAATCAAAAGAAGTTACAAAGGAACACTGCATTAACACAACAACAACAACAACTAGTAGTCTGCAAGCAGTAGATACTAATGAAACTCACTCAGACAGAGAGGCAGATGATATGCACAATATTAACACAACAGATGAAGGACAATCAATTAGCACCATTTCTATCACTCAAGATGACACTGCAGACCAACATTCCACAGCTGCTAGTCCTGAACAAGGAAATAAAGAATCAGAGCAGTCAGAAGGGGTATCAAGTTCTCTAACTGGGTTTATTTTCCAGCAAAAGGCCACTATAATTTGTAGTACTAGTTCAGCTCAACAACAGCAAGAGAAGCAAAAATCAGAAGATAAAGAGGATCAAGGGGATCATCGGAATTAATTTACAACAAATGCCTCCAACTCTAAGATAGCCATTGCAGAAATCCTTTTTGTGATTCACATGCTAGAGGAGGGCCGAGAATATAGAGTGGAAACCAACTCTCCAAATAAAGTTCTACATGAGACTCTCTCATAATATTGGGGAGGGACTGGAGATTGACACCACAAAGCAGCAGATGCCATAACAAATAAAAGAGGGAGAAGAGGGTAAGCAAGTATCAAAATCAGTAGCTACAGAGGCAGATCTCTCTCCAAGGATCACCAAATCTACAAAAAAGAGAAAAATAATGGCAATCTAGAAGATAATCTACCTACTAGAACCTTGCCAAAAAGAGGGGTCCAAAAACAGACATCTCAATGATGAAATCCTTTATTTGGAACCTCAGGTCTATTAAGACCCATAAGGCTTTCCAAAGGGTTCAAATGATGAATAAGCACCATAAATTCACATTCATTGCATTGTTAGAACCCTTTCAAATGCTAGACACATTAACAAATATAGAAAAAGGTTGGGGATGCTACTTGCCAAAGCAAACTGCAATGGCAAAATTGGGTTTTTTGCCAAAGAAGGGCTGCATGTAGATATTGTGATGGATACTGCTCAACACATCACTGTGAAGTTTCACAATCAGAGTTTGGAAAAAAAAATTATGCCACTTTGGTGTATGCCAAATGTGATGCTATCTAAAGAATGTTGTTGTGGGAGGACATAAACCAACTATCACAAACCATACATGAACCATGGATCATAGAAAGAGACTTCAATATGGTTTTAAATGAGGAAGAGAATATTGAAGGTTTACCTATTCAACCTATGGACTATGATGATTTTGCTAGTTGTATCACCTCTAGTGAGCTTGCAAAAGTCAATTTCAGAGGAAGTCCATTTACATGGTGGAATCGCAAGGTAGGAAATGATTGCATTTTTGAGAGACTAGATAGGTGTCTGATGAATCAAACGATGCATACTTGGTTTCCTGACTTAGAAGTCGAACACCTCTCCAAAATTGGATCTGACCATGCCCCCATGGTGCTCACTTATGATGAAAGCTCAATCTCTGTTAAGAAACCTTTCAAGTTTCTTAAATTTTGGGTGGAACATGATTCTTTCAAGGAGGTAGTGGCCCAGAATTGGTCAACAAAAGAGTCAAAAAATCCTGTAATAAATTTTAAGTTGAATCTGAAGAAAATGAAGATAGTTCTAACCAAGTGGAGTAGGAAAGTCTTTGGGAATATTTTCAAATAATTAACAATAAGGGAGGATATTGTTAAAATCAAAGAGAATTATTTGAATAAGATCCAACAAGTTTGAATAGAATGGTTATGCAGAAAGCTCAAGCTGAATTCAAGAAATACCTACACTTTGAAGAGGAGTATTGGAGACAGGATATGATTGGTTTAAAGATGGAGAAAGAAATACAAGATTCTTTCACAGTGTAGTCAAGGGAAGAAGAAAGACGCTTCAGCTTACTAAAATAAAAAATGATCAGGGGATTTGGATTTAAGATAATGACCAGATAGTAGTAGAAACTATCAATTTTTATAAGCAACAATTCACCAAGGAAAGAGATGCCACTGATTTCTCATTGTTAAGACATATCCCTCAAGTTTTAACAATGGAGGAAAATCTTTCTTTATGCACAGATCCTACCTTGGAGGAAGTTAATAATTCAGTTTTCAACCTAAATGGAGAGAGTGCTAGTGGTCCTATGGGCTTTTCAGGAGTATTCTATCAAAGTTATTGGGAAGTAATAGGGTCTGATCTTTTAAAGGTGGTGCAAAAATTCTTTGTTGGAAACTCGTTGACAAAGTCTGTTACTCATACAAATCTTGTTCTTTTGCCCAAAAAAATAACATTAGAACTTTCTCAGATCTAAGGCCAATAAGTTTGAGTAACTTTGCCAATAAGGTGATTTTCAGGGTGGTTCATGATAAGTTGGAAATAGTTCTACCTAGATTAATTTCTGTTATCAGTCAGGTTTTGTCAAAGGGAGAAATATTATTGAGAATATCCTTCTCACTCATGAAATTGCTTCTGATATTACCAAGAGACAAAATCTGGCCAATGTCATCATCAAGATAGATATGACAAAGGCTTATGATAGGATTTCTTGGTTCTTCTTAATGAAAGTCCTGAGAAAATGGGATTTTGCAACAGCTTTGTGAATATGATTTGGAGGCTAGTGGCTAATAATTAGTACTTAGTTCTCATTATCAGGCAAGTACATAGTTTTTTTCACTCTACTAGTGGTGTCAAACAGGGTGACCCTCTATCACCTGCTCTGTTTATTATAACAGCAGAAGTTCTATCTAAAGCTCTGAATGCTCTATTTGATCATGGGCAATATATGGGATATGGCATGCCCAAATGGAGTACCAATTTGAATCATCTTTCTTATGCAAATGATATCATTATTTTTGCCTCAGCCCATGAAAGGTCATTGAAGCAGATCATGAAGGTATTAGTCAAATATAAAAATCAATCTGGTCAGAAGGTGGAAAAGTGTTGTATATATGCACCAAAATTCAGGTTCTCATCTGAAGAAAATGGTGGAAAGATGTACTGGATTGCTAAAGGCCAATTTCCTATAATATACTTAGGGTGCCCAATTACTCATGCAAAGAAAAGAAAGTCTGACTACAATGACCTCATCAACAAAGTGAGAAATAAGCTTCAAGCTAGAAAGGGAAGTTGCTATCTTATGGGGGTAAGGAGGTTTTAATTACAAGTGTATTACAGAGTAACCTTATTCATGTCTTGTCAGCTATTGTGCCTCCCAAGTGTGTTATCAAAGAATTGCTCAGAATCTTTTCCAAGTTTTTCTTGATTAACAAGGAAACAGGGAGAAGCAAACATTGGGCTACTTGGATTGATGTTTGCATACCTAAACAGGAAGGAGGCCTTGGATTCAGATCTTTATTTGATGTCTCTAAGGCCATGTATGCAAAATTATGATGGAGATTCAGAACTAGTAGATCTTTATGGACAAATTTCATGTGGAACAAGTATTGCAAAAAATAAGTTCCCACACTAATTCATTGACCAGGAGGTTCTCAAGTATGGAAGATGATGTTACACACCAGAGACATTCTGGAAAAGAATATATGGTGGGAACATAGGGGAGGTACAACCAATATTTGGTATGAAAATTGGACCAATCTTAGTCCTCTTCACTTACTACAGGAAGATGTTCTTATTAATAATTCATGAGAGATGAAGGCTGGAATTATGAATTTATGCAACAGTATCTGCCAAACAATATTGTAAGTCATATCATGATGAACATGCACAATATTGTCTACTCAGATCAAGGTGATAAGCCATGGTAGGTTCCTGCTAGCACAGGGAAATTCAAAGTGAGTAGTGCCTGGGAACTACTGAGACAAAGGAAGTAAGTTTTTGATCTATATAAACACATTTAGGTAAAGGGTTTACCTTTTAAAATATGCTTCTTAGATTGGAGGGTCTGGAATAAGAAACTTCCAGTGGCTACTTTCATAGCCAGGTGGAACAGTGCTATCAATCCTAACTGCCTCTGTTGCACAGTCCTTTTATTTGAGACTGTGGAACACCTATTCATTATTGGAGAATTTGCTATTAAAGTATCGTCATATTATGCCTATGCAATAGATCCTTGGTCCTTGGATACAGGTTAACAGGCTATTTTAAAATGGGAAAAAAAGTTACTATTAATGAGACAACCAAAACTGTTTTCACTGTTGTGCCCTTAATGATTCTCTGGTTCTTATGGAAGAGAAGAAATTCTCTTCAACATGGAGGGACCTATGGTTCTGATAAGGTGATCTATGATATTAATAGCTCTATTCATAATTTCACCAAATCAAGGTTCCCTTGGCTCAAAAATCCTCCACTGGCATGGCCCCACTTAGTCGAATGCCTGGAGGATAATAAGCCTAGGTCCAGCTATAAGTTAGTTAGGTAGCTGCACCCACCTGAGAGTTGATTTAAATGTAATACAGATGGGGTATCAAAGGGAAATCCTGGCCCCAATTCTGCAGCTTTCTGTGTGAGAAATAAGGATGGGAATCTGGTGGGAGCACAAGGGAGAAGATTGTCTGACTCTACAAACATTATAGCAGAAGCCATAACTATTAGGGAGGGTCTGCAATTTTGTATCAGCAAGAATTTTATCCCTCTTATCCTAGAAACTGATTCTCTCTTTATGGTTAACACAATGGAAGGAAGGTGGGAAGTTCCCCGAAGTGTGAGTTTGGAGGTCAAGGCGATTGACAGGATGAGAAAAGGTGTCCCTATCCTGATTAAACACCCCATGAGGGAAGGGAATACACTGGCAGATTTTTTTGCTAACTTAGCTTTTGATTTTGCAGGTAATTTCCATGTTGAAAGCTTTTAAGACACCCCACCCACAGGAAGAAGAATTATTAACATGGACAATCTAAACTTGCCCCATGTGAGGATAATACCAAGTAAAATCCTATAGTTCATTACAGTTTATATGCAGGAAGCTAAATGCAAGACATTTCTATACAATTGAGGAAGATCCAGTTTAACACATTGTTTATTGCTTGAAGCATAGTCATACAATATTGTTAATCATGCTACATGGTGAGAGATTTGAGGTGTACAATGGTAATATACCAAGGCAAAGGAACAAGTAAAACAACTCTTCTCCTGATTCATATGGATTGTCTTCAATAGTTTCCCTGTTTCACCCCATTTCTCCCCATTTCACTTTCTACAGATAGCCTTAATACCAAATCACCAATTAACTTTTCCTAGAGTTCATTATTCAGATGTGTGATATTAGTCTCTTTGGAGACTCATTCTATCTGGAAGTGAACAATAGGTAAAAAATTAAAAGGTAGGCTAGTGTTAAGGACATCCCATCAGTTTCCTCACCCTCAGCTTTTTTTCCAAGCACCGTTTAGATCTTTAATTTTGAAATAAATTGGAAGATTGGTTCTTAAAAAAATCTCCAGACCAGGCCATGTCATACATACACACAATCTATTCTACAAGCAGATCTTTGCAGACGAGATTCAGACTACTCTATAAAGTAGACAAGCTAGACAGAAGAATACCTGGCATGGAGGAACATAGGTCAGATTCTCACAAAAGCAGCTTTATTTTCATTCTCAAATTACAAGTCAAAAAGGAAAGCTTAGTCATATAAACCCTCGATTTGGTCTACAACACTCCATCGATGAGAAGAAATTGCAAGATGCAGATCTCATAGGTAATGAACTCACCTTCCTGACAAGACACAAGAGCTGAAAATCCACTCTGACGAAGTCAAAGCTCAAGAAGTCTGAACTCCCTCACGAAGGAGATTAAGTCACTGATACATGAGCTAAGCTTCGGCGGTGACTTAGCTCACGAGTCTCTTGAACCCAGAATAATTGAGAAACTCAGATATTTTCAACAATGTTTGTTGAGTTCTTGTCTTTTCCTTGTCTTATCTGCAGGTGATTTTTCCTATTTCATTCCTCTTAATTTCAATCTCGCAAGAGTGATAAATCTTCCGCAATGACGAAAGTACCAAGGCGGGCAAACTTCATCGCTGTAGTGAATCATCATGGTAGCGGAGGCACAAGAGCAACAAATGCTCGTTGACGCGACTCCGCAATAGTGGAAAACATCCATGGGAGCTGACTACTCCCGCCTGGACCAATCCGCATGAGCGGAACACCCTCGGTTGGTGCGGCTCCGCTGCTGCGGACCTAATCCCACATAAGCGATTCTGGTCCAGCTGATCAGATATTGCATGAGAAATTTCTTGGCCATAGGTGTGACATCATCGGTGCAAAATAAGGGTCGCAGGTGTTTGCACCAGCACCAACAAAGCACTCAAAATTGACCCTCAAAAATCCATCCAGAATCCCATAAACACAAATTAAATATGTTACTAGACTAAAATTGATATTTCGAACTCAATAGAACTATTAAATTTATCAACGAAGATCATTATTAATAAATATTGATCAAAGTCAATTCTAGACTTTGACTTTTCAACTTTTAATTAACTACTTAAAACGTATCTGAATACCTCGGGATCCGAATCAAAGGTGTTACTAACCCAAAAATGATATTTCAGAATTAACAAAACTGATAAATTCTCATACGACGTCTATTAACTTTAAAACCATTTGAAATAAAAGACTCGCATAGAACCCAACCAAACACCTCAAAAATTATGTCACCCACTCCTGCAGACCAAAAATACCATAATATATCTACGAAAAAGGATAAAACAATCAAAATACACAAAAATTTAAAAATTATTATGAAGATTGTTACAAAGGAATTCTTCAAGAGGTAAGTCCCTAGCTTAATTCCAACAATTAAGGGGATAGTTTGGGTTTGTGTATCCTATGGTACCATAATCATTGGTTGATTCTCGTATTTACTACGAACATGAATTTTGCCTTAAAATTTTAGTTTTCGTAAAGGGCAAAAATTTATGAGAATCGATTAAAGTACTGATATTTATTATCGAAACTAATTGTAGAGTAATTATTGAACATTGAGGATAGTTTTAGCAGGACTTAAGGTATGTCTATTTTGAACATACTTTTAACTACAAGGTTTGAATAAAGCTTTATGCACGTGTGAAATATTGATATACAACATAAAATACATATATTTACCCGATATTTATTTCTCATATATGTTATTTTATCATTATTTAATTACAATTATAATTATTTTATGCTTATTACGTGCATTTCTTTGTGTAGGGATAATATTTGAGCTGATGGGAGCATTTGGAGTTGTCACGATCCAAACTATTGTGATTGACTCCCATACTAACCCTTCGATGGCCAAATCATAACTTACCAATAAACTCCAACAGTTATTGATTCTATTTAACAAGTATTAAGACATTCAAGATATAAAATTAGAAGTCTTAAATGTCAAATAAAATAATTATGTGGAAGTCTAATTTTTACAATTTTAAATTCGAAAGTCACCAAACAAGGACTCTAATTAACAATGTCTAAAAGTAGCAAAATAAATCAACAAATAATATCTGAAAATAAGTAAATATTTGTCCCAAAGAAGATCTGCGGCAGTCTGGATAGTAGTAGCTCACCTACAGATCGGTCAACTAGTTGCGCTAGATACATGGTCGCGAAAAAGACTCTGAAATTCAATCTGCACTCAAAGAAAGTGCAAGAGTAGCATCATTACAAACACTATGTATTGGTAGGCATCATAGACCTACTTCAATTAGTAACAAGTATATATCATAAAGTCAATAAAAGCAGTAGACAGGTTCAACAGCATATGATCAAGTAACTCAAAAAATCAATTAGTCAATAAAATTGAGTAAATGAAATAAATTTAGACGTACCAATGTCAATCAATACTGACATATAAGTCACCAAAAGTAGATATATAAAGTCATCACAAAATTCTGCAAATATAATACAATCACAATAAAATCATGGAGTTATATTCATACTGAATTACAGTTGTATAGCCTCTGTATCTCATCAGTCTCACTCTGTACACACATGCTAGGGGGTCTTTAATATTCCCCATACACATCTGTCATTCATCTGTACACACATGATAAAGGGTCTTTAATCTTGCCCAATTAGTTATGACCTGCAAGGGACCCCCAGAGTCCATGTACCACTCATATAATTGCTCGTTCGTAAGCTTTCATGAGACTCGAGCCACTCATATAACCACTTATCTGTAAGATCACACCATACTCGAGCTACTCATCATTAGAATAGTATATATATTCTCAATCCTCTCAACATATCTTTGTATGTTCTCTATTCAATTGTCTCACACGATAATTAAAACAAGTACACAATGAATATCACAAGTCATTTAAACACAAGCTTTAATAATTTAACAATTTATTCATACAAGCATTGTCAAGCCAATAAATATCAATCACAGTCTATGTTCGAAGACCAATCAAGCATACTTTATCAACTCACAACACATTCAAGCGACTTATCAAAGTCTAACTCCAAATGAATTATAACCTACCTCAATCGAAGAACACGAACAAGCAAGCTAATTCGCGTGAGCCTTCCCTTTTTAAAAGTCTCAGACCACTCTAAGTTAGAAATAACAATTGCAAGAGTATTTAATCAACTACTCTTCAAATAATGGCTTTGGAAATTCAAACTCATTTAACTTTACCCTTTTTCAAAGTTCAAAATACTATCCAAGGGTCAATTCATCATAGTTTAGTTCTCCAATGATCACATTATCTAATTTCATGGAGGTTCTACCCCATTCACCCCTTGAAGTAGTTTTTATGCTAAAGATTCTATTTTTATTGGACTCTAGGTCCTCAAAATATCCTATTTGTGTATTAGAACATCAATTCCATCCTAAGAAATATAAATTAACAACTTAGAAGTAAAATAATTGCTAATTATACCAACCCAAAGGCTTTTTCACAATTTTCATAATTTCTAGGATTCTGACCCATAAATCACCAACAAAACCAAACCCCTTCGATTCTAGGGTGTTATAAAATTACTAGATGAAATAGTTGACGAAAAGAACTTACCTCAAAGAGAAAGTAGCCTTCGCCTTGGAAAAATTGTCTTTGATCAGCTCTAGAACGAGTTCTTAGAGTTATAAGAGAAACTCAAACTAACTGACTTAAACGCCTATTCTCCCTCGCGTCGTTCACTGCATCGGTCGCATCTTTGCTGCAGCGAACTCGTTATGGCAAGACCTGATAAAATCATTAACAATCACTACGACGGGCATCTGATCGCTATGGCGATCTCGCTGCAGTGATACCTCTTAACTGGTAGTTCGATAAAAGCTAAACTAAGTCTCATTTCACAATATATATAATTCTCAATTTTAAGACATCACGACACAAATAAGTTACGCTATCCACTGCAATGCTTGCTACAGACTCACTCGTAGTCTCAAAAATCTCTACGGAAACTCTAACAAGGGTACTATGGTCCTAACCATCCTATAACGACTGGACAAATCATTAGATGAACTAAAGTGGTTGCTTTAGAGTTTCGATATTTTAGTAGAAGTCCAAGAAAAGTAATCACAATCGAGTTTGAAGTTCAAAGACCAATTGGGCATGGAAAGCAGAAAGTAAATCGAGACCATGCAGCAACAAAGCACGCGCAACGTAATCATGCTACAAGGCCCGTGTCACGCCTACCTTGGAATGAAGAAGTTGGACAAAGAAAAGTGATTGTTGGAAATTTGGTCATGCATGGTGCAATCACGCTATGAGGCCCACGTTGTGCTAAGCTAAATTTGGCAGATTTCAGGTTTTATCTATTTAAGGATATTTTAATCCAAAAGATCATTGTATGCGGTATAAATAGTTCATAAATACGATTTTTACATAATTTTTTATCGAAGAAGAGGTAGGAGCTACGTGGAGGCAGGAGAAAATTAATTTTATCTTTTCTTCTTCATGCTACTCATTTTGTATTTCTTTGGATGGTTTGTTATATTTTCTCTATGTTTATATGAAGTTAAATTTCTCTTTCTAGGGTTATGGTTCTTCCATGAATGTTGTTATTTGAATATTAATTTTAATTTATTAAGTTATTTTATTAATTTATTTATTTAATCTTGAGCTTAATTATTTGATTGTTTGATCATTGACCAATCAAAATTATTTATGCATCTATAGTTGAACACAATAATGAATATTATAGATAGGGCACAGAATGAACATAGTGAGTTCTTAACCCTAATAGGGAAAAACATATTCGTGATTAGACTAGACATAGATAATCGCCTTGCTTGGTTGCTACACAGGAGATGTAACTAGATTTTTATTAATTCAATTCTGCTTGACATAGAATATTGGGTTAACTTGAATAGGCACGCAATTGTTCAATAAAAATTGTGAGTAAAATTAACATTGTCAGACAATAAACTAGATGAATTAATTAGCTAAATCAATTGATGAATACATAAATAAGTTACTTCAATTAAATATCTTTTAAAGTTTGATTTATGATTTATTTTTTCATGTAATTGTAGTTGATATGACTTGCTTTAAAGGTGGTGAGCATACCTCTGGACTAAAAAATCAAAACTTTAGAATCTGTTTAGCCTAAAAAATATTCACTTTTTTTACGGAATAGTTATACTTTATTTGAAAATTAATATTGATCATGAAAATTTCAAATCCAACTTAAAGGTATATTTCAAATTCGAAAAATAGTTTATAACATGTTATCCAACACTCATTTTTCATTTTTGAAATTGTATTTAAATACATTTAAACATGAACACTATTCCAAATATTTCTTGCAAAAAGTATAACCAAACACAATTCCATAGATTTCAAAATGATAAAAAATATTTTGAATATATGGCCAAACGCTTACTTAGCCTGCGTTTGGACATGCAATATCATATCATGATTTGAAATTATGATTTCAAATCAGCGTTTGGACATGCTATTTGAAATCATAATTTCATATTCCAAATTCTCCAAAAAGCATCATTTGAGATTAATCATGATTTTAATTTTTTAAAGGCAAAACTTGACTCATAAGTTTATATTTTGTAAAAAAAAGACACATCATTTTAAATTTTAAAAAAAAACTCATGCTCGGTGTGAAGAGATTGTATGTACTGTATTAAAAGATTATATTAAAGAATAACTAATTTCTACTATTGTTGACTAGTGGATCTTTATAAAATTATGTGTATTTAAAAGTTTATAATTGCAAACATTTATTTATAAAAGGAACATGCATTGAAAAACTATGGTTCGTTCATTTGGTAAAATTGTATAAGGATTGGAGAATTTTTGATAATTTCACAACTTGTAAGATTTTCATGTTTATGAGAAAAAATATACTTAAGAAATCCAAATTACATATCCAAACCACTTTGACTTCATATCGCATGTCCAAACAAGCTCTCAGTGTTAGGCCATAGAAACTGACACTGTGTCACAATTTAACAAAGGGTTTTTCATTCTCAAAGTAGAGGTTTTGGTTCAACTGTTTTCAAGGTATAACACTAAAACATCCCTTTTTTGGCTATCAGTGTATTCTATTGTTGTGCGTAATTTTTTTCTTGCCAGCCGACGAAAGAAAACTTTGGCATAACTGATAAAGTTATGTCATGTGATCAGAAGATCACAAGTTTGAGTTACAAAAACAGTCTCTTGCAAAAAAATAGGGTAAAGCTACATACAGACCCTTATGATCTTGCTATTCCTCGGACACCACACATAGCAGAAGCTTAATGCGCTGGATTGTCTTTTTTTGCCAGTCAACCAAAAGCGAAATCAGAAAATGATGTCAATTTAACACGATCACATTATTAAAATCACCAAACATGTATTACTTTTCCCAAAGGGTCAAATTTGATTTACTCAAGTCACATGATAACTAATTATTTCTGCCAACTAACTCAAACTTTTTTGCATTTCACAGAAAGAAAGAAAGAAAGATTTCCAAACTTCAGTCCAGTCTAACAACACTTTCCCCTTTTTTTACATCTTGGAAAGTGACTACTATTACAACAGCTTAGTACTCTTCCTAGGTAGTCAAGAATCAATAGGAACCAAACCTAAAACGTGGTAAAACAAATTAAAAAGGAAAAAAACATGAAAACAAGGAAGCCACTTAATGAAAATAATTCTTATCAGCTTTAGAAAACTAACTTCCTACGCGACGCTGTCAAGAGGGTAGTTTTGCAGCCAATCACAGCAAGGTCTTGGATCGTTTCGACTATCAAATCCTTGAATATCTGCCTTTCCATGTCCAAGACCGCCTCGGACATCTCCACTGGACAGTCTCCCCAACCATTGACAGTGTCTTGAGCCAAGTCTTTCTTGAGAACTTCACAGATGATCTCAACCAAATTGTTACCACTTTCCCTTTCTTGGATTCTTTGGAACTCGGTCCAAATGTTTTCCAATGATGGCTTTGCCATAGATAAACCTGACCAGGAAAACGCTTTCCATGGGGGAAGTTGCCTGTTTCTATCAAGAATTTCAGTGATAGTGTCGAATATCAGCTTCCTTTGGAGTCTGGAGACCTTGGAGGTGTCCTTTCCTTTGAGATATTGCTGCTTCTCCAATAATAAAAATACATCAGAGTCTCCAGGAAGATAACAGGAAGCTCTAAGAATGTCTGAAATGTAACCAAGATGAGAGTCATCCGTTGAATCATTAGACTTTGATCGGACAGGTGAAAATGCTGAGATCCATATTTCTTCCTCCGATTCCCCTGAAACATCTGATTCAGTTTTTAAGTAACATTAGCAATAACACAAGCAGAAATGTGGAAAACTTGTCTAATGTATTTAACTTGCCATTAATCACCAGTACTTGAAGAAAGTACAACTGTTTACCTTTGAAATCAATGTTCCTTTTCATAATAGGTGAAGGGGATGGTGAGTCGTCCCTGTAGAATGATGAGTCAAGAACTGACACGGGACTTGGTTGTGATTCAGGGGCAGTCATCTCGGCTATGCTATTAAGCAGCTTATCACACCTTTCCAAAAGGCTCCTTCCTTCATTGTAATCCTCCAAATTTGATCTCTATAATGCCACATATCAAGAAACAACAATTAAACTCCAAGTCAATAGTAATTACTATATTTTCTTTTAAGATAAATTCAGTTACTTGATTTGTTACTATACCTCCGCATCAGTTTGGAAAGATGAGCTAACAGTGCTTTCAGAAATGGAAGATGACTCGTCCTCTGTAACAAATGTTGTGATCTTCTCTTTCTGCTTATTCTCTGTCATTTCTCTCTTGTTTCTAGGAGATCCCTTTGCACCATTTTGCTCCAAACTGGTTCTCCTCGAGCTAAGCTTTGGTGACTGTACTGGAGAAACTCTTCGATTCTCAATTGGTTCTCCTGCTCTTCTACGATTCTCAACATTCAAGTTCTTTGGTTTGGCCACAGAACTAGAAAGCCTCACACTATTTTCTCTTTGAGTTGGCGAGCTGGAATCTCTAGATCTTAGTGGACTCCGAGCATTTCGTTCAGAAGCAGGTCGTTCCCGACAAGGGCTCACAGATGGAAGACTTTCACTAGAGAGATTGGGTCTCCGACCAATGACATTTCGGCTTCTCAAATTTGCCATTCTTCTATGGCTTGGTGAAACTGATCTCGAAGGCCTCATAAGGACTATTGGGGACTCATCAGATGAGAAACTAGGATCATATACAAAATTACGGTGGCCAATCTGCTCCGACGGTCTTTTGTTATGTAGGAGCCCTTTGAGTTGCAAAGCCTCAAGGATTTGCTTCAATGTCTCAAGATCTTTAGAAGGCTCATCAATTCCTCTCATCTTCAGTCTTTTGTCAATCTCACCATAGAGTGAGACTGTCTGCTTTGGCTCTGGGAAAATGTCTGCTGTATCAAAGAAAAACTTCCTGTGTTGAGGTGACTTCCATGGTGATGAACTTAAACTTCTGTTTGAAGCCTTTGGTCTTTCAATCTTCTCGTTCTGCAGAGGATAACCCATCCGGTCCATAGGTCTAGCATTTGACATTGAGCTTCTACGTTCATTTGCTGCATTGTCTTTCATTGCATTGTTTGATACGTTAGATTGAGGATTGTTTAGCTCTTTGAAATCCACATGGTTTCCATCCACAAAACGTCCGTTAAACAGTTCTCTTGAAACTCTGGATTCTGATGCAGATCTTCGCAACTCTGATTTTGGCAGAGTTTCAGGGCTTGATTGGGGTAATGGTTCAAGTCCCATTAGCCGTGCAATGACACTCGGGCATGGACGCTGATTGTCATCACCATCAGCTACTACTCCGTCCTCTGTGTTCTCAGCTCTGTTTGCTGATAGAACTGAAGCCTTTGTTCGTAGCTCCCTCGGTCGAAGACTTCCTTTAGCATCAACAACAGCTCTGCTGTCCAGTGAGAGCCTCGGAGCTTCTTTGCAAAACTTCCATGAGGATCTCGTCCCTTCTTTTACTTCAAATATAGGAAGAGGGAGCGGTGATTTTGGCGGTGTCTCTACCGGGACAGAAACAGCTGGCTCAACAGGGCTGACCTCTGCTGCTGCCTGCTTGGTGGACTGGTCCAGATTTGGCATTTCTCCAGGTCTTGCAGGCTGTGGTTTCCCGAGCTCCTTTGAAACTGCCGGTGATGCAACAAACTTATCGGACTCTGACACATCATCAGGAACCTAAGAATTCAAAGAAACACCCTCCAATCATCCACCACTATAAGCAATGCAGACATCTAAACAGAAATGAATAACCTGAGAAACTTTTACCGTGAAATGTGGCAAACGTTTCGTGGCATAGAGTCTCTTCCCGGCTAAAATGTGGTTACGGTCAAAGAGCTGAAGAAATCCACCCATACAACCCATCCTCCTATCATCCACACCATCCATGTTGCCACCAGATTATTAATCTTTTTTGGATCTACTACTTTATTTAGCTCCTGTTGAACATTAATGGTCAGTCCATGTGCCAATCAGTTAATTTACAGAGAAACAGCTTTAGTTAATAACCAATTATTATCACTACTGCAGAATCAATTAACATGATGGAGACACTTCTATGTAATTGCACATAGGGTTTTTTATTTTGCAAAATCAGGTGAGTAATATGCATATCCTCCATTATCTTACCCTTAATATCCAGTTAGAGAAAAAAAAAATAAACAAGATTCAAGATGGTCTCTTTTTTACTACAATGGCATTGAACTCTATTGATCTTAATAATGCTCAAGAATCAGAATAGTCAAGAAAAAAAGGGAAGAAGAGCATTTTTCTTATCAATTCTTATTTACACATTTATCAAGAAATGAAGTCACTCAGTGCAACTTGATGCTTGGACTCTTCACTTTCGATGCCACACCCGTATCGGATTCTCCAAAAGATACACTATTTTTGGAGAATCCGACATGCACCCGCTGACATTTTAGAAGAGTTCGAGCAACATAGCTTGATGTAGTATAAATCTTGAATAAATACACCAGATTCAAAAAGAAAGTAGGCAAATGCAGCTAAAAACTTACTGGGATCTGGATTTGGCTAATGCTTTCAAGTGGCAAATGACATTCAATGTGTGAAGAACCAAAAGAAGAAGAAAAATTCCAAACCAATTAGCTTTCTAGATTTGTGTTTGCTCTTTGAATGATAAAAAAGAACCAAAACTCTAGCAAAAAAGCTTCACCCATTTTCAATTTCAAGATTTCATCAATTCACAATGCCATTAAATAGAAGCAATGAACATACTGCCCCACACTTCTACAAAAGAAAAAGAAAAGAGATTTCATAGAAACTCAGTGAGTTAAAAACTACACCTTTACACAAATCCTTCTAAATGTGCATTTTTTCCCCAAATCCAATCACAAAATGGGGATGAATGCTGGTAAAACCATGCCTAAATCACTCAAGAACCAAAATGTGAATGAAAATCACACATTTACACAAACCCAATGAGGTAAAAACCAAACCTTTATCACTAAATTTTGCTCATTTTTGTTGTACTAATTACTTTTTTTTTCTAACAAATTGACACTAATGCTGAAAAAGATAGAGAACCCAACAATGATAAGAAGAAGAAAATGCCATTAAGCCACTCAAAGAAGAAGAAATCAATAGAAAAAATCACACCTTTAGAGAAACTTGAGGTTATTTTCTTGGTGAACTTTTTTTGACCAAATTCAATGACAAAATGGGAGATTATATTTCTTTAACAAATTGACATTAATGCTGAAAAATACAGAGAACCCAACAGTGATAAGATGAAGAAAATGCCACTAAAGCACTCAAAGAAGAAGAAGAAATCAATAAAAAAGAACTCAAAAATCACACCTTTAGAGAAACTTGAGCTTATTTTCTTGATGAACTTTTTTTTGACCAAATTCAATGAGAAGATGGGAGATTAATTCTGAAAAAGAAAGGAACCCAATTGAGGAAATAGCAAGAAAATCATGGCTTGGGGTTCAACAGAGAGAGTTACACAGATCTGGAAGTGGAAAGACAGTGTAAAGAAGAGAGTAGACCATTCAAGAAAATGAAGTGGTCATTCATGGGTATTAAAAGTGAGTGAATAATAGACTTATAGGCAAATGTGTTCTAGCTATGGAAGTTCCAATTCCACCGAAACAATTCAGGAAGAAAACAAAGGGAGTAAGGGGGGGGGTGGGGGAGGGGGGGGATGGTAGAGAAGAGAAGAGAGAGTGTGGGGGAGTGAGTGATATATTGGTTAGAGATCAGTTTTTGGGCCCAGAAAACCACAAGGTGGGGGTGGGGTGGGGTGGGGTGGGGTGGCGTGGGGAGTGGGGGGTGGGGGTGTTATTGTTTTGTGTTGCCAACTTTGAAGAACTTAGACCGTCAAAGAGACAATTAAGAAATTAATTACTCCTAAAAGAAAGAAAGAAAATAAAATAACAAATGGTCCTTTTGGCATTTGTCACAAATAATATAGACTTTTTAATTTATCTGATATTCAAAATTTACTGATTTGATTATGTAAATTTTTTAGTGCATATATTTCTTTATAAAAATTTATATATTTTAACTCTCAAAAATTGAAATATGATAAATATATTAAAACAAAAAAAGTAGTTACCTAATTTGGATTCACATTGCTTGGTATCCACGAAAAAAGTTCTTCATTCCGCCATTCGAAATTCAAAACTCTTAGTTATAGATAAAATAATCTCAATTATCTAACATTACGTCTTGGCTCGAACTCGAGACCTTTCATTAAGATGAAAAGATTTCATTTATTCAACAATACTACTCAACAACAATATCTATATTTGTGACAAACAACTAAAGAGTATGGTGAAATAAATATGTTTTTTTCACTTTTGACTGGTTGAGAATGTTTGATTCGAATATGATATTTCTTTATAAA
Source organism: Jaltomata sinuosa (assembly GCA_003996215.1). Taxonomy (NCBI): domain Eukaryota; kingdom Viridiplantae; phylum Streptophyta; class Magnoliopsida; order Solanales; family Solanaceae; genus Jaltomata; species Jaltomata sinuosa. The sequence goes on along the minus strand of QJPP01000485.1, from coordinate 170,343 downwards.
TATAATTGCATCTTATAGTATTTTTTTAATTTTTTTTAATTTTAAAATAATAAATTAATTTAAAGCAAAATATGATTAATATTTTAAAATGTCGAAAATAAATTTTTTTCAGATACCGAATGTATAAAGCAAAAGAAAAAAATATTGTCACTTTGTTTGTAAAAGAAAAATAATAAAATGAAAAGGATATGGGTAGAAGCAAACTTTATATCTTGAACTGGTTCTTTAATAGTCACACTGATTAGGACAGAGAAGTAATATAAAAAAAATCAGAAGCAGAGCTAATTCTAGTCTATGAATTTTGAATTTTAACAAACTTTTTAAATAAATTATTATATATATTAAATATAAATATAAAATATAAACACAAAAGTCAAAATAAAACTATCGAATTCTGCTTATACCCCGTAAATCCTAAAGGAGAATGTAAAAGAAATGGATTTACTCCTAACTTATTATATATAGTGATATTATTAAGAATTTTTACATTATCGACGTATTTTAGCATGTTGCGACATGCAGTAAGTTGCTTTATTTTTTCAGATTACTGATTCTATATTTTTTTTGTGAGTAATTATATATAGTTATTATTTTGGTAATGTGATAATAAGGGTGGAGTTATCCTTATCCGAAAAAGAGTCAATTAACAAAATTTCAAAGAATGATGGTCAGTTGAATATCCTTCACTAAAATTTATATTAAAATATTATACAGTACTAGGTATATAGGTAGGCTTAGGTGTCGAGTGGAGATTAATTGAGTTTTTTACGGTATCGAGTTGAGTCGGCGCTTTAATATTTAGTTCTATGTAGTAATACTATGGCATTAGAAAATTAAATTTATAATATATTTGTTTAAAAAGCATTATTATTTTAAATTGATAATTATTGTATTCAACTTGATTTAATTATATATGATATTAATTTTAATTAAAATTAATATTGAACATATATAGAATAAAACTTTCAGAAAAAAAATAAAATAAAGCAATAACAAAGTCAAAAAAATTATACAATGTTAAATTTCTTTAATTTAAATATACAATGCCTCACATATGAAGTGATATATATTAATGGCTCATTTTAGTGGAGGGAGAGATAAATAAATGATATTATGTGAATCACGAGCATTAAAGAAAGAAATTTATTGTCATGAAAAATAAAAGAAAAAATCCAACACGTTGCAGCCAAAAGTTATGGAGTACTAATTGTTTTTTCTTATATGATATGCGCATATTAAATGTTTACGTAAATCTATCAAAAATAATTTTTCTTTCTCTATAAAAGTTTCACTTTTTAGATTTTACTAATTATGAAATTACACTATATATAGTGTTGTTTGTTTACTATACATGCATATTAAATGTTTATATATTTTTGTATACCTTTATATTTATAGTTTTATTTCCTGTCTTTTAGTTTTTTGACATTAACATTTGAATGTCCCTTTTTTTTTTCTCTTCCTGAAGACACATTGGTGGAGCAAATATGTGAGTTCAGAAATTGGGACCACAAAAAAAAAGAAAAAGAGTAGTTGGAACCTAAATTATACTTGAATAAATAAAGTTTTTAAAACTATTGGTATATATAAAGTGTATTATATTCGATCTATAGCATAAAGTCATCATCTTGGCATTGGATTGGCACATATTCATATTCTAGGCGAATATAGCATATTTGGAACTTAAATTATAGGTGTGCATTGGATAAACTTATTCTTGAGTAATAATAGCTCATAAATTACACATGAAATGTAAATTATAATTGTATTGAAAAAGTATAGATCGACAATCTGGCAGGATACGTGGCAGTAAGGGAAGCCAACATAAAGAGCGTGTGGCAGCAAAGAGTTTGTCTGGCATTTTCGTTTCAGCAGCTTAGTACCACGAAACGTCAGATCGATCACGTGGACTACCAAACAAAAAGGAACAGGAATGTCAGATGGTGCAGGTGTACGAACGAGTCTGATACGAAATTAAGTGCGGCCAGAATATTTGGCTTGCACATTAGGGTTCGCCATCTGGCACATCCTGGTTAGTGCATATCATTAGGACATGGTGAAAACTGTATTGGTAATGGTCTCATGTGTAACCTATAAATAGAAAACTACCCTAATCTTTAGGGGGCATCTGTAACACCCAAGATATATAATATACTTTACATTTTCAGTTGTGTTATTGAGTATTTTCAGAAGAAGAACTCAAATCTTCAACAGTGAATCTGAGAGCCCAGAAATGAACTCGTGGTGCTTGGAAGCTTGTAATATTCTTTTTTCTTTAATTTCATAGCTCTGCTTAATTATTTTATTATTAATTATCATCGCTCACCATTGCAATAACTGTAATTCTCATCTAATAAAGGACACCCAAGGCGCGCGCTTTTGACCTCGTTCAAATTCAACTGTATCATTTTTTGAAAAAATAATACAAGGCAAGTCTAGTGTGATGAGTTCAATTAAGAAGGTGTTGAGAGGAGGAATCGATCTCTAGTTTCCTTTATGGAAAATCACATGCCGCATAGCCATCTTAAAAAATGAATATGGCATATTTCATACATGCAAAATATGTGTTTTTTGGTAAAATTATATAAATATTAAGTTTGGAATGCATAATTCCGGAAGTTAAATATGTCTAATGATAAAATTTTAAAAAGTTAAATTTATATAATTTAACTTAATCTGTCTCTCCACTATAACTAATTTGTTTTTTAGTAAGTGGATTTCTATTATGGTGAATATCTATAAATTTAACTTTGCATCCATATGGACCCCCCATTTGTCCAACCCAAAATGAAAGATACTAAAGATAGGTCACTTTCTTTTGCATGTAGTTGAACTTTTATATTCCTATGTTTTCCTTTTTCAGATTTTTATATTTTTCCACTTGGATGTATTTCTAATTGAAAGATTAATGTAACAAAATCTAAGTCAAAAGAACAAATTAATTAGAAAAATATCCACCATCTAAGAACAAATATTGTGTTTTAACTAACAAAGTAGATTCTATGGTTTCCTTCTTCTTCTTTTTTAAAATTTTTTATTCGGTATTTGATATATGCATTGAATTTTTCTTTTGTTATTCTACTTTATCTTAGGCATAATACATAAACATGCCATTTAATTTGGCCTCAGTTGTCATATATGTCATCCAACTTGGGTGTGCACAAGCAGACACTTAAACTAGTATAAAATTGAACAAGTAGACACACGTGTCCTACGTGGCATAATACAAATCAGTTCGAGTGTATATCATGATATTGCTATACGTAGGACGTCACATAGGGAGAGAATATCTACTTGTTTAACTTTGTACAAGTTTATGTGTGTACTTGTGCAAACACAAAGTTAAAATGCATAGATATCAGTTGAGACCAAATTAAAGAACATGTTTATGTATTATGCATTTATCTTACGATGGCTGCCATATCCTGTCCATAATGATATATACGATATTTTTTCTGCTTTTTATTTATTTATTCAATATATTAAAAATAAAATTTTATTCTATTTATCAATTTTAGCAAATAAATAGAATTATTTTTTAAATTTTTATCAATCCTCATTGAGTAATAATTTTCCAAATTTCTTGGAGTTCAACAGTCAAATAAGGATAGCTAATAAAATAAATACTTAATTAATATTTTATTAAGAAGAGTGTAAAATACAAACTTGACAAGTAAAAAAAGAATGGAGGAAGTATTGTGATGTAAGAAAATGTATAATCTAAATATATTTGTTTTACTATGAGCAAGTTATAAAGAAAAAATATTTTATAAAGAATATAAAATATGAATTTAGTAATTCAATAAAAGCCCATCGATTTTCTAAAAAAAGGTAAAAATTGTTAATTAAACTAATCCTATTTGCAGGGATTGCGTGATTTTAACGAAATGGCCAGAATTTAATGTACGATAATATTGCTCTAACTAAAGTGACGTAGTACCTTGCAACAATTTTTTGGGCTCTCTGCAAAATACAAATAAATATTTTCTCCGTTTCATTTTAATTGTCGTTTTAATTTTTTTGATGCTCATTAAAAATATAATAAATACAACTATTTTAATTTCCCTCTAATATCTTTTCTTTAATGTTCCAAGGATGTCGTTGTTGTGTCGCAAAAGTAAGTTCTTTTTAACAATGTCATCTTTTGGAAGGGAGTTCTTTCTAAGCTCGACAGAGGGTTAGAGACAGCTCTAATTTTAAAATTTTAAAATGATAATTATTTTGAGATTAGGCTAAAAAAGGTATGCAATATTTTTGTGGATTTTCTTGATATTAGTTGTCTCCATTGAGATGGAGTGTTGATTATTCCAAGTAACGGTAAAGTTACTTTTTAAAGTAAAAAAATGATTAGATTAACATGGTTTTGTTGATAACTTTGCTTGTCAAATCAACTAATGTTTGCTACTACTTGCTACCATTTATTTATCATAACATTAACGGTGTAATCTTGGTCTTAACAATTTCCGTGCATTTTAATTTATTTATTTTTTGTGTGAGATGCATGAAGGTAATCATGCACTTGAATTGCTTTTAGTAATTTATGATATTTTGCACTTGCTAATGACTCATGTGAATTATGTCCGATTTTCGTCTAAGTGATGAATCGGGTTTTTTTACTTATTTCTTTAACTAAGTTGAATTGTTATAAAAACAGTAAATAGTGAATACGATATTTTTATTTGAAAAACATCTATTCATAAAGGTGAAAAGATCACGATCTATGTAACGCCACAGAATTTTACCCAATTTCACTAAAACACTATGAGCCTCAACAAAATTCAGATTATAAGAATTGCAACTTAAAAACTAACACTAATCCCTAACACACATATTTGTCCAGGTTTATGATTCTCACTTCAAGTCAACCCCAACTTAAAGAAAGTTCCTAATCCAGTTTATCACAACGCTCTAGAAAAGCTGAAAATATTACAACTCGATAATCAATCTTAATACACAACTACTAGACCTAACCAAAGCTAAAACTCATAAGCTTGAGACAGGTTCTTCAATGTGGTTTCTTATGTCGGGATTTGCTCAATCACTAAGTCAAAAACTCCTTCACACGTAGCTATCACTTGGTTGAAGAGTTCTGCTTTTTGTTGTTCTATAAATTCTGTTGAAAAAATTATTTATTTATAACCTCAGCTCATAGAATATACACGTGTCAACATGTGTACTCCACGTTAATCGTTATATTGGATTTTCTAATGTTTTATTTTAAGATGATATTTATTTCGATTAAAAGTAGTTCAGATCGATAGTCATAGGTCCTTCCCCACCCCTCACTCCAAAATAAAAAAGGCATGTAACGTAACTAACACTTACGCAATAATTCAAATATGTATTTTTATGTTATTTTCCTAAATTAAATCTATGCAAGTACAATGAAGTTTATATGGAAATTTAAGACCAAATAAAAGAAAAAAGGGTTTATATGGAAACAATTCATAAAGTCATTGTACCTAAGACAGTAGCCATGCTTGAGCTTGACCCAATGATTTGACGTAGGATGATAATGGTGGTAGTTGATATTTACTATACTAAATTTACTACCCTTTATGTCCATTTCATTGATGTCATTTGTTTGTTAGATTTTTTTGTTTTATTTTTTCACTTAGATTCTGATATTTGCTTTGAAGCTTTAAAATTAATATTTTTACTTACATATCAAACATAAAAAAAATCTACTTCTTTTTTAAAAATATAAGAGAATATTTTATTTGTATCGAATACACTCCTAAGGTAAAATTATTGAATTCGGCTGAATCAATAGTCAATACAATTCATCCCCCTGCTCATGACAAGACAGTCTCCAATCTACCAAGTTTTTAAATTGAAAAAGAAAATAAAAATAGAAGAAATTACTTCCTTCATCTCATTTTATATGGTATGATTTGACTTGACATGATATTTAAAAGAATAAAAATATTTTTTATAAAGTGTATAAGAATAATGTAAAATATGGTGTATAAGTAATACTTGTATTAGTAATGATGATATTAATTATATTTGTATTAGTTTGTTGAGATTTTTCTTATGCAGTGTTTGATTTGGTATATTAAAAATAACATGCATTACACATTTTTTTTAAAAAAAATATTTATTTCTAAAAATACCCTCCACAAATATGATGAAAAAGATGTGAAAAAGGTTTTGAGGGACAATTATGACTTTAATCATGCTAATGCATGTATTAGAACTCATTGCATTACTAATGCATAAAAATTCATGGTATTAATAATACATATCTCAATAAAAAATAGAGTGTATTAGTAATGCAAGCATTAGTTATACATAGACTGAAAAAATGTATCAAATAAGGTACTAGTAATACACAAAGCTAATGTATGCATTATTTTCTCCAATACACTCTACCAAATGACTCTCGTAAAAGTGTATTAGAAAATCTAATGCATGCATTAGCTTTGTATATTATTAGTACCTTGTTTGGTATACTTTTTCAACCTATGTAAAACTAATGAAGCATTAGTTATACACTCTATTGTGTATTGAGCTATATATTACTAATACCATGGATTTTCATGTATTAGTAATGCAATAAGTTCTAGTGTATGCATTAGCATGGTTAAAGACATAATTGTCCCTCAAAACCCATTTCATAACATTTTTACCATATTTGTGGAGGGTATTTTTGTGAACTTTTTTTTTTGAAATTATGGAATGAATGTTATTTTAAATATACCAACCAAATACTGCATAAAAAAATCTCAGTATAATCGTTGCAAGAATAACTAATACCAGGATTACTAATACACCATATTCTGCACTATTCTTATACACTCTACCAAACGACTCCTTAAAATTTGTGATTTAAAATAATTCTTAGATATTTGTGTGGTTGTAAATCATTTCGTTAAGGGTAAATAAAAGTTTTAAAGTTAAATTATTTCTAAATATAGTAAGATGATATTTTTTTTTAAGGATAAATTAAAAAAGAGAATGACAGATAAAATGAGACGGAGGAAGTAAATTAAAAGAATTCCAAGTATCTTGCTGGAAAAAAAGAGGGAAAATGTGTGAAAAATTAGATTGGGGTAAATGGCATGGGAAAGCACGTGTATATATGAACTCCACATGGTCTCATCTGATTATATTTGTTTACGTGTCATCTCAGGATAATATTAAATATATTCTTCTGAACAAATACAGGAAGGTATATGATAATTTTTTCATTTCTTATTAATACAACAATATTATTATTTTTTGTTCATAAAAGAATCTTTAGTTGATCTGATTTTTTTCTCTTTAAATAGGTCAATATAGTTAAACAAATACGTATCGTTAATTCGTTTTTGGTATTAGATACACTGAAACAAAATGTACCGTTATGTTATCGGATCAACTTTCACTTGCCCCTGCACAAGCTAAAATGTGCCGGATTAATTTTCTATTCGATAACTGTGATGACGAAAGGTAATAGATGTTTCATGAAATTAGTCAAGCTGCATGTAAATTGACTTTCAAAATAATAACAACATATTCAGTATATATTCACAAAGTGGGTTTAGAAAAAGTAGAGTGTATGCCGTTCGTATTATTATTTCAGAGGTGAAGTAAAGAGGCTATTCCGATAGACCCTAGGCTCAAAACACAAACAGATTAGAAAAAAACGTCATAGAAGTACTAGCAACAACATGTAGTAACAAAATAACAGATAGTAACAGAGAAAAACTATCACAAAATAATACTACAATCGATCCACCTGCAACAACAAACATCAGGAAAACTCCAAGAACAAGCCACTACAATTGTACCACTATAACTACTAGTACGGGCAACCAGACCAAGCACTCCTACCTACTAACCTTCTATCCTAATTCGCGTCCTTCACACCTTCTTATCTAGGGTCATGTCCTCGGTAACCTGTAATTGTGTCATGTCTTGTCTAATATTACCTCTCCCCAATATTTCTTCGGTCTACCTCTACCTCTCCTGAATGCATCCATAGCCAACCTCTCGCACCGCCGCACTGGGGCATTTGTACATCTCTCCATCACATGCCCAAACCATTTCAACCTCGTTTTCCGCATCTTGTATTCCGCTGAAGTCACTCTGATCCCACCTTATCTCGGATAACCTCAATTCCTAATCATATCTCTCCTAGTAAGCTCACACATCCACCACATCATCCTCATCTCCGCCACCTTCATCTTTTGAATGTTAGCGTTCTTGACTGGCCAACACTTCATCCCATATAACATAATCAATCTAACTACCACTCTATAGAACTTGCCTTTAAGTTTAGGAGGCACCTTCTTATCACACAAGACTCCGAATGCGAGCCTCCATTTCATCCACCCTGCACAAATACGGTGAGTGACATCCTCTTTATTTTCTCCAATTTCCTGGATAATACACCCAAGGTACTTGAAACTACCTGTCTTCTGGATGACCTAGGTATCAAGCCTCACTACCACGTCAGCCTCTCGCGTCATCTCACTTAACTTGCACTCCAAATACTCAGTCTTGGTCCTGCTCAACCTAAACTCTTTAGACTCCAGGGTTTGTCTCCAAAGCTCCAACTTAGCATTAACTCCTTCGCGAGTTTCATCAATCAAAATTACGTTATCCGCAAATAACATACACCATGACACCTCATCTTAAATTTATCGCATCAGTACATTCATCATCAAGGCAAATAAAATGGGCTAAGGATCGATCTTTGGTGCAACCCCATCAACACAAAAAAAGTGCTTCGAATCTTCTTTCTCTGCTCTTACTCAAGTCTTGCCTCCATCATACATGTCCTTAGTTGCCCTAGTGTACACAATAGGTACACCTCTAGCCTCTTAGAACCTCCATAGACCTCCTTGAGGACTTTGTCGTAAGCCTTTTCTAGATTGATGAACACTATATGCAAGTCTTTCTTCCTCTCCGATATTGCTCCACCAGTCTTGTTACGAGATGAATGATTTCTGTAGTCGAACGTCCTGACATAAAGCTGAGTTGATTCTCAGAAATAGTCACGATCCTCCTCAACCTCAACTCCACCATCTTCTCTCAAACCTTCATGTGTGGCTTAGCGATTTGATATCCCTATAGTTGTTACAATTCTAAATTTCACCCTTGTTCTTATATAATGGAATCATCGTACTCCATCTTTAAGCTTCGGACATCTTCGCTGTTCTGAAAATGACATTAAACAACTCAGTCAGCCACTCCATACCTACTCCTCATGTGCTCTTCCAGTAATCCACTAAAATCTCGTCTCGTCCCGTCACTCTACCTCTATGCACCTACGAATAACACCGTTAACCTCCTCAATCCTTACACGCCTACAATAACCATAAATGTGACACCTATCTGAATGCTCCAAATCCCGCATCACAATGCTCATGTCCTCCTCTATGTTTAAGAGTTTATGAAAGTAAGACTCTGAAAAAGAGCTACTTTTTAGCATGAAATTAGTCAGCTGCATGTAATGACCTCGTAACTTTTTCTGGCAAACACTAATTGTTACTCAAAAATATTTTTTAAATTTCTTGATCAGACACAAATTATTTCTCACAAAATGTACTTTTTTAAAGAACACTTTTAATTTTTTTTTTAAATAAGCTGATTTTAGAAGTTTAATCAAACAAGCTATTAATTAAAACATGACATTTGAGTCTATGATCTCAAATCTCAATCTAACTTTTTCCTAATTTTTTTCTTATATTATATTTTTCCATAGATATTTATAGTCCATACTCTAATGGTTAACATCATGGAGAAAAGCAATAAGCAAGAACCCTTTTCAATATGTTGCTTTAATTTGTCTCGTAATCTTCAATTCATCAGTTCTCACATGCATTTTCTGATACAATTCACCTTTTTGGTTGCTCCCAGTAGTAGTAGTAGTACCCCACAAATACTTCACTCTTATAATTAATTGTCATTTCTCAAATTCACCCCACCTATTCAACAATACTGTCCACTAACGGTAAAATCCAGGAATTTCATGTACTCCCATAGTTATAAATTAGCTGTTATGTTTCATTTTTTTTAAAATTAATTTAATTCATTGTTGAAGCTAAATCTCTTCTTCTCCGAAATTATGAAACTATTTTGTCGACTTCTTCCGACATGATTCTCTGAAGCATTTTAGTATACTCTACTTATTTATTTGTGTTAATTTGGGATACGATCAGTTCACTAGGAGAATCACGCTCTCAATTTGAAGTCTTTTTTCGAAAATTTTAACCTAGCTGATTATTATAATAGTCACAACCATAAATTGACACGTAACTACGACAGGGCGGTACACTTTGCTTTCTCGTGACCGGTGAAGGAATATCTTTCTTTTTGTTAGACTCCATAAGGAGAGAATAGTCCATTTGAGTGGAAGTGGAGGCTATTTTAAAAGTTATACGATAAGTACTATAAGTTGTAACTTTTCTCATGTTAATTTGATGAGAATTTATATTTTAAAATGAAGTCATTTCAACTATAACTATATGTCGGTGTTTTCTTTCGAACACCCCATTTTATAGAGGAGTATAAACACACAACAACTCACGTTTGATTCCTATCTTCAAAGCATGAAATCAAACACACTTGACACGTATTCTCCGTTGAAGTTCAGACCTCAACCTCTTGATCTGGAAATTTGACTTATTTTCAAAACTTTCTATAAATTAAATTTAGAAAACGCTAAGAACTTCTCTAAGTAAAGAAAACCAGATATATCTACTCTATTTTTCAATCGGTTAAAAATATGAGAAATCAGTGTCAGATTGAGATCTTTTCTTTCTCATTTTTAAGATTTCTTCTTACATTAATTAATAATGATTATTCCTTGAAAGATCTTATCTTGCTATAACTTATCGAATATGAATCCCTGCTTACTTTAAAAAAAATGCTTCCTCCTGGCCTAGCCCTGCTTGAAGGAACTACTGATACAGCTAGTCAAAATTCAAAAAATGAAATATGACAACTAAATGACTAATATGACATGAAGATAGTATATTTTTAAATGCTAATCAAAATTTACATAATTTAACTCTCGAAACAAAATATGACAACTAATATGCAATAAAGAGAGTACCATATATGCAGCCTGAAATAAATATTTGCCCCCTCTCATAAAGAACACTATTAGTAGGATTTGAAATACCAACTTTAATTTAATTAATTTTCTGTATGGATTAAAATATTGAGTCATTAATTTGTCTGAAATAAAATTTACGTATTTAAAATTATTACAAAATTTTTGCTTTAAAGAAATGCTTTAAGTCAAGCTAAAAATGAAGCACACATGACTTTATTTGATGATTAATTGAAAATTGAGTATGCCTATTCAAAGTAAACTAAGGCAGTGATCAGATCATAGATTACTTTAAAACTAGTATTTTTTTTATAGTTAAAAGTTGTTTAATTTTATTTATTTTTGAAAAAAGTTAATGGTGAATTGATCAGCATGATCTTGACTCACAATTCTTATATTTGGATGTAGCTTTGAAGAAAATGGATTACCTGTTACCCCAACCTTCCAAATATCAGGGGAAAGAGCAAAAACTATAGGCGTCAAATACACACTGTTGAAAGTTTGATCCAGAAGAACTTCCTCAACATCAAAACCCAAAATTAGTGCTTGCTGCTCTTGTATTTGTTCTACTTAACTGGTGTCAAAGACCACTATTTAGGTAGTAAATGCTGTTGCATTGTCACTTATTACTATGTTATATATATTCAGTCAAGACTTTTCCTGGATGAAGGGGACCTTTTCCCTGTTCAACAATTACATCATTATTAAGCCTTCTTTCACACCTTCCATCAAGGATGTAAACCCATTTGGCAACCCATTCAGAATCTCTTCAGAAGTAAGCCAACAGTATTGTTAAATATGTAAAGAACAACAAAGCTCAGTCACAAATTCTATTTTTTCACAGCAAAATTAATAATCGCTAAACCACAAATATTGATAAGAAAATCTGACAACACATATATGAACCCCTTGTACTACAAGGCAAAATACCAAGCAAAAAGCTTCAATAACTGTGCCAAGGAAAAAAGTAGCCTCTAAAAGAACGTTATCAACGTATTAGTTACTCTCCAAAGAAGCAATTCATTCGAAATTCCAGAATCTAACGCACTATCAGGGCAGAATCCTTGCCTCATCTTCCACATAGAATGTCTCAAACACAACATGGAATTGGCACTCTTGATTCCCTAAAATCATTAGGAGACAAACCACTCATTAAAGTAATAAGGGTAAGGTGGGTAAGGCTGCATATGCCCTGCTACCCAAATAAATAGGCATGGAACAGCAAGGGAGTCACAGCTACGACATAGTCACTTGAGAAGAATGAGGCAAGGAGACCTAACAAGTGTGGAAAGAGGAACTTTATCAGGCTATTCATTTCCAATATGGTGTAAATCCTATATTGTATATAGGAAGAAGAAATAGAAAAGCCCGGTCAAAACATCATTCCCGAAATGAAATTCAATCTATATCCCTTTGTCTTATTCTATACGGGCTGTGTTTGTGTGTGTTGGGAAGATTTGTGGGGAAAAAGATTTCCAACCGGTGGAAGGACTTCACAGTCATGTAAGCAACTACTGAAGTTATTCAAACGACCACCACATCATGGGATGTTAAACAACTTTGGTTTGATCGCGTCAAATCAATAGTTTTACGTTTTACTATGTATAGGATCGCTACAATGTCAATCATAATCCAATCAATAAGTTCATGTTTAATAACTCATCGAGTGATGTTCAATTATACTCGAATCAATAAGCTAAATTCTAAACAACAAGAGGATCCTAAAAACCTTTGGCAGTTATTTTAAACAACCTTGGTAGCCATTTGAAAAACTTCAATGGTTGTTTGAAAAAATCAATAAGTTTGTTTCTTGATTAAAGCTCAATTATAATCAAATCAACAAAGTTATGTTTCACTATGTGTAGAATCGAGCGATTGATGTACATATTATAATCAAATAAATAAGTAAATGTTCTACTATGTGTAGATTACTCGATTGATACTCAATTATAATCAAATCAATAAGTTCATGTTTTTATATGTGTAGAATCACTCGGTTGATGTTTAATCATAATCAAATGACCATAAATTTTTAGAAGTCCTGATTCTCGGACTCACCATAAATTTTTCTGGCAACATTATTTTTTTCCAGCAAGTCGAATCTGATTTTGAAGGAGTCTCGGACACGTACTACTCTAGTTACTGAACTTTTAGAAGTCCTGATTCTCTCTAATGCAAGTGTACAAGATATGAACTAGACACAGCTCCTTAAACATATCACAACTGCAACCAACTTTCCAGGAAAAAGGTTCCAAATGTCATTAAATTTCATAACTTTTACCTTCTCCGTACAAGAATCTATCTTGGACCTAAACCAAGCTTTTTATCTTTTAAAACAGAAAAAGTTTCATAGTTTCAAAACCAAAATCAGATTTGAGTTGGGCCTTCAGAAATCAGATTAGGGTTGCCATTTTTTCCTAGCAAAGTTATTTTACCAACAACAATGGTGTTAACTTGAATTCGTAGTTTTCTGCTCTGGGTCGCTTCTCTCTCGGTGCACGTTAGCTAACGTGCGCCATCCATGGGGAAGAGGGCTCGTGCTCCACCGCAGAAGGCTATAATGGCCCAAGCTGATGCAAAGGCCTTACGGGCTAAGGGGAAAACCAATAATCTGCCAGAAACTGGTAAAGGAGCACGGGGTGCTGCTGCGACAACCAATGGAACAGTGAAATCATCTCAACAGGGAGGTTCTACAGGAACCTTGAGGAAGGATGATAGCTGGGTAATGGATGGGTCACCTAGAGTGAGTTCTATCATGGAGAACAGGGGGTTGGGGTTAGCCCCAGCAAAGAGATTGGGAATTTGGGGAATTCTGCTAGACTAAGCTCAGATCTAGGTAGGGGTGGGCATTCGGTTATTCGGTTCGGTTTTTCAAAATTTCGGTTTGGTTTTTTCGGTTTTTGGTTATGAGAAAGGGATACCGAAAACCGAACCTAAATTAATTCAGTTCGGTTCGGTTTTTCCAAATTCATTTTGGTTCGGTTCGATTTTGGTTTATCAATTTTGGTTTTTTTGGTTCTGGGCCTTCTTAATGGGTCGGTTTTCTCTTCTTTGTTTAGGTACCAAATTCTATGGGAACTGCTCTTGGACTAGCCCAACTGCTACTTTACGTGATGTATTACAAGTCCACTAAGAGACAGAATTCAGAAACACAGGCCCAAGGAGAGCTGGGCCTACCTGAGGCCCAAAAGAAAATGAGTAACAATGCAAGAGTTTAATATAGAATTTTCAGAAACTTAAAAGAGTGGGTTTGGTAGGATAAAATAAGTCATTTTCTATTTTTGGTTGTCTGAAAAAAAAAATTAAAAATATTGAAATTAAAAAAAATTCGGTTAAACCAAAAAACCGATATCCTAAAACCGAAAACCAAACCAAATACCAATTTTTTTTAAAAAAAATACAACCAAAACTGAACCGAAAAATCGAAACCGAAAAACTAAATTAGTTCGGTTCGGTTCGGTTTTTCAGTTTTTCGGTATTTATGCCCACCCCTAGATTTAGGTAACTCGGCTGATCTGGTGAGTGTTGCTGTACCGGTAGCCAAGGCCCAGACTAGGGCAACTGAGAAGAATCAGTGTAAACTTGCTCAGGAACAATGGAATAAAATGCTTCAGACGAGTCCCTCCTCCAGTGGGATAAAATCATGGGCCGATGTAGTGGAGGCAGAGGAGAAGGAAGCATCTGAGAAGAAGAAGACTTCTATTTGGGACGACTTTGATATTTCTAAAGTATCAAATGCTGGGTTCAAGCTTGACTATGTTCCCCCAAGTAGTCATGATGTTGTTCCTATTGGTGCGATTGAATTGGATGATATAAGTTCTGAAATTGCATATTGGAAGGATTCAGTGGTCTGCTATGTTTTAGGTGCTCACCCCCCTTTTGCAGTTATGCAGGGGTTTTATCCAGAGGCTGTGGGCTAAGCATGGAATTAATAAGATTTCCCTGCTCAGGAATGGTATTATCATTGTGAGATTTGATAGTGCAGTGGGAAAGAATGAAGTCATCGAGGGAGGAATTTATCATTTTGATAGCAAGCCTTTTATTGTAAAGGCTTGGTGTCCTGACATGGAATTTACAAGAGAGGAGCTCCTCACACTACCTATTTGGGTGAAGTTCCCAGGTTTGGATTTCAAGTATTGGAGTCAAAAAGGGTTGAGCAAATTTGGTAGTCTTGTGGGAAAACCTTTGATGGTGGACCAAGCTACTGAGAAGAAGGCGGGACTCAATTTTGCCCGATTACTAGTTGAAGTAGACATGGATGCAATATTGCCAGACTTTGTGCTATTTAGGAATGAGAAATGAGCTATAATAAGGCAAAAGGTGCAGTATGATTGGAAACCAATCCTATGTAAACATTGTGGCAAGTATGGGCACTCCATTGAGTTGTGTAGGAAGAAGCAGGGACCAAAAGTTGGGGTTCAAACTGGGCAGCTTCCACATAAAGAAGCTACTCAGCAAGTGGGAAGTAGAAAACAAGGGGAACAAGATATAGAGGTTCCACAGTGAAGCTCCCCTGGGAAATTGACGAAGGATACTACTCAAGCACATGGGTCTCAACAGGGACACACAGGTTTTGGATGGGTAACACCTCAGAGTAGAAGTAAAGTGCAACAACTGAAATCCAAGCAGATTGAGAAATCTAACTCATTTGATGCCTTGCAGGTAGAGGGTACTGATCATAGTCCTATACATGATCATGCTCAAATTAGAATAGATCCATCTCCTCCCTCATTAGGGGATGGTTAATTTGCTATGTTGGAATGTCAGGGGACTGAATGCCCCTAATAAGCAGCAGGAGGTTAAGTTCCTGTGCAATAAAGAGAAATCTAGTTTTATTGGATTGTTAGAAACAAAAATAATGAACGATAAGATCGATGATATAACTACCAGATTATTTGGAGGTTGGCATGTGTTAACAAATTTGGAGTCTCATTTCAATGGCAGAATTATGTTAGTCTGGAGGCCTGATCTTTATATTGTTACACCTGTGCATATTACTGCTCAGGCTGTAACCTGTGTAGTGGTGTTTAAGCCTCTCAAGCTGTGTTTTCAATTAACCGTGGTTTATGCTTTCAATACAAAGGAGGAGAGGAAAGAGTTGTGGGATGACTTGGTTAATCAGAGCTCCAGTAATTTGCCTTGGTTAGTGCTGGGAGATTTTAACTCCATACTTCATCCAACTGATAGGATTCGAGGTAATCCTGTGAGTTGGTCTGAAATAGTGGATTTTCACACTTGTGGGCTGCTAGAGCACCCTCACCAAGGAAACAAATATACATGGAATGATAAAGGGTGTGATCAGAGGATATACTCAAAGATAGATTGGATCTTCATCAACAATGAATGGATGAACACCATGCCTACATGTAAAGGTCTCATTTTGCCTGACGGAATTAGTGATCACTGCCCTTCAAAGGTCACTTTAGCTGCTGATAGACATATAAGAAGGAAGTCTTTCCTATAGTGTAACACTTGGGCTCACCATCCCAAGTTTTTGGAGGTGGTTAACAATGGATGGAACATACATATTGATGAATGCTTAATGCTTCAAGTAGTTAGAAAGCTCAAACTATTAAAGAAGAGTTTGAAAGTTCTAAATAATCAAGCATTCAGAAACATTGAAACTGAGGTTGCTGAGGATAGGATAGCTCTAACTAAGGCTCAACAGTTGCTACAGGCCAATCCCCAGTGTAGAGTATTACAGTAAGCAGAACATGAGAAATACCTGAAGTTTAGGCAAAGCTCTTTCCTAGCTGAGCTCTTTCTTCAATAGAGAGCAAAAGCTACCTGGATCAAACTTGGAGATGATAATTCCAGGTATTTTTATTCTGTTATCAAACACAGGAAGCTTAGGCAAACTATTACTCAACTGAAAGATGGCCAGGGTGTTTGGCAGAATGACCCTGATACTATTGCTGGTCTATTTGTTAGCTACTATGAAGAACTACTAGGTAATTGTGAGACTGATCGGGCTGATATATTTGTTAGCTTCATTAGACAGGGTCCTATTCTTTCAGAGTTGCATCAAAGAGCCTTGAGTGCCCCTTATACTGATAAGGAAGTTAAGGATGTCATTTTTCAGATTGATAGCAACAAAAGCCATGGACTAGATGGTTATAGTAGTGGTTTCTTCAAGGTTTGGACAGTTGTTGGGGTTGATATTACTGCTTCAATATTATAGTTCTTCCAGAATGGTCAGCTTTTAAAACAGTTGAATGCTACTAATGTTGCCTTGATTCCTAAAGTGGAATATCCTGAGAGTGCTACTCAATTTAGACCTATATCCTGTTGTAATGTCCTATATAAAGCTATATCCAAGATGATGTGTGCCAGATTGAAGGAGGCTATCAGTTTACTGGTGGCAGAAAATCAAGCTGCCTTTGTGCAGGGCAGATCTCTTGTTCACAATGTTCTTATATGTCATGACTTGCTAAGACATTATAACAGGAAAATCACCAAGGTGCTTGATGAAGATTGATCTCCGGAAAGCTTATGATATGGTCAACTGGGATTTCTTGCAGGAAGTACTAGTGAACTATGGGTTTCCTACTGGTTTTGTTCACCTTGTGATGACATGTGTGACTACCCCCTATTTCACTAGTAAAGTCAATGGAGAGGGTCATGGATATTTTGCAGGTAAGAGAGGACTGAGGCAAGGGGATCCCATCTCCCCTATCTTATTTGTATTGGTTATGGAATACCTGTCAAGAGTCTTGAAGAGTATGAGTCAATTGCCTGATTTCAAATTTCATCCTATGTGCAAACAGTTGCAGTTGACTCACCTGGTGTTTACCGATGACCTTATGGTGTTCTTCAAGGGTGATATTCAGTCTGTTGGGATAGTAACAGAAGCACTTAACCACTTTAGCTCAGTTTCTGGGATGGTAGCTAACATGGATAAGTCTAGCATCTTCATGGCTGGGGTTGATGATGCCACAAGAATTGCTCTTCTGGAGAAGACTGGATTTTCTCAAGGTTCTTTTCCTATCAGATACCTTGGTCTTTCCCTGTCTCCAAAGACGTGGAATAAACTTGACTGTAACATGCTTATAGACAAGATTACTAGTAGGATCAAAACTGGTTACTCTAAGCAACTATCATATGCTCGCAGGTTGCAAGTCTTGTTAGTTGTTCTGTTTTCTATACATAACTTCTGGGGTGCTGTCTTTATATTACCTCAGAGTGTGTTGAAAGAGGTCGACAAGAGGTGTAGATCCTTCTTATGGGGAGGGGATGCTGAGAGTAAGAAGGTCAACCTTGTGTCATGGGATACAGTGTGCATACCAAAGTGCAATGGTGGTTTGAACATCAAGGATTGCAGGTACTGGAATCTTGCTTATGTTGTTAAGTTAATATGGCAAATAGTAGTGGATAAGGACTCACTTTGGGTGAAATGGATCCATGGCATCTATATGAAAACTGATTTGTCATTCTGGGAACATCAACACCCACAGGATTGTAGTTGGTACTGGAAGAAACTAAATTCTATTAAAGAAGGCATGAGAGCATGGTATACACAAGGGAGATACATTCTCACCTCTGGGGGAAGGTATTCTATCACACAAAACTATCTGGCTCTCATTGGGGCTCAAAGAAAGATGGATATAGATACCTTGATATGGAATGGGGTTGCTCAACCTAAGCATAAATTCATTGGCTGGCTGGCTGGAAAAGAAAGATTACTCACTAAGGGCAGGCTGATTCATATGAATATTCATGTTGATGATCCAGAGTGCTGTCTTTGTGATTCTACAATGGTAGAAATAGCTTAACACTTGTTTGTTGAGTGTAACTGGTTCAAAAATGTTAGGGATGCACTGATCACATGGCTTGGTATTGGCATGCTTAATGGGAATGTGCAACAAGTGCTCACTAAGATCAGGGGAAAGCACTGGAAGATTATACAGAAGGAGATTGTCGCAGTTGTGTGGGAAGCACTGGTTTACCATACTTGGAGGGCTAGGAATTGGAGGTTTTTCAAAGGACAAACTGCACATTCGGAGATGGTCACCACACAGATTAAGAAGGATCTTATAGATAGATTAAGTTTGCCGCATTTACATAAGAAACTGCATAGGTATAGGGGATTTCAACAAAGAATTTACATGTAATTAGTTTTATTTGAGGCTTCTGCACTTTCTTCCTGCTAGTGGAGAAAGGTGTTTCAAGTGCTCTTAGGTTGTAATTGTTGTTTTTGTTCGTCTATGGTAATATTCACAGTGTTACCAAAAAAACAATGGTGTTTGAATATGAAGATGAATTAAGGAGTGGGTTTGTCAAGGAAGGAAGCTTCAATTTTTGGGCAGAGATGGGAACTAATAAACGAAGAAGGAAGGAAGGGTGGCTGGAGGAGAAGGTCAATGGTGGCAGATGGTGGTGGAAAGTAGCAGAGGTGGTGACAGGAGAGAGTGAGGAAGGAGACGGAGGAATAAAAAGAAAGCAAAAATAAAATAAAAATGAACTAGTTATTTCTAAGGCTAACATGCTGAGAAAGCGTGGGAAGTACGCACTCCGCCGCATCAGCCTATCGTGTCTAACAAACATAGTTTGACTTGAGTATGGTGTTCAATAAGAACAAGCTTGAGTTTAGGTATTCAATAGGAACACGACTAAGTTTAAGTATCTTATGAAGAATTCAGACAAGTTTTAGGGGCAACGTATGAATTTAGCCTTTAACAAACTACATATTAAGAGCTTAAATGGAACGACATAGATAATTAGAATCCATATATCCTACCATAAGTTGGGTCTGAGGTATTGTAGTTGACTTGTTGTATCCTAACATACTATCAAAGAGTCTAATCTCATGTTTTAGGCCAGGGACAAGACACGTTTCATTTTCTTATTTACTTTTCAAAGTTGGTCGAGTGCGTTGCGTCCTTTATTTAAGGAAAAAAATATTTGGATACAAGTGATCTGATCCTCATAGTGAGCTTCAAAGTTAAATTTTGGAAACGTATTTCACAAAACACGTGACTTCTACCTCTCCCAAACTTATTACAAAACAACGTGTGACTTCTACCTCTCCCAATTTCAAGAAAAACGTGACTTCTACCTCTCACAATAAAAATCATCTTTATTCAAGGACTCAAGCAGCCAATTTCAATTTTTTTTTACAATTAAAAGAAAGTGCCCAGCTAGTTTCAATCTGAGCCGATAATGTTGTTGTTGTAAAAGAGAAAAAGACACCAACTTGTTGATATATGCACAACTATATGTTTGATGCCGTGCTACATATTTTTAGCAACATGCTGCAACAAGCAGTTGGAATAAAAACCTTTTCTACATCACATACTTGATTAAGAAGTTGTAAATTCTATCAAGTTTTCGCACTTTGCCCCTCGAAGTACAAACAACATGCTAAATTCACCAAATAAGTAACATGCAAAGAAGCATAAAATCTTTAGGGTCACAACATCTTATGCTTTTAACTCTATATGCTCCAAACAGAATATCGCAACAATTCAAACCACCAAACCTCAAAATAATTTCCGCATACCAACAACATAAACGTATAACAAAAAGGCAAAAGGGACATAAAAATCTAATCACATAAATAAATTAACCATCCAATTCCAATCCAACTAAAGCATAAAAAAAAATAAAACCAAACCCAAAATTTTCAACTCTAACACAACGTCATAAAATCAACCCATCAGATCAAAACCTCAAAATTGCAACAAAAATTCTAAGAATCCAAAAGTTACCTATTGTTTATCATTCTAGTTGTAGTAGAGTTCAAGGCCCATTCCATCATGAATTTCGTAGTCCTTGAGGGTAATATGATCTTTGTAAACATTGAACCACTTCTGAATACGAATCTTGTCTACGCGTGTACCAGTATGTGCAACAACCAGCTTCTTCAAGTCACCAATAGTGTCATCTTCGTTGCACTTCACTTTCACCTTCTTCCCCAATCGATCGTTCAACACCACCTCGATCATCTTTGCTGCTTTCGTCGATATATGGAGAATGCAAAAAACCCTAAAACTTTTTTTCTATGAACTGCGCAAAGCGTCAATATATATAGGAGGGGGTGGGTCTTCGCCGCCTTTAACGAATAGACAAAATTACCCTTGAGTTAATATGGAAATCTTCAGTTGAAAAACTTTGGGAGGAGGGGTATTAATTGGTATTTAATACCTTTCAGATACTCCTCCTCGAGCTGAAGATATAAGGAGCTAGAGGTGGAAGAAGCACGACGGGCGCAGAACCCCACCTGATGGCATCGACGACCAACCTGGCAACTTTGAAGAGGAAAAAGTTGTACAAACTTTTGTTGTCAGTTCCTTTTCCTTTTTTGTTATTTTTATTTTTTTGTACCGGGTCTGCCTGTTATGGGCCTCCACTCTGTACATATTTTGGTCTTTTATTAACAAAGAGGCTCGAGCCTCAATTTTAATTTTTTTAAAAATAAAATATTTAACCTTATATCGGGATATATGCTACTTTTTTTTCCAAATAAATATTACAATATAAATTTATTATTATTTTAGTATATGATTTTACAATAAAAATATTAATATTTAAGAATTATATATAAGAAGAATAAAATTATTTTCTAGTTGTAGTAATTGATATTAAAATAAATATTTTACTTATTAAAAGATATAAATAAATATTCTATTTGTTATTGTCTTATAGTCTGTCTGTTTGGCCAATTTATCGATAGGTCAAAAATACTTTTTTTATTTAGAAAAAGTGTTTATTTTAAAAAGAGAAAATAGTCAAATGCCCTCTTATCCTATAAGCCAATTTTTAACTACACACTTATACTTTACGGGGAAGGACTTTGTAGTCATCTAAACAACTATTGAAGTTGTTCAAACGACCACCACGTCAGTGAATGTTAAAAAACTTTGATTTGATCGCGTCAAGTCAATAGTTTTCTGTTTTACTATGTATAGGATCGCTATATCGATGTCAATTATAATCCAATCAATAAGTTTATGTTTAATAATTCATTCAGTGATATTCAACTATACTTGAATCAATATGCTAAATCAAAACAACAAGAGGATCCTAAAAAGATATTTTAAACAACTTCGGTAGCCATTTGAACAACTTCAATGATTGTTTAAGAAAATCAATAAGTTCATTTCTTGATAAATGCTCAATTATAATTAAATCAACAAGGCTATGCTTCTCTATGTGTAGAATAGAGTGATTGATGTACAATTATAATAAAATAAATAAGTAAATATTTTACTATGTGTAGATTACTCGATTGATATTCAATTATAATAAAATCAATAAGTTCATATTTTTATATGTGTAGAATCACTCGATTGATATTCAATAATACATTAATATTTTACTATGTGTAGAATCACTGGATTGATGTTCAATAGTACATTAATATTTTACTATGCGTAGAATTACTCGATTGATGTTCAATTATATTCAAATTGATAAGTTAATTCTTTACTATATGTAGAATCACTTGATATCATGCTCAATATTAATGGCAATAAGACAAGATCATTTATTAACTACGGAGAGATATTTCACCAATTTCATAAGTTATAAAGTAAATTATTGTTGCACAATGAAATTACCCAAAGACTCAAGGTAGAAAGATTGCACTTAAACTTGTCAAAAAATTTCATTTAGACACCTCAACTGATATATCACCCGTTGAACACTTAATCAACGCATAGATTGTGTCAATTGGACACAATGCGACAGATTTAAATTTGTGTAGTTTACTTGCAAGTTAAGTAGCAATAAACAAGTAAAACAAAGACACATGTCGATAAAAAAATTAAAGAAAATACAGAAGAAAAAACAAAAAGCATGTTATTCCTTCTTCTTCAACCTTGCCTTTTATGTTGTTCTTCTTTGACAGTCAGTCTTTCTTTCTTGACAAGCTTAAAAGAAAGAATAGACACTGTTGAAGCTGGTTGGATTCGCCATAAATTTTTCTGGAAACATTATTTTTTTTCAGCAACTCAAGTCTGATTTAGAAGGAGTATTAGAAGGGTGAACACCAAATGCGAAGTATAAAGTACCCAGTAGGTACCATAAGATGACTGGGCA
This sequence comes from Jaltomata sinuosa, assembly GCA_003996215.1. Taxonomy (NCBI): domain Eukaryota; kingdom Viridiplantae; phylum Streptophyta; class Magnoliopsida; order Solanales; family Solanaceae; genus Jaltomata; species Jaltomata sinuosa. Next base: position 147,257 of record QJPP01000485.1, on the reverse strand, counting down.
TATATAAGATAAAAGCGTAGTAACAGACAGAATAGAAGCAAGTAGTCACAAAAATCAACAAAAGGTACACAGGAACTAGCCTACAGGGAAATCAACAAAACCACATGTGAGGCCAGCAAGCAGAATATATACACCATAGGCACAGGTGAAAGTAAGAAACAATGCACTTGGGGTCCTTGCAATAACGGTATATACATAATAAGATTACGAAACTGACGGTATACCGGTAACCTCAGGTTGAAGAGGAAGAGGAAAAGAGTGATGATAGGCATGCTCGGAGACATGAATCAAACTCAACTAATCATATCAATCTCAAATCTAGAAACTAACAGCCTAGCAGTAACCAATTTCATACTTAACTGTAACGCGGAACAATTCTGTAAGTAAATAGCAAGAGTCTACCTATAGTCCCCCTGCCGCCCATACAACCGAGGAACACAAATAAGTGAAAACAAACCCTCCGGCATCCCATACTACGGGAGCGTACAATCAACAAACAACAAACAAGGGTAGATCCTCAAACAATGAATGATATGATACATGAAGATCTCAAGTGAAATGATATCTCTATATGTACCTCCTCCGGTGCCGATCCGGCCCAGCAGGTAGGTTCCATGGAAGGACATTGTCCGTATACCTCTACTCTGCCTTATACCCTTCCTCCAGCATACGCAGTCCGAAGCCCCAGTCCTGGATGGCAAGGTCCATGGAGGTCCCCGACCCCATACTAAAACTCAGTATCAAAACATGTCATCCGAAAGCAAGTATGGGTTCAAGATAGAGACCCAGTCTCGAATATGCATGCCCAGACCCTGTCCAGGACTAAATTAGTGGGAAAATATCTCAAAAACCCCTCCAAAGGTGCCCAAGCATAACCGGGTCTAAACAGTAGAAAGTCATCTCAGGTGCTCGGTTCGACCGAGGCTAAAATTATCTCAAGTAGCAAGAAAACTCAACTAGCACCCCGGCCCTGCCGAGTCTAGCGTTAATCATAAAACTGGTGATATAAATCATAATTTTACCTTCTTTTACCCAAGAATATTCACAAGTTAAATCAAACCATTTCCAATTCATTTCCATAAAAAATGGTCCCCCGGGGCCATGCAAGGTTTAGAAAATAGTGCCAGTAGGCCCGAAGCCAAAACCGTTGTAAAACATGGATAAAACCTCTTTATATGCATGGAAATGGTATGATCAAACACAATAGTTGCCCATCAGCTCACAATCAACCTATCAACCCTGCACAGGCCCACAACTATTCAGCAAGCATAACCAGCCTAGAAGGATAATTCTATGCTCGGGACTCGCGGACATTCCCAATATTCCACCTTCTATGTTCCAGAGTCAACAAGGCCTCACAGGACCACAAGGGTAAATAAAACATATCGGCAATTACTATAAGCATCGGAGGAACAAAAGTAGACGGACATGAATAAAACGGTCAAGGTCTGTGACGGGTCGTCAGCCTTGTGACGGGCCGTCACTCAGGCCGTCACTCTTAGGCAGAATGTTGTTTTTCGCGTATTTTCTTCCATTTCCGTGTTTGCTTCCATTTCCTACAAATACAACATAAAAACATCAAAAACAACAATGGTTGCTTGAAAACGTATGATTGTTCTTAGTAAAAAGGAGTCGAAAGTGACGTAAATTAGCGTCACATCAACACCCTCAACTTAAAACGTTCGCTTGTCCTCAAGCAACATAACATAAAACAATAATACGACTCTACTAAGAACACAAACTCATGTCTATAGCAACTCATGGTCATTCAACTTATTCAATTAAATCAGGCTCCCTCGTAGCACACGTATGTATGAAACACTAACTTGCAAGGATCCAAACATGTCATTCCGTTATGATAGAACATTATGCATACACACGCGCAGCTATCCTAACAATCAATAGACAATACAGACATCTTGGTGCCCTCACCACAAAGAAATCCCACACACAAGATTTGGGACTAGGTAAGCGCTCAAACTCACAAATGATTTCAGACAATGCACATGCGATACCATAGGCTTGCCCTTACTATTCTATTTCGGTTCTTCAGAAAGCTACTCAGGATCACTACAGGACTTGTTTAGGCTTGTAATGAGACTTCGGGTGCAGGTAGGATACATTTAGGGGTTAGTGACTAAGCCCTCCTTGGAACCGGTTACATCTTATCACCACATAACTTCACCTTGTCCATCCTTATTCACCTTTTTATTCCTTTCTTTCTAGCTACAGGTGTGACCTCTTTATTTTGACCATTCTTTTTGTTACTTTTTTGATCTTTTTCACCTTTCTTTATTTTTCTTTTCTTTTCCTAGGCGCACACCCGGATTTTCATTCTATTCAAAAACCAATCTTCTCCATCATCTTTTTCTTATCATTCACCTCTGTAGTAGCCACCCCCAACTTAGGCTGATTGCCTGCATTAAGGTGCACAATGTCCATGGCAGGACCAGGGCCAAAACAGGGTTTACCTCTATAATAGCCACCCTCAACTTAGGCGAAATGCCTGCGTTGAGGTGCACGATGTCCAAGGAAGGACCAGGGCCAAAATAGGGATTCAACGTTAAACAGAAATGGTGAGAGGTTATTGAAAGAACAAGGTCAATTATGGCTCAAACAGGGATCAAGGGATTATTTATATTTGGACGGTCTTTTTAGGTTAAGTGGACTGCACACAAAAAGGGCCTGTGATCCTTTCCTAAGCAACCAACTTCAAACTTAACAAAATAGACCAGGCAAGTTCTAGATGCATGCACAGAGTAAGAATTTATAACAATAAGCTCACACACTCTTGGCACCAAGAAACTATATCGCTACCAACTATTAAACAACTGCTCGGCTTAATCATACTCATTCTAATCATAATCACACAATGACATTCAAGGATCCAGACAGTCAATCGTTTCAACATAAGTATAAAACCAGAAAATTTTTAAAGGGGCCTCGTTTTTAGTCAAGAAAAACGCCATGCTCATCACTATAGACACTAAAAAAAAATTTAAAATAACAACCTAAACATGCCGGTTCTACTAGATAGCACACCGGAGGGAAAAGAAATCGGCAACAAAAACCCTTGGTGGTGACTCACAGGTTTCCCAACACCCTCAACTTAGACTCATGCATTGTCCCCAATGCATACATATGAAAACTAAAAGCTGTGAGAATAAAGGAATACCTGTGAAGTCGATATGACTCAGATTCTGGAATGATGTTGGAGACCGCCTGGGGCTCCAAAACAAGAGAACTCGATGGAGTACGTGTGTGCGCCAACCTCATGTTGCGCTCCAACTTCCTCTTTTATTTGCTCCGCCGCTAGTCGTGACCGCTTCTTCGCTCTTTTCTTGTAGATTCTCTTACGGTGTTTTCGTTTCCTTGAGCTATTTACACCGCTTTCCGCAACATGCTTCTCTTTTCGCGGCATCCTTCTCACAACAGCTAGCGTCTCGACCAAACACTTCTCCTCAATGTGCACATCCGCAGGAGCTTCCTCTATAGCATTGATGACCGCGACCACCCTCATGTCACTTGGTTGCTTCATCAATTTGGACACATCGAACTTGACCAATTCATTGTTCAATCGGAAGGTCAGCTCGTTTTTCTCCATGTCAACCAACACTCTTGCCGTAGCTAACAATGGTCGTCCCAAGATTATGGGAACTTCGAAGTCCACTTCGCAATCCAAAATTACAAAGTCAGCTGGGAAGATAAGCTTACCGATCTTAACTAGCACATCAGATAAGATCCCTACGGGTCGCTTTACCGAACGGTCAGCCATCATCACTTTCATGGACGTTGGTTTAGGAGCTCCCAAACCCAATTTGTTATACACTGCTAGCGGCATCAAATTTATACTAGCACCAAGGTCACACATAGCTCTCCCGAAGTTGAGCTTCCCGATAGTACATGGAACTGTGAACGCACCTGGATCATCCTTCTTTTCAACTAACGACCTTGAAGAGATAGCGCTGCAGTGATGGAGGTCGTCTTCCGGTTCAAAACTCACCGTCCTCTTCTTTGTAATCAAGTCCTTCATGAACTTGGCATAACCGGGTATTTGTTCCAGCGCTTCCACCAATGGTATGTTTATTGAAATCTCTTTCAACATGTTCATGAAGTTCAGGAACTTACCATCGTCAGCTTTCTTCTTTAAACGCTGTGGGAACGGAGGTGGTGGTCGAGGCATCATAGTTGGAAGCTTTTCAGCTTCCTTGCGTTTCTCCGCGGGCTTTGGAGTTTCCTCCTCTACCGCCTCTTCATCATCCGCAGTATCACCTTGAGTCTGAATTACCGGATGTGATTCCGGTAACATTTTTTCGCTTCTTGTGGTGATCGCCATACAGCTTGCATCATTCTTCGGATGAGTGGTGTCGCTCGGCAAAGTACCTATTTTCCTTGGGTTTAGAGATGCCGAGATGTGACCCACTTGCTGCTCTAGTTGCTTGATCGCAGTTGAGTGTGACTCCACTACCAGACTCAATGTTGATAACTCATTCCGCATTGCCTTTACCCCAGAGTCAGTCGATTCCACCTTAAGCAGCATCTTCGCCATCATATTCTCAAGTTTGGACGTCTCAGTTTCGCTGCCAGTTTTGTCCCGATTGCTAGGTGGTATATACAACCCACCCCTATCGGTGTTGTTCCTCCAGTTTCCTTGGTCGCGCTCTTTGTAGCCACTTTTCTCATAGTGGTTGTCTCGCTGATAATTCCGACCTTGGTTTCCCTGGCCATTGGCCTGGAAACCCCCCAAGTAATTTGCTTCCTCAGTCTCTATACCTTGGGAACCCACAGCTTGTACCTTCTCTATACTTCCTGACGTCAAGTGCCTTGTCAGGAGATCCAACTGTGTTTTCAGGTGCGCCATGTCTTGGTCGCGCTCCTCCTCTTTCCTTCGCTGCTCTGCTGACATGCCAACTGTATAGGTGCTAGCTGCAACCTCTGAATCCCGTGTGTGCCAGGCTCTGTTGGTCTTGGTGAGCCTGTCCAAAATAGCTGTGGCGTCGGCAAAAGTGCAACCCATAAACGCTCCACCTGCTGCGTTGTCCAATGTTGGCTTGGTAGCCGAATTTAGTGCCCTGTAGAATGTCTGCATCAAGAATTCGTTGTTCAGCTGATGGTTGGGGCACTGTGTCAGCTTCTTCTTAAATCGCAACCAAGTCTCGTGCAGTGCTTCGTGAGGTTGCTGCCTGAAATTACTAATCTCATCCCTCAACTGTATCATCCGAGAGGGAGGAAAGAACCTTTCTAGGAAAGCTCCTCTCAACTCGCCCCACGTTGCGATAGAGTCGGGGGTCAGCTCCGTTAACCACAATGCTGCCTCATCAGACAGAGACAATGGAAACAACCGGAGCCTGATCGCTGTCTGACTCACGCCTGGCAGCTCAAATGATTTGCAGATCCCCACGAAGTTCATTAAGTGCTGGTTTGGATCATCACCAGCAGCACCACGGAATACACCTCTCAAATTCAGCAACTGAATCATCGTGCTAGTGATATTAAACTTTGCTCCGGGCGGTAGCGGTGGAACAATAATGGCGCCCGTCGCGCCAGCTCCATCTAAATCGAGATCCTCATCATTCCGTACCACATCATCCTGCAGACCACCAGCATTCAAATTTTGTTGGGCCTGCAGTTCTGCAGCGATCCTTGCTGCGTCTAATTGTGCGGCCATATTCCGCCTCAGTGTTCTCGCAAGTTCGGGGTCGTAAGGTACAATTTGTTCCCCCGAACCTCGGGTACTTGGCATGCACAACCTGTACCCTGTTCAAAAACAAAAACAACAAACAAAAAATAAAAGCAGGAAATTATGACTAAAAGTCAACTAAACACACCAGACTTAATCAAAAACCGTATTCCCCGGCAACGGCGCCACTTTTGATAACGCTCAAACTACACCTCAAATTAACGAGGCGTAAGCGATCGTAGTCAAGTAAAGAACCCAACAAGGTTGGGGTCGAATCCCACAGAGAATATGGTGAAGATTAAGACTTTAGTGAAGTAGATGACTAGTGATCAATTATTTCCGATAAATAAAAAGGGGGGTGTTGTGAACAAATCGTGAACAAAAGCAATAATAATGTAAGAGAATAATCAGTAGGAGAGAATGCGAACTAGGGACGTGTTCACCATGGCGTTGTAACAATCGATTCTAGGCTTAACAGGGTTCTTTCTATATGCTTGTCACGATGTGATTGCGTCAATTGTATCGTCTAAACGTCTCTCGACCAAATAAACAAATTTCCTTTTATCTTCTTTCGATCTCAAAAAGATGTGCTTTTTAGCTCTCAATCCTAACATCAAGTAGACTAATCCAGTTACGGCATTAATCTTTAAGACGAGAGTTGGTAGTCTCGAATCCTTGTCGTTAATCAAGTTTTCCCAGTTTTAACTTCTTTACTCAAGCAAATTAAACCTAGGCATGTTCTAATGTTTGCAACCACTAGAAAACGTGACATAAAGTATGATTAACAACGTGACAATACATATATCAAACCCAACGCTACCCGGAATCTATATTGCTACGTTTGCCATGGCTCCCACAACCCTAGTTGCGGGAGTTTTAGTTACTCATGCTTGAAGATGAAAAGAAGAAAGTCATGTTCATAAAATAATAAAGAAACGAGATCCTTACAATATATTGAGGACAATCTTCAAGTATCCAAGGACAAAAGAAACCAAGAACTCAAGAACGAATCAAGAACACGAATGTTAATTCAAGAAACGTGTTCTTGCTCCCAAAAACTAACTAAAAACGTGTTTAAACTAATGGGTGAATAATAATAACATAAACCTAACATAGGGTATTTATAGGAGTAGTAGAAACCAAATCCAAAACGGGCTAGGAATCCCCAAAACGCGGGTCGCCGACCAGTGCTACTGCCTTAGCGTGACGGCCAGGCTTGACGGACCGTCAGGGCAGTGACGGACCGTCGCCTGGGCCGTCACTGCTTGGCAACAACACTGCCTTAAGTTGACGGTCCCAGTGACGGGTCGTCAGCCTTGTGACGTCACTCAGGCCGTCACTCTTAGGCAGAATGTTGTTTTTCGCGTATTTTCTTCCGTTTCCGTGTTTGCTTCCATTTCCTACAAATACAACATAAAAACATCAAAAACAACAATGGTTGCTTGAAAACGTACGATTGTTCTTAGTAAAAAGGAGTCGAAAGTGACGTAATTTGGCGTCACATCACCAACCTAATAATCCAATCCAAGGATGCCAGCTAGTACAATTTTATCCGATATATGCTAAGTCTAGGGAGTTTAAGCCATAACCTACCTGGCGTCCGATGAAAAGCTGCTAGGACTACGATGTCCAAGCTCCAACCACTCCAAGAAGCTCTAAAATAACAAAAATACCTTAGGACGAACGTCTGAATGCCCGTAGTTCCTTCACGGAAATTGTTCCTTACTTCTTAAGCTTCACAAACAGTATATATACGTAGCTTATACTCACCTATAAACAGTTCATAATTAAACTTAAATCAGCAGATTTCCCAAAAGAATCAAAACTTGACGAAACATCCATAGAACTTCATAAAAACGATCATAAAAGAGCCCCGAGATGGTTACCTTAGCAAACCAAATGTAAAGCTTGAACCAATAAATACCAAGTCCTAACTTTTGAAACCAGCTCCAAACGTGGCTTATCGAAGGGGAAAATGATTGCCACGCGTAGAGATCGCGTTTCTAGGCACGGGGGCAAACTTTAGCGATAGAAATCACCAAAAATGCTCCTTGATCACTCAAGAACTCTCTTGGAACCCTCCCTTATGTTTTATCTCTGTTTCAGAACTGTTATGGCGTTTTAAAACGTGAAGTTGAGGCTTTAAATCAATTTTGACCCGACCCTGTTCGCGACCCGGTTCGTGACACAGTTTCTGTACAGACAGTCCACGTTAAAATAGTCATAACTTTTTACTCCGAGATTGATTGGACGTGATATTTTATGCGTTGGAAACTAGACTCGTAGACCTTCGATTTGGTAGGTCGGGGGACTTCTAACTCTTTATATATTGAGAGAAAAGCTCTGAGATATTTCACCCAAAGTTTAGAAAATTTATTAAAAAAACTTACAATAACTTTTGCCGACTTGCTTGACTTCAAAACTTATCATACGACCATAAAGACCAAACAAATTACCCGGGCACCGAACTACCGGTCCCGATAAGCCTTAAATGACTTAGGGCGCTACAGACAATCTCTAACGGTACAAGAAAGGCAAAAATGCGTAAATGACTGGAAGGGTCATTACATCATCCACTACTAAAAAGACTTTCGTCCTTGAAAGTCAAGAACAAGGAAGTACCTGAAGGCTCGAACAACTGTGGATACTGAGCCTGCATATCTCTCTCGGTCTCCCAGGTAGCCTCCTCAACTGGACGGTGCCTCCACTGAACCTTGACAACTGGGATCTCCCGAGACCTCAATCTCCTGACATCTCTGGCCAAAATAGCTATCGGCTCCTCAACAAAGGCTAAACTCTCATACAGCTGAACCGTCTCCACTGTAACACATGAGACTCATCTGGAACATACCACCGCAACATCGATACATGGAAAATTGGGTGCATAGATGAAAACATCGGAGGCAAAGCTAACTGATAGGAAACACTACCAACCCTCTGGAGAATCTCGAATGGCCCAATGTACCTGGGGCTAAGCTTGCCTCGCCTACCAAATCTCATCACACCCTTCATGGGCGATACACGGAGAAATACCAAATCACCAACACTGAACTCTAAGGCACGAAGTCTACGATCAGCGTAGCTCTTCTGCCTACTATGGGCTGCCCGAAGTCTATCCTGAATCACTCGGACTCAGTCTAAGGAATCTTGAAGCAAATCTATACTCTGTGGCCTAGACTCGAAACCATCAAACCAACCAATCGACGATCTGCAATGCCTACCATACAAGGCCTCAAAAGGTGCCATGCCAATGCTCGAATGGAAACTATTATTATAAGCAAACTCAGCCAAAGGCACAAACTGATCCCACGAACCTCCAAAGTCAAGAACACAGGCCCGAAGCATGTCCTCCAGGACCTGAATGGTCCTCTCGGACTGGCCATTTGTCTGAGGGTGGAAAGCAGTACTAAGCTAAACCTCTGTACCCAAATCTCGATGAATAGCCCTCTAGAACTGAGATGTGAACTGAGTGTCGCGGTCTGAAATGATAGAAGCTGGGACCCCATGTAACCGAACAATCTCATGAAGGTAGATCTGAGCTAACCTCTCTACACCATAAGAAGTCTGAACCGACAAGAAATATGCTGACTTAGTCAGCCTATCAATAATCGCCCATATGGAATCAAACCCACGAGAAGTACGAGGCAAACCAACAATGAAGTCCATAGTAATCTCTTCCCACTTCCACTCAGGAATGGGAAGTCGCTGCATCAAACCACCAGGTCTCATGTGCTCGAACTTAATGTGCTGACAGTTCAAGCATCGAGATATGAACTCCGATATATCCCACTTCATACCACTCCACCAATATAGCTGTCTCAAGTCTCTATACATCTTTGCTGTGCCAGGGTGAATGGAGTATCTAGTACAATGTGCCTCATAAAGTATCAACTGAATCAAATCACTAATCCTCGGAACACAAAGGCGACTATCAAACCTCAGAACCCCATCTGAATCTTAAGTAGCCCGACTGGTCTCACCCTAAACAACCTGATCACGAAGGTCACACAACTGCTGATCCTCAAACAGATGGCTCTGAATCTGATTAATCAAAGTAGAACGAACCTCCACACTGGAGAGAACTCTGCTATGATCCGACAAGTCAAGCCTAACCAAACAGTTGTCTTGCCAGGATGATACAGAATAGTGAAGTCATAGTCCTTCAGTATTTCGACCCATCTCCCCTGCCTCGAGTTCAGCTCTCATTGACTCGTGATATACTGAAGACTACGGTGATCAGTGAAGATCTCACAGTGAACTCCATATAGGTAATGCCTCCAGATCTTGAGCGCGAAAACTACCGCCGCCAACTCTAAGTCATGAGTGGGGTAGTTGCGCTCGTGAACCTTCAGCTGCCTCGACGCATATGCTATTACTCGACCCTGATGCATCAACACACAACCAGGACAATTCCCGAAAGCATCACAATACACGGAAAAGCCCTGACCCTAAATCGGCAAAGTCAAAACTGGAGCTGAAGTCAATAATGCCTTACGCCTCTAAAATCTATCCTCGCACTGATGCGACCACTGAAATGGGACATCCTTCCTAGTCAGCATAGTCAAGGGTGCTGCTATGGAAGTAAATCCCTGAACGAAGCGTCTGTAGTAGCCTGCTAACCCAATAAAGTTGCGGACCTCAGTAACAGAAGTGGGTCTAGGCCAATCACAAACTGCTAAAATCTTTCCCGGATCAACCCTAATCCCATCCTTAGACACCACGTGCCCTAGGAATGCAACTAACTCAAGCCAAAGCTCACACTTTGAGAACTTGGCATAAAGCCGATGATCTCTCAAAGTCTGGAGTATAACCCTCAAGTGTTGCTCATGCTCATCTCGGCTACGCGAGTATACCTAGATGTCATCTATAAAAACTATCACAAATGAGTCTAAATACGGGGCAAGAACCCTGTGCATCAAGTTCATAAAGGTTGCGGGGGCATTAGTCAACCCAAAAGACATCACCAAGAACTCATAATGGCTATAACGTGTCCTGAATGCTGTCTTAGAGATGTCCTCTGCCCTAATCCTCAACTGATGGTAGCCGGACCTCAAATCAATCTTCGAAAACACGACTGAACCCTGAAGCTGGTCAAACAAGACATCAATCCTCGGCATCGGATACCTATTCTTCACTATCACCCTATTTAGCTGTCGATAATCAATACACATGCGCATCGACCCATCCTTCTTCTTCACAAAGAGAAAAGGAGCACCCCAAGGTGACACACTCGATCTAATAAACCCCTTAGTTAATAGATCCTGGAGCTGCTCCTTAAGCTCCCTCAACTCAGCCGGAGCTATACGATAAGGAGAAATAGAAATGGGCCTGGTGCCCGGCTCTAACTCAATAGCAAAATCAATATCCCTCTTAGGAAGAAGGCCGTCAGGTCGGTAGAAAACACATCAAAGAATTCTCTAACCACAGAAATAGACTCAGGAGACGAAGGGTCAACACTAGCATCTCGTACCCACGGGAAATCAACTTCCTAGCTCGAAGACAAGAGATGATCCCAGACGGTGCAAGGCTAAAAGAACCCTGCCACACAACCGGGGATACACCGGGCATGGCTATGGTAACTGTCTTGGCATAACAGTCCAAAACCGCATGATGAGGGGATAACCAGTCCATGCCAAGTATCACATCAAAATCTAGCATATCAAGGATCATAAAATCACCCCAAGTCTCTGAATCACCAATAGATATCATACAAAATCTCACAATCCGATCCACTACTAAAGAATCTCCTACAGGGGTCGAAACAGAAACAGGAACAGATAATGGCTCACTAGCCAACCCCAAACAAGGCACAAAGTAGGCATATACATATGAACAAGTGAATCCAGGATCAAATAAAGCCATAGCGGACTGATGGCACACATAAATCATACCTATAATCACAGCATCCGAGGCCTCTGCCTTTGGTCTCCTAGGGACCGCATAAAACTGACGACGACCTCCACCTGCCCGATTGCCATCCCTACCACCTGCTCTGCCACACGGAGCACCACCTCTACCCTGATGACCACCCCCTCTAGCCGGAGGCTGAACTGCTCGTAAAGGCTCGGCCGGCTTAACTGTACCCTGCTGAGGGCAATCTCTGGCAAAATGACCAATCACACCACAAGTATAACAAGCCCCTGGCGGCCTACTTAGTTGGGATAAACAATTAGATCCTGTATGACCACCACGGCCTGATGCCCCAGAAACTGTACCACTCGAAGACTGGCCGTTATAGCCCTGATGGCTGCTCTGACCCTGCTCGAATTAGGTACTACCGATAGTCTGAAGGGAAGCCTGAACCAGTCGGCTGTACTGACCCTGGTGCTGCTGTGGCTGATAACCCCAGCCCCACTGGCCTGAACCTCTACCACCATATCTGGAACCACTGTAGCCACCCTAATGTCGAGGCCTCTTATCTCTGGACCCCTGATCATGTCGTTGTAAGTCATCCATAGTACAGGCATAGTCTGCGATAGCCTGAAATAACCAACCACCGGCAATCAATATCTCCGCTAGCTGCCTGATCTCTGGCCTCAAACCCCATACAAATCTGTGAATCCTATCTGCCTCAGTAGAAATGATCATAACTCCAAACGGTGCTAGCTGATGAAAATGGGTCTCATACGCCGAGACAGTCGTAAAGTCCTGCATAAGGTGAGTAAACTGATCCTTGCGACACTCACGATCAATCTGAGGCAAGAACTTGGCCATAAAGGCCTCATAAAACTCAGACCAAGTCAAAGAAGGCGATGTAGAAGATCTGCGAGCAACCTGTGCTCTCCACCATAACTTAGCTGGACCCTCCAGCTGATATTTAGTATAATCAACCCCGTGAGTCTCCAACAAACCCAAATGATGCAATATATTCTCACAGGTAGTAATAAAGTCATGTGGATCCTGTCCAGAAGTACCAGCAAACCTCGGAGGTGCTAACCTCAAAAACCTACCCAACGTCTTCTGCTCCGACTCTGTCATAGCTGGGAGAGGAGCAAGAGTCTGTGCAACAGATGGGACCGGAATGCCCTCTACAAGGGGAGCCACAGTAGCAGGCTGCACTCCTGAACTCTGTGCACCCAGGGCTGCCCCCTGAGTGGATGTCTATGCTACCTCAGAAGGCCACTCTCCAATCATACCCAAAAGCTGTAATAGTCATCCCCGAATATATGAAGGCTGAGCTGCGGCTGGAGCTGACACAGGAGTGGGAGCTGGAGCTGGTACTGGAGCTGGTGGTACCTGGGCTACCCTCTGATCCACATGCTGCTCGGGCTCTATCTTAACTCTAGCATCTCTAGCAGGTGCCACTGCTCGAGGGCGTTCTTGACCCCTAGCTGGACCGGGAGGCTCATCTCCGCCTGATGCCGACGCTCTCGTACAAACCATCTGCGGAAGAATGAAGTAGAACAAATGAGATTTCCAGAAACTTCAAGGGTCCTACGCACGACACAATAGCAATGAAAGAGTCAAATTTCCTAAAATGTCATTGTAGCATCTCGAAGATTGAGTACGGACGCCTCCGCCCCGATCCGCAGGACTCTACTAGACATTGGCTCCTATACCAATGACACCGGTGAACCTAGAGCTCTGATATCAAGCTGTCACGATGCGATTTCTCGATCATGATGGCACCTACAACCCCCCCAGTAGGCGAACCAATCCCTGTAGCCCAGGATAGTTAGTAATGGGCTACTATCTAACAAATAAGTGGAAGAACAGTTTAATAAGTAAAACTAAGGGAACAAGATAAAAAGAATAGATAACAGGAATATATATATACATATGCGAAAACTAAACCAAACCCCAAGACCTGGTATCATAGTATAGAGATAGAACTACATATAAGGAGTACAAATGATCCAAAACATCGTATACAGATGTCTCCGAATGGTAATAGAGTACATAAAGCAAAAGATAAATTAAAGCTAAGCTCCGATCGCCAATAGCTCACCCTCAGTCTGAAGTAGTCCCTAACAGATCTCCAAGAATACATCACAGCGATCTAACGGCGATGGCCCATGCTAGGATCTGCACCAAAAGATGCAGGGGTATGGTGAGCACCAAATGCGAAGCATAAGGTACCAAGTAGGTATCATAGGCCGACTGGTCACATATAAGATAAAAGCGTAGTAATAGACAAAATTGAAGCAAGTAGTCACAAAAATCAACAAAAGGTACACATGAACTAGCCGAGAGGGAAATCAACAGAACCACATGTGAGGCCAGCAAGCAGAATATATACACCATAGGCACAGATGAAAGTAAGAAACAATGCACCTGGGGTCCTTGCAATAACAGTATATACATAATAAGTTTGCGAAATGGATGGTATACTGGTAACCTCAAGTGTAAGAGGAGGAGGAAAAGAGTAATGATAGGCATGCTCGGAGACATGAATCAAACTCAACAAATCATATCAATCTCAAATCCAGAAACTAACAGCCTAGCAGTAACCAATTTCATACTTAACCGTAACAGGGAACAATTCTGTAAGTAAATAACAAGAGTCTACTTATAGTCCCCCGGCCTCCCATACAACCGAGGAACACAAATAAGTGAAAACAAACCCTCCGGCATCCCATACTACTGGAGCGTACAATCAACAAACAACAAACAAGGGTGGAGCCTCAAGCAATGAATGATATGATGCATGAAGATCTCAAGTGAAATGGTATCTCTGTATGTACCTCTTTCGGTGCCGATCCGGTCCAGCAGGTAGGTTCCATGGAAGGACACTGCCCGTATACCTCTACTCCGCCGTATACCCTTCCTCTGGCACAGGCATCCCGAAGCCCCAGGCCTGGATGGCAAGGTCCATGGAGGTCCCCGACCCCATACTAAAACTTAGTATCAAAACATGTCATCCGGAAGCAAGTCTGGGTTCAAGATAGAGACCCAGTCTCGAATATGCATGCCCAGACCCTGTCCAGGACTAAAGTAGTGGGAAAATATCTCAAAAATCCCTCTAAGGGTGCCAGAGCATAACCGATTCTAAACAGTAGAAAGTCATCTCAGGTGCTCGGTCCGACCGAGACTAAAATCATCTCAAGTAGCAAGAAAACTCAACTAGCACCACGACCATGCCGAGTCTAGCGTTAATCGTAAAACTGGTGATATACATCATAATTTTACCTTCTTTTACCCAAAAATGTTCACAAGTTAAATTAAACCATTTCCAATTCATTTCCATAAAAAATGGCCCCCGGGGCCATGCAAGGTTTGGAAAATAGTGTCAGTAGGCCCGAAGCCAAAACCATAGTAAAACATGGATAAAACCTCTTTATATGCATGGAAATGGTACGATCAAACACAATAGCTGCCCAACAGCTCATAATCAACCTATCGACCCTGCACAGGCCCACAACTACTCAGCTAGCATAACCAGCCTAGAAGGATAATTTTATGCCCCGAACTCGCGAACATTCCCAAAATCCCATCTTCTATGTTCCAGAGTCAACAAGGCCTCATAGGATCACAAGGGTAAATAAAACATATCAGCAAGTACTACAAGAATCGGAGGAACAAAAGTAGGCGGACATGAATAAAGCGGTCAAGGTATATGGTACCAACCTAATAACCCAACTCAAGGATGCCAGCTAGTATAATTTTATCTGATATGTGCTATGTCTAGGGAGTATAAACCATAACCTACCTGTTTTCCGACAACAAGCTGCTAGGACAACGATGTCCAAGCTCGAACCACTCCAAGAAGCTCCAAAATGACAAAAATACCTTCTGACGAACGTCCGAATGCCCGTAGTTCCTTTATGGAAATTATTCCTTACGTCCTAAGCTTCGTATACAGTATATATACGCAGTTTATAATCACCTATAAATAGTTCATAATTAATCTTAAAACTGCAGATTTCCCAAAAGAATCAAAACTTGACGAAACGTCCGTAGAACTTCATAAAAACGATCATAAAAGAGCCCCGAGATGGTTACCTTAGCAAACCAAGTGTAAATCTTGAAGAACCACCAAGAAATACCAAGTTCTAACTTTTGAAACCAGCTCCAAACGTGGCTTATTGAAGGGGAAAATGATTGCCACGCGTAGAGTTCGCATTTCTAGGCACGGGGACAAACTTTAGCGATAGAAATCACCAAAAACGCACCTTGATCACTCAAGAACTCTCTTGGAACCCTCTCTTATATTTTCTCTCTGTTTCAGAACTGTTATGGCATTTTAAAATGTGAAGTTGCGGCTTTAAATCAATTTTGACCCGACCCGGTACACGACCCAGTTTCTGGCCAGTCAGTCCACGGTAAAACAGTCATAACTTTTAACTCCAAAATTGGTTGGACGTGAGGTTTTGTGAGTTGGAAACTAGACTCATAGACCTCCGATTTGGTAGGTCGGGGGACTTCTAACTCTTTATATATTGAGAGAAAAGCTATGAGACATTTGACCCAAAGTTCAAAAAATTTATTAAAGAAAATTACGATAACTTTTGCCGACTTGCTTGACTTCAAAACTTATCATACGACCATAAAGACCAAACAAACGGCCCGAGCACTAAACTACCGGTCCCGACAAGCCTTAAATGACTTTGGGCCACTACAGACAAGCTCTAACGGTACAAGAAAGGCAAAAATACGTAAATGACTGGTAAGTTAATTCTTTACTACATGTAGAATTACTTGATTTCATGCTCAATATTAATGGCAATAAGACAAGATCATTTAATACTACGGAGAAATAATTCACCAATTTCATAAGTTATAAAGTAAATTATTGTTGCACAATGAAATTACCCAAAGACTCAAGGTAGAAAGATTGCACTTAAACTTGTCAAAAAATTTCATTTAGACACCTCAACTGATATATCACCTGTTGAACACTTAATCAACGCATAGATTGTGTCAATTGGACACAATGCGACAGATTTAAATTCGTGTAGTTTACTTGCAAGTTAAGTAGCAATAAACAAGTAAAACAAAGACACATGTCGATAAAAAAATTAAGGAAAAGACAGAAGAAAAAACAAAAAACATGTTATTCCTTCTTCTTCAACCTTGCCTTTTATGTTGTTCTTCTTTGACAGTCAGTCTTTCTTTCTTGACAAACTTAAAAGAAAGAATAGACACTGTTGAATCTGGTTGGACTCGCCATAAATTTTTCTGGCAACATTATTTTTTTTCAGCAACTCAAGTCTGATTTAGAAGGAGTCTCTGACAGGTACTGAACTTTTAGAAGTCTTGATCTCTCTATTGCAAGTGTTCAAGATATGAACTAGACACAGCTCCTCAACTATGCCATATCATAACTGCAATCAACTTCCCAGGAAAAGGGCTCCAAATGTCATTAAAATTCATAACTTTTACCTTCTCCGAACAAGAATCTATCTTGGTCCTACACCAAACTTCTTATCTTTTAAAACGGAAAGAGTTCTATAGTTTCAAAACGGAAATCAGATTTGAGTTGGGTCTTTAGGAATTAGATTTGGGTTGTCATTTTCTCCTAGCAAAGTTATATTACCAACAACAATGGTGTTTGAATTTGAAGATGAATTAAGGAGTAGGTTTGTCAAGGAAGGGCGCTTTAATTTTTGGGCAGAGATGATGATTAATAAATGAGGAAGAAGGAACGGTGACGGGAGGAGGAGGTCGATGGTGGTCGAAAGTGGCAGAGGTAGTGACAAGAGAGAGTGAGGAAGAAGGAGACTAAGGAATAAAAAGAAAGCAAAAATAAAAATAAATTAGTTATTTTCAAGACTTTAACACGCTGAGAAAGGGTGGAAAGTACGCATTCCGTCACATCAGCCTATAATGTCTAATAGACATAGTTTAACTTGAGTTTAGGTGTTCAATAGGAACAAACTTGAGTTAATGAGTTCAATAGAAACAAGACTAAGTTTAAATATCTAAATGAAAAATTCAAAAAATTCAGACAAGTTTGAGGGGCAGCATATGAATTCAGCCTTTAACAAACTACGTATTAAGAGCTTAAATGGAGCGACATGGATATTAGAATCCATATATCCTACCCCAAGTTGGGATTGAGGTATTGTTGTTGACTTCTTGTATCCTAGCATACTATCCAAAGAGTCTAATCCCATGTTTCAGATCAAGGACAAGACACATTTCATTTCATTATGTACTTTTCAAAGTTGGTCGAGTGCGTTCTTTATTTAAGAAATTTTTTTTTGGTGAAAGTTGGTCGAGTGCGTTCTTTTCAAAGTGCACTTTTTGGTCGAGTGCACTTAAACTTGTCAAAAAAATTTATTTAGACACCTCAACTGATATATCACATGTTGAACACTTAATCAACACATAGATTGTGTCAATTGGACACAATGTGGCAGGATTAAATTTGTGCAGTTTACTTGCAAGTTAAGCAGCAATAAACAAGTAAAACAAAGACACATGTCGATAAAAAAAATTAAGGAAAAGAAAGAAGAAAAAAGAAAATAGCCCATGCTAGGATCTGCAACAAAAGATGCAGGAGTAGGGTGAGCACCAAATATGAAGCATAAGGTACCCAATAGGTATCATAGGCCGACTGGGCACATATAAGATAAAAGCGTAGTAACAGACAGAATAGAAGCAAGTAGTCACAGAAATCAACAAAAGGTACACAGGAACTAGCCTAGAGGGAAATCAACAGAACCACATGTGAGGCCAGCAAGAAGAATATATACACCATAGGCACAAGTGAAAGTAAGAAACAACGCACCTGGGGTCCTTGCAATAACAATATATACATAATAAGTTTACGAAATGGACGGTATATCGGTAATCTCAAGTGTAAAAGGAAGAGAAAAAGAGTAATGATTGGCATGCTTGGAGACAGGAATCAAACTCAACTAATCATATCAATCTCAAATACAGAAACTAACAGCCTAGCAGTAACCAATTTCATACTTAACCGTAACAGGGAACAATTCTGTAAGTAAATAGCAAGAGTCTACCTATAGTCCCCCGGCCGCCCATACAACCGAGGAACACAAATAAGTGAAAACAAACCCTCTGGCATCCCATACTACTGGAGCGTACAATCAACAAACAACAAACAAGGGTGGAGCCTCAAACAATGAATGGTATGATGCATGAAGATCTCAAGTGAAATGGTATCTCTGTATGTACCTCCTCCGGTGCCGATCCGATCCAGTAGGTAGGTTCCATGGAAGGACACTGCCCATATACCTCTACTCCTCCGTATACCCTTCCTCTGGCACAAGCAGCCCGAAGCTTCTTATCTTTTAAAATAAAAAGAGTTCTATAATTTCAAAATGGGAATCAGATTTGAGTTGGGTCTTTTAGGAATCAGATTTGGGTTGCCGTTTTCTCCTAGCAAAGTTATATTATCAGCAACAATGGTGTTTGAATATGAATATTAATTAAGGAGTACGTTTGTCAAGGAAGGACGTTTTAATTTTTGGGCAGAGATGGTGATTAATAAATGAGGAAGAAGGAACGGTGACGTGAGGAGGAGGTCGATGGTGGTCGAAAGTTACAGAGGTGGTGACAGGAGAGAGTGAGGAAGAAGGAGACTAAGGAATAAAAAGAAAGCAAAAATAAAAATGAATTAGTTATTTTCAAGGCTTTAACACGCTGAGAAAGGGTGGGAAGTACGCATTCCGCCACATCAGCCTATAATGTCTAATAGACATAGTTTAACTTGAGTTTTAGGTGTTCAATAGAAAAAAACTTAAGTTCATCAGTTCAATAGAAACAAGACTAAGTTTAAATGTCCAAATGAAAAATTCGGAAAATTCAGACAAGTTTGAGGGGCGGCATATGAATTCAGCCTTTAACAAACTACGTCTTAAAAGCTTAAATGGAGCGACATGGATATTAGAATCCATATATCCTACCCCAAGTTTGGATTGAGGTATTGTCGTTGACTTCTTGTTAACATACTATCAAAAAAGTCTAGTCCCATGTTTCAGGCCAAGAACAAGACACATTTCATTTTATTATGTATTTTTCAAAGTTGATCGAGTGCGTTTTTTATTTAAGAAAAAAAAATATTTGGATACAAGTGATCTGATCCTCATAGTGAGCTTCAAAGTTAAATTTTGTAAATGTATTTCACAAAACACGTGACTTTTACCTCTCCCAAACTAATTACTAAAAAAGGTGTGATTCTACCTCTCCCAATTTCAAGGAAGAAGTGACTTCTACCTCTCCAATAAAAAATTATCTTTATTCAAGGACTCAAGCAAGTAATTTTAACAATTTTTTACAATTATAAGGAAGTCATGGCTAGTTGCAGTCTGAGCCATTATTGTTATTATAAAAAAGAAAAGACACCAACTTGTTGGTACATGCACAACTATAGGTTTGATGCCGTGCTATAGTAGCTTTAGCAACATGTTGCAACAAGCAGTTGGAATAAACACCTTTTCTACATCATATACTTCGAATATGAATTTCTAAGTTCTCAAGCTTTCGCACTTTATCCCTCAATATTCGCGAACTACAAACAGGATGCTAAAATTAATCAAAAATGTAACATGCAAAGGAAGCATAAAATCTTTAAGATCACAACTTCTCCTTCCAACTATATATGTTTCAAACAAAATATTACAACAATTCAAACAACCAAACCCTCAAAATAGTTTTTGCATACCAACAGCATAAGCGTATAAGAAAAAAGCCAAAAGGGGAATAAAAACTTAATCACATAAATAAAATATAACTCTAACACAACATCATAAAATCAGCCCATCAGATCAAACTCCCAAAATTAACACCAAAAGAAATCTCAAAAATTCTAAGAAACTTAAAAAAAGTTACCTATTTAGTTTATTCTAGTTGTAGTAGAGCTCAAGGCCCATTCCATCATGAATTTCGTAGTCCTTGAGGGTAATATGGTCTTTGTAAATATTGTACCACTTCTGTATACGAATCTTGTCTGCGCGTGTACCAGTTTGTGAAGCAACCAGCTTCTTCAAGTCACCAATAGCGTCTTCTTCGTTGCACTACACCTTCACCTTCTTTCCCAATCGATCGTTCAATACCACTTCGATCATCTTTGATGCATTCGTTGATATGGATAATGCAAACCCTAAAACTTTTTCCCTGTGAATTGCGCCAAGCATCAATATATATATTACTATCTTATATAGAGTGTTAGGTCATCGCCGCCTTTAACGAAAGGATAAAAATATCCTTGAATTATATGGAAATCTTCAGTTGAAAATCTTTGGAAGGAGGGGTATTAATTGGTATTTAACCTTATACCGGGATAGACGCTACATTTCTTTTCAAATAAATAAAGGAATATTCAACTTTTTCATAGTTGCAATATGTCCTATTCAACTTTGAAAAAGAATTAGATGCAATGCAAGTATGCAACAGTGGCAGTAGAATGATTGGATTGTGCTTTTCACATATATCTCTGAAGTTAAAATAAATATTATATTTATTTAAATAATATAAATAAATATTATATTATAAATTTATTATTGTTTTAGTACATGATTTTACAATAAAAATCTTAATATTTAAGAATTATATATAAGAAGAATAAAATTATTTTAAAAAGTAGCAACTGATATTAAAATAAAGGTTATATTTATTAAAAGATATAAATAAATATTCTATCTATTATTGTCTTATAGTCCGTCTGTTTGGCCAATTTATCGATAGGTCAAAAATACTTTTTTTTTTTAAAAAGGTATTTATTTTAAAAAGAGAAAATAGTCAAATCTCTTAACCTATAAGTCAATTTTCAACTACACATTTATACTTTATGGGGAAGGACTTTGCAGTCATGTAAACAACTACTGAAGTTGTTCAAACGACCACCACGTCAGTGGATGTTAAACAACTTTGGTTTGATCTTGTCAAGTCAATAGTTTTCCATTTTACTATGTATATGATCGCTATATCGATGTCAATTATAATCCAATCAATAAGTTTATGTTTAATAATTCATCCACTGATGTTCAACTATACTCGAATCAACAAGTTAAATCAAAACAACAAGAGGATCCTAAAAAGATATTTTAAACAACTTCGGTAGGCATTTGAACAACTTCAATGGTTGTTTAAGAAAATTAATAAGTTCATTTCTTGATTAATGCTCAATTATAATCAAATCAACAAGGCTATGTTTCTCTATGTGTAGAATAGAGTGATTGATGTAAATTATAATCAAATAAATAAGTAATATTTTATTATGTGTAGATTACTCAATTGATAGTCAATTATAATCAAATCAATAAGTTCATATTTTTATATGTGTAGAATCACTCGATTGATATTCAATAATACATCAAAATGGGAATAAGATTTGAGTTGGGTCTTTTAGGAATCAGATTTGGGTTGCCATTTTCTCCTAGCAAAGTTATATTATCAGCAACAATGGTGTTTGAATATGAAGATTAATTAAGGAGTACGTTTGTCAAGGAAGGACGTTTTAATTTTTGGGCAGAGATGGTGATTAATAAATGAGGAAGAAGGAACGGTGACGGGAGGAGGAGGCCGATGGTGGTCGAAAGTGGCAGAGGTGGTGACAGGAGAGAGTGAGGAAGAAGGAGACTAAGGAATAAAAAAAAAGCAAAAATAAAAATGAATTAGTTATTTTCAAGGCTTTAACACGCTGAAAAAAGGGTGGGAAGTACGCATTCCGCCACATCAGCCTATAATGTCTAATAGACATAGTTTAACTTGAGTTTAGGTGTTCAATAGGAACAAACTTGAGTTAATGAGTTCAATAGAAAAAATACTAAGTTTAAATGTCTAAATAAAAAAATCAAAAAATCGTACAAGCTTGAGGGGCAGCATATGAATTCAGCCTTTAACAAACTACGTATTAAGAGCTTAAATGGAGCGACATGGATATTAGAATCCATATATCCTACCCCAAGTTGAGATTGAGTTATTGTCGTTGACTTCTTATATCCTAAAATATTATCAAAAAAGTCTAATCCCATGTTTCAGGCCAAGGACAAGATACATTTTATTTTATTATGTACTTTTCAAAGTTGATCGAGTGCGTTCTTTATTTAAGGAAAAAAAATATTTGGATACAAGTGATCTGATCCTCATAGTGAGCTTCAAAGTTAAATTTTATAAATGTATTTCACAAAACACGTGACTTTAACCCTCCCAAACTAATTACTAAAAAAAGTGTGATCCTACCTCTTCCAATTTCAAGGAAGAAGTGACTTCTACCTCTCCAATAAAAAATCATCTTTATTCAAGAACTCAAGCAAGTAATTTTAACAATTTTTTACAATTATAAGGAAGTCATGGCTAGTTGCAAGTCTGAGCCATTATTGTTATTATAAAAGAGAAAAGACACCAACTTGTTGGTACATGCACAACTATAGGTTTGATGCCGTGTTATAGTAGCTTTAGCAACATGTTGCAACAAGCAGTTGGAATAAACACATTTTCTACATCATATACTTCGAATATGAATTTTTAAGTTCTCAAGCTTTCGCACTTTGCCCCTCAATATTCACGAGCTACAAACAGGATGCTAAAATTAACCAAAAACGTAATATGCAAAGGAAGCATAAAATCTTTAAGATCGCAACTTCTCCTTCCAACTATATATATTCCAAACAGAATATTACAACAATTCAAACAATCAAACCCTCAAAATAATTTTCGCATACCAACAGCATAAGCGTATAAGAAAAAATTCAAAAGGAGCATAAAAATTTAATCACATAAATAAATTATAACTCTAACACAATATCATAAAATCAGCCCATCAGATAAAACTCTCAAAATTAACACCAAAAAAAACCTCAAAAATTCTAAGAAACCTCAAAAAAGTTACCTATTTACTTTATTCTAGTTGTAGTAGAGCTCAAGGCCCATTCCATCATGAATTTCGTAGTCCTTGAGGGTAATAGTCATTGTAAATATTGTACCACTTTTGAATACGAATCTTGTCTGCGCGTGTACCAGTCTGTGCAGCAACCAGCTTCTTCAAGTCACCAACGTTGCACTTGACTTTCACCTTCTTCCCCAATCGATCGTTCAACACTACCTCGATCATCTTTGATGCTTCGTCGATATATGGAGAATGCAAAAAATCCTAAAAAAAAATTTCTATGAATTGCGCGAAGCGTTAATATATATAGGAGGGGGTGGTTCTTCGCCGCCTTTAACGAATAGACAAAAGTACCCTTGAGTTATATGGAAATCTTCAGTTGAAAAACATTGGGAGGAGGGGTATTAATTGGTATTTAACCTTACACCGGGATAGACGCTACTTATTTTTTTCAAATAAATAAAGGAATATTCAACTTTTTCATAGATGCAATATTTCTTATTCAACTTTGAAAAGGAATTAGATGCAATGCAAGTATGCAACAGTGGCGGTGGAATGATTGGATTGTGCTTTTCACATATATCTCTGAAGTTAAAATAAATATTATATTTATTTAAATAGTATAAATAAATATTATATTATAAATTTATTATTGTTTTAGTATATGATTTTACAATAAAAATCTTAATATTTATGAATTATATATAAGAAGAATAAAATTATTTTAAAAAGTAGTAACTGATATTAAAATAAATGTTATATTTATTAAAAGATTAAATAAATATTCTATTTGTTATTGTCTTATAGTCCATCTGTTTGGCCAATTTATCGATAGGTCAAAAATACTTTTTTTTTTTAAAAAGAGTATTTATTTTAAAAAGAGAAAATAGTCAAATGCCCTCTTAACTTATAAGTCAATTTTCAACTACACACTTATACTTTACGGGGAAGGACTTTGCAGGCATGTAAAGAACTACTGAAGTTGTTCAAACGACCATCACATCAGTGAATGTTAAACGACTTTGGTTTGATCGTGTCAAGTCAATAATTTTTCGTTTTACTATGTATAGGATCGCTATATCGATATCAATTATAATCCAATCAATAAGTTCATATTTAATAATTCATCCAGTGATGTTCAACTAAACTCGAATCAATAAGCTAAATCAAAATAACAAGAGGATCCTAAAAAGATACTTTAAACAACTTCGGTAGCCATTTGAACAACTTCAATGGTTGTTTAAGAAAATCAATAAGTTCATTTCTTGATTAATGCTCAATTATAATCAAATCAACAAGGCTATGCTTCTCTATGTGTAGAATAGAGTGATTGATGTACAATTATAATCAAATAAATAAGTAAATATTTTACTATGTGTAGATTACTCGATTGATATTCAATTATAATCAAATCAATAAGTTCATATTTTTATATGTGTAGAATCACTCGATTGATATTTAATAATACATTAATAATTTACTATGTGTAGAATCACTGGATTGATGTTCAATAATACATTAATATTTTACTATGCGTAGAATCACTCGATTGATGTTCAATTATATTCAAATCGATAAGTTAATTCTTTACTATATATAGAATTACTTGATTTCATGCTCAATATTAATGGAAATAAGACAAGATCATTTAATAACTACGGAGAAATATTTCACCAATTTCATAAGTTATAAAGTAAATTATTGTTGCACAATGAAATTACCCAAAGACTCAAGGTAGAAAGATTGCACTTAAACTTGTCAAAAAAATTCATTTAGACACCTCAACTGATATATCACCTGTTGAACACTTAATCAACGCATAGATTATGTCAATTGGACACAATGCGGCAGGTTTAAATTCGTGTAGTTTACTTGCAAGTTAAGTAGCAATAAACGAGTAAAACAAAGACACATGTCGATAAACAAATTAAGGAAAACACAGAAGAAAAAACAAAAAACATGTTATTCCTTCTTCTTCAACTTTGCCTTTTATGTCCTTCTTCTTTGACAGTCAGTCTTTCTTTCTTGACAAGCTTAAAAGAAAGAATAGACACTGTTGAATTTGGTTGGACTCGCCATAAATTTTTCTGGCAACATTATTTTTTTCCAGCAACTCAAGTCTGATTTAGAAGGAGTCTCTGACAGGTACTGAACTTTTAGAAGTCCTGATCTCTCTATTGCAAGTGTTCAAGATATGAACTAAACACACCTCCTCAAATATGCCATATCACAACTGCAATCAACTTCCCAGGAAAAGGGCTCAAAATGTCATTAAAATTCATAACTTTTACCTTCTCCGAACAAGAATCTATCTTTGTTCTAAACCAAGCTTCTTATCTATTAAAACGGAAAGAGTTCTATAATTTCAAAACGGGAATCAGATTTAAGTTGGGTCTTTAGGAATCAGATTTGGGTTGCCATTTTCTCCTAGCAAAGTTATATTACCAGCAACAATGGTGTTTGAATATGAAGATGAATTAAGGAGTAGGTTTGTCAAGGAAGGACGCTTTAATTTTTGAGCAGAAATGGTGATTAATAAACGAGGAAGAAGGAACGGTGATGGGAGGAGGAGGTCGATGGTGGTCGAAAGTGGTAGAGGTGGTGACAGAAGAGAGTGAGGAAGAAGGAGACTAAGGAATAAAATGAAAGCAAAAATAAAAATGAATTAGTTATTTTCAAGGCTTTAACACGCTGAGAAAGAGTGGGAAGTACGCATTCCGCCACATCTGCCTATAATGTCTAATAGACATAGTTTAACTTGAGTTTAGGTGTTCAATAGAAAAAAACTTGAGTTAATGAGTTCAATAGAAACAAGACTAAGTTTAAATGTCTAAATGAAAAATTCGGTAAGTTTAAATGTCTAAATGAAAAATTCGGAAAATTCGGACAAGTTTGAGGAGAAGCATATGAATTCAGCCTTTAACAAACTATGTATTAAGAGCTTAAATGGAGCGATATGGATATTAGAATCCATATATCCTACCCCAAGTTGGGATTGAGGTATTATCGTTGACTTCTTGTATCCTAACATACTATCAAAAGAGTCTAATCCCATGTTTCAGACCAAGGACAAGACACATTTCATTTTATTATATACTTTTCAAAGTTGGTCGAGTGCGTTCTTTATTTAAGGAAAAAAATATTTGGATACAAGTGATCTGATCCTCATAGTGAGCTTCAAAGTTAAATTTTGTAAATATATTTCATAAAACACGTGACTTTTACCTCTCCCAAACTAATTACTAAAAAAAGTGTGATTCTACCTCTTCCAATTTCAAGGAAGAAGTGACTTCTACCTCTCCAATAAAAAATCATCTTTATTCAAGGACTCAATCAAGCAATTTCAATAATTTTTTACAATTATAAGGAAGTCATGGCTAGTTACGGTCTTTATTGTTGTTGTAAAAGAGAAAAGACACCAACTTGTTGGTACATGCACAACTATAGGTTTGATGCCGTGCTATAGTAGCTTTAACAACATATTTGTCACGATCCAACCCGTCGTGAGTGGCACCCACCCAACCCCCGGATGAACGAACCAATAGAGTTTCATCCTTGCCTAGACTAACAGCCTAAAACCAGCAAGCATCAAAGTAAACTAGCAACGAAAATAAGATCAACTACTCAAAATACTTATCATAATTAATAATCTGCGGAAAATCCCACCTAGGAACTGAAAGTCATCGTACCAAGCATCAATACCAAATATAGAGTACGGGAATGCAACCCCCAACAAAATAAGAATAGTTTTTAAGTCCGAACAAATGAACTAAAACTCTAATGATTATCCCAAGGTAGCTCGAATCGTCAGCTCACCCTTGAAGATCGAAAATGTCGGTGCTAAATCTGAGGTCTCGTCTCAGCAACCGGAAAACTTTCAGTACTCACCAAAAAAAAGACAAATGCAGTATCAATACACCACCACTGTGTACAGGTAGGATCATCAGCCAGTATTCAATAAAACAGTATATAAATAATACGCAAAATCCAGTAACAAGTATGGCAAACATGCAACAACGTCCATATAAGTGTTATGCACCTTACTACCATCAACCACTGATGTTGAAAAGAGAGCTGTAGTTTTCATGGGACACCCGAGTCTTTAGCAGTGTTCAAATCTAGGAAGTTGGTGAGTACTTCCTGTTGTGAACAACTTTTCCTACTACAAATCCATTAACTTCCATTGTCCTACAATCATGCAACCCAGTCATTGCATGCGTACATATTTGACTGTTCTTATTAATAACTTTCTGCAAGGTTCTATAGTGGAACATCTTTACTGCAATGTCAGTTTCTGATTTCAATACACTGTTAGAAAGAATTGACAGTATACTATTCAGACAATTGTACATGAGTTTTAATCATTCGTCAAATACATCCACATATTTTGCATAACAGTAGTCTGTTTAGGGCATCTTCAACCACACTCTATTTTACTCTTTATTTTACTCTCTAAATATAGAGAGTAAAGCGAGCAACTCCAACCACTCTCTATTTTAACCTCTATTTTCTCTTTCTTCAATATTATATTATTATTTCTATTTCAATTATATTTTCATATTTTAAAATAAATCATTTCTTCTATATTTACATCATCACCACATATTATTCATATTTTTTTCAAAATCTTCATGTAATATAAAATTATTTTTTACCTCAAATTTTTAAATAAAATAAATTTTAAGCAAATATTATATAAATTACATATTAATGGACAATTTAAATAAAAGTAAAATCATAAATGAAATACAATTAAATAAATATTACATCTTAAAAAAATATTCAACTTTCAAGATTATTATGTCGCTCCCATAAATTCTCTACTAAATCCTCGGCTTAAAATGTTATGTTATGTATTGTATTTTTAACAATTTCATGTTCCCCTATTTTAATTTAACAATTGCATCAGTTTTAGGTTAAATTATAAATTAATTACTCATTTTATACGTACATTTTTTTATGTGATGATATTTTTTTACAACTATAAATTATAATAAAACTAACTTATATCTTAAATAAAAATATTATTTGTGAAAATTAAATTAAAAATAACACAAATTAATATAAATTTAAAATTAAATTAAAAAATAATTACGAATATTATGGACTTAATTAATGGTCTTATATAATTTAAAACATGTAAAATAAAAATATTGAGTACTAAAAATAATAATAAAATAATAAATAGTGAAATAGAGAGGATGAATAGTAGCTCTCTATATTTAGAGAGTTGTAGAGAGTAATTTAGAGTGTGGTTAGAGATGGCCTTAGAGATGACTATTTTTAATATCAACTAATTCCCACAATCCACAAGAGATTTAAAAAAACAAAAATCAATCAACTGTCAATGTGTATCAGGTGGATAACAAACAGAGGAATGAGTAGTGATTACAAGAATACACACTTGAAAGACTGATAGAGATTGCTAGCCATCGCTGAAAAAGAAAAAAGAACTACAAGATTTCACTATATACTCTACCTTTTTCTTTTTCCTCCAAGTTGGGAATGAGCAGTTGGAAGAGGAACTCTATTGTACATCATGATGTTGTCTTCTACAACTCTTAATATTTTCACAATAACAGAGATTCTAAACCAATTCCATCAGCAAAGGATCACCTGCTGCCATGAGTCTTACCAACTTTATAAATTCAGATTCAGTGGAAACAACCAATGGGTGCACAGCTGGTACTTGCGCAGAATACAGTTTCAACAAATTGGTAGACGATGCTCCTGTCTTATAAACCATTTTATTCAGCAAGGCATCAAAATTTTGAGGTAAATCCATGGCCATGAAGAACATGGGTACAGCGATCTTCTGGTGTATATCAAGATCACCAACTAAGTCTACAAGATCAACAAAGTCCTGAACGAAACGTCGAGGAACGTAGAACACCTCAGAGCCGCACAAGGCGATGCTCTGGTCAGTTGGGCCACTCTCCTTGTAGTTGACTTGGAGGTGAACTGGCATTGTGCTTACTACTTTCTTCACCAATTCTGCTTGCTTTACAAACCATGAAGAGCCCTTCCCATTGATCATTTCTCGAGATGTAGGCACCTGATTCAATTGATAGTGGGATGAATATTTTGCTTTTGAGATGATTGAATTTCATGATGTAAAGGTCATATTACCTTATTGGCGATCCACAACTTAGATTTGTCAGCTTGCAAAAGGTTCCAGTAGTTCAAAATTGTATTGTCCTGTAGGAAGAGAAATCCTTCTGTGCTATTGAATCTTTCGAATATCCTTGGAAGATACCTAAGAGACGATTTGAGTGTCAGCAACAAATGTACAAACCGACTCCTTCAACATAGAACCAATCAACTTTTACAAAGCAACAAACAAGTTCAAAGTAATAATTGTATTAAACATGTATTATTATGAATTACAGAAAATGGCCACACACTATAAAGAAATGCACAAGTCAACATGAACCATTCATCGAAAAAAGGAATGTATTGATAGTAGGATATTTGCAAAATGTGACCAGTTTCGTGCGGATGTTTCACAATATTACTACAAATAGGATTTAACAGTTTCTTCTTCATTCAGGAATACCTACCTATAACTGTTATCCAGCTCATATAGCCCCTGGGATCCCATCCCAGCCTTTTTTTGATAAATGCGCAAACCTTTGTAACTTTATTTCCCACTTTCAGCACATTGCTAATCAAAATTCAATATCTTGCCCCTACATTGTGGTACTTCTATAATAGTTATAAGATAAAAACAATCTACATACAGAACACAAGCCTCAGGGAAGAAAAATGCAGTTATAGACTGGTCCCTTATTGCTGATAAAACAAAACAAAATCCATAGTTCCATTGCTATTAATATTTATGTGATGAATCAAGGATAACACATTATCAAATCTGATCGTCAATGCTCTTGTTGCATGATATGAGCTTAATCTTGATGAATTAGGAATTATTGTACAAATATTAATACACATCTCGAGTTGCGGAGTAAAGTTTTAATTTCCTGGTAGGTATTCCTTAGCTTGGGGTGTCCAGCTGCAGACTATATTTACACGTGTAGGCGCATTCCTCCATAATCAACATGCCAATTACCATCTGTATTTCTACTACATGATGCCAATTCCACCTATCTCCGGTCCATTTAAATTTCATACCCATCAAATTTCTGTTAATCTCACTAAAGTTATGGCAGCACGAATCTATTAGTCTTACATCTCTTCGAGCTCTTTTTTCCAGTACGGTCATTTATTGTCTTTGAAGCCTTTCAAAAGATTGCTATAACTTGAGATTTTAAACTTTTTATAGTATTCAGTTTTACATTACCAATTTCAAAAAAAAATAAAGGATTGCTATAACTTGAGACCTTTCATTTCAACATGCTACCAGCAGTTATCTTCTTCTATCTCGCCCTTTCTTAAGACATACTACTGGAAGATGATATTCTTTCCTAGTGGTAGACTAGAGCATATTTTTTCATGGATAATTTTAGAGCTTCCTCTGTGAGTAGAAGTTAAGGACAAAGGAGGTCAATGTTACTTCCCAGGCTGGGAGAAGTCCAGTCTAACTATTCAAGTAAAAGGGAGGTGAAGTCAAATGTAAACATCATGCTTGGAGGCATAGTTATATGCAATATATTTCCAAGATATAAATTAACAAGTGGAGGATGAGACAGTATGAGAATGAGATTCAGGGACGAGCGCATATTGCCTACACCTTCCTTTTGCGTCTGTGTAATCGTCCAGATGGTATCGCTATATAGGCTTGGAGAAGATGACTAACGAGTTACTCAATGTTATATTGAAGGGAGGAACAGTATTAAATGAGTGGAGAAACAGTATCTTGGTTCCGATATACAAGAAGAAGGGAATAAACAAAATTATCCAGCTATTGCAATACCAAAAGTGAGTCATACGATGAAACATAGGAAAAATTGATGGAGTATAGATTTAGGAACATTATAGAGGTGACTGGGAACCAATTTGGATTCATGCTCAGTAAATGTACGGTAAATCTATAATTTTCTAAGAGGACTGACCGAAATTATAGGAAGAGGAAGAAAAATTTCCACAAGATATCCAATTACCTAGAGAAAAGATACTATAGAGTGACAAGAAAAATCTTCTGAGGGAGAGTGCTTTAGAAGAAACAAATCCATGTCAAATATATAAAATGCCATAAAAGATATGTACAAGGGAGTAATACCAAAAAGTTCCCCATTACTATGTTTTATTCAAGGATCTACCTTGAACCTCTACTTGTTTTCCCGAGTTATGGATGAACTAACCAAATAGTATACAAGATGAGGCATGGTGCAAGTTATTTGAAGATGATATTAATTGACGAAACTAACAAAGACGTCAATGAAAAGTTGGAAGTATGAAGATGCAACCTAGAAAGTAAGAGTTATTACATTAGTGGAAGTAAGGCAGAATAGTTTCACTACAAAGTTCCCATAAGAAGAATGACAGTCAAGTAGATTATATTGGATTTTGGTGCCTAAATGTAGACAATTCAAATATCTAGGCTCAATCTACAAAGACAGTGGCATGACATGAAGATATATCACATAAAATGTGGTTGAAATGGAGAAGTGCTACGGGAGTGATATGCGATGTGAAGATGCCTAACAAAGTGGAAGATAAGTTATATCGAACGGTTGTGAGACTACATGGAAATTCGGCCTTAGAGGCCCATATCCACAAGATGAGTGTCATAAAATACATACATTAGACTGGATCTATGGTTATATAGAATTAGACAAGATTAGAAATTATCACATCGGACAGATGGTACATGTAGCAGTGTGCTGCATATAACCAGAGATTGTTTGGCCATATATTATGTACTCTTCTAAATGCACCATCCTATAGGTACCATACTATGATGATTGAAGATGACAATGGAGGAAGGTTGTTCCAAAAGACCAACAATATCCCAGAATCAATACATACCTAGCAAGCAATAAAACACAATGGAAGCAAGGGATCCATATAAGTGATACCAATTAGATAGGATTAATACTTGTTGTTATACTTATGTTAAGTCTGGTGTTTTGAGGAGTTTAAAAGTTCTGTTTAGACTGATAGATTATATATCAATGCAGGAAACATATGTGCAAGATTTAGAGAACTTTAAAATGTAAGATTTAGAGAACCTCTAGTTTTAGATAACCCCTCATTTCTCTTAAAAATATGAATTACCTAGCATAGGAATGAAATGATTCCAAATAGAGCGAAAGGTATGTAGATGATTCACTTAATGGGTTAAAACGTAGTTGATTCATAAGTTCAATATCTGTAGGGATAAACTTTTTTTCAATTTAAGGAAACATGACAAGTATACTTGGATAAACCAAAAAAGAAAGAAATCCATTTTTCCCTGGGAGGGTGCATGCATTAGGATGTCAAAATGTATGCATCGGAGAATTATCTGGACATAGAAAATGTTATGCAAAATGATGGGAAGTAATAATTGTGTTCCCCATATTGTTGAGAAGACATTCCATTAGATGGTAGTACTAATTACTAAAATTCTAACAAGGTATAAGTACACTCACTGTATAAAGAAAAGAATGATGATGTATACTTACTTGTATACTTGATCCAACTGTCCTTGCTCAACAGCAAGATCTGCATCAGCTTGTGTTGACAGAATAACCACAGTTTTGAAGATCCTGCCATATAACAATCTCCATTCTAATGCAGTTTGTTGCACGGGCCCAGTAACAAACATAATTAGCACAACATTGCCAAAATTCTTCCTCCACCTAATCAAGTTCCCGATTTCATAATTCACCGTACCTGATTCCTCAACCCCAAGATGTACAGAAGGTAGTTTTCGGGGAACAAATTCCTTTTTATCTCCACGTTGAACAGTTGCCTTTTGCAGATCTAACTGTACTGCCATCAGTCTTGGTTGCTGATACCCAACAGCAGCCAAGTCTTGCAACCATGCAGCTGTAAATTTGACATCATTCTCGCTCCAAAACCCTTCTAGCGCCATTGAATGGCTCAATTCTAAGATTTTCTCAAACAACCTTTGTTTATCAGATCTCCAAGAAACTAAAAATTTGATCAAGCGACCCACATTTACATGCAAATCTTTTTCCTCTGAAAATGGGTATGCTTCAACTTTGTCATCTCTATGTATCGTAGGAGGATACACCACAACAAAGCCACCAATCTCCCATAACAACCGCTGTGCCCAGTAACCTCTTAAGACATCAGAAGCCATGGTGCTGACTGACACTGGAAGCATCAATGACCAAAATGCATCATAGTGAAACAACGTGTTGAATGAATTGATTGGCACCATTAGACTTTGAGGCAATGCCACTTTCGGGGCATGTTCATCAAATATGATATCAAGTGCTTCTGATCCAACCTTTCTAGTAGAATAAAAAACTGAATCAACATCAGGTAGCCCATTTGATATTCCCTGTTGTATGTACTGTCGTCCTCCAGACACTTCAGTATAGAACTCTTCATGATTTACAAAACCAACACTTTCCAGTGGCAATCCTCTAGGCCAAACTGACCTTTGGCCAAAATGTATATAAGGATTGACAACAGTCTTATTCTCAATCTCAAGACTATATTGCAAAATCCTCTGCTGCTTAGCAATGGGACCATCCAACTCCAAATCAAAATGTTTCCCGAGATCCCCACCAATCACTTCCCCACGATCATCAGCATCAAATATTCTCTTTGCACCATGTTGGATTGCAAAAAGATACCCAACGCTCTTCCTCACATAAGAATCATAAGGAAGGAAATCCGCCACCCTAAACCCCAAACTCGCTTGTTGTTCCAGAGAAAGATAAATAGCACCTTTCAAGTTCCAATCTTTCGGGGTTCCTGAATTGCCAATTGCAAGAACTTGCCAACCCTTTAACCTAACAAGACTTTGGAGTGAACTGGTGGGGTAATCTGATACAGATACAATAATCCATTGCTCCGAGTGAAACGACGAAAATGGAGAAGACTTATCTAAAATTGGATGTACTGAATCAAGATCAAGTTTTGGTAACTTTGGTTTCTGAGGCTGGCTTTGGTGGGAATTTTGGAAGCATAGGAGTGAGGTGGGTACAGTGGAGGTACGAAAGTAGAAAAGGGCTGCCACACTAATCGTCAATAGAGAAACAACAAGTAGTTTAACAGAGTTCTCAGATACCCATGTGGAAAAATCAAGATTTTTAGTCTGAGAAAACTGTGCAGCTTTGTGTTTCAGAAAAAGGGGTTTTGAGGGTTTAGGAGATGAATGATCTTGGAACATCATTGAATCAAAGAATTAGCTCAATATTACAGAAAATAAACACTAGTTTCTGAAATGGGTATTAGATTTTAAAGCTCAATCATACCACACCCTCTTCTTCTTCTTCTTCTTCAAATCAAATCAAGAAAAAAAGAAGAAAATAACAAGATTTACTACTTTAAACTTGAAGGGATGTAAATGTTAGTACCTTTGCTGTGTAAGGGGGGCTCTAGAGCTTGAATCGCAGATTCTTTAGCTTAACTCAACAGGGACTACAGTAGAAAGAGGAAAGACACACCGAGTCTCTCTTGAATCGCCGACAGTTTTGTTTGTTAACATTTCCTTTTCTGAATTCATTGCTGCACGCGTTTGAATAGGCGCGTGAGACACATAGCCTTGGTTAGTTTTCTATTGGTAGTAGCTGCTTATCAATCATTGTCAATAGATGATAATTTTATTATATTGTCCCTTAAATAATAAATTTTTGTATTTTAAGATATGTTTTGAAAAATAACTATAGTTAATAATAAAGATAAATAATACGTACGATGCTAAATATCTCTTAGTTTTTAAAGAAACAATAAAAATAAATACTTATTTTTTATATTACTGTACAAGAAGCAAAGATAATGAAGAAAAGTTCATAAAGATAATGAAGAATAGTTGCGATTAGAGTAAGTAATTGAAGCACAAAATATAAGACTAAAAGAGCATCATCAACAAGGGTGGAGCGATAACACTGATAAGTACTCCTTCATCCTTAATCAAAGGTCTCGGGTTCGAGTCCCCTTTGCTAGGAAGCATTTTACCCTCAATGCGGGACCTCTCAGTGCGAATCCGGATTTAGTGGTCGGGTACAGACACAAGGTGGGAAACCAAAAAATAATATAAAAGAGCATCTGAAAGTTGAAACTAGAATTATGCGAAACAGGATCATGTTCTAGTAAGAATGAAATAGAAAAATTCAGCATCTCAATTGACACAAAACCAAAAGTTATGTTTTGATATACAAACTTCCGGATTACATTAGGAATAATGATGAACAGATTGAAAAGCAACTGAACATAGTCATCTTGTTACTTAATTTTCATGTATTGAATATCATTAGTACTGCATTTGTTACCATGACACCTTTCTATGATTTTACTCCTAATAACAATTGTATGTATCTGCAATGAATTTCCTTCAGAATGAATATCCTGGAAACTACCCTATATCCTTCTTCCCAGGGAGAGGAATTGCATGCACCAGTGTCAAGTTTCTTTGCTCCTTTTTCTGTTAATGGAACAAAGGGCTTGTACCGTCTTTTTGTCTGAGTCCAGCAAACCGGGTTTTTATCAGTGGTTGGATATTGCAAGATCTGTCAAGAGTAAATTTTAATCTAGAGGTTCATTTAGTCATAAGATAGCCTCTGGAAGTCCCAATTTGCTGTTACTAAGGAAGAGTTGTCGCGGAATATCACATTTGTGGAGACTTGATACGCTCTCAGCTTGTGTCAATGTCAAAGATCCTGTTAATGCTAGCAATGGTTCTAACAGAAAAGCTTGACTCTCACTCTTCCTTCCATCATCCCTTCTCATTTTTTCAAGTAGAGCATTGGTAGTGTCTATACCTGCTCAAATTAGTCATGACAAGAAACGTATGAAATCTTGGTTTTTGTCCAATTGATCGTTGCCTATGGAATTTTTTATAGTTGAACTAACCTGAAAGGTAACCTCCATGGACATAGCCACTAAAATTTTCACTTGTGTGTTCTCCTGTGAAAAATATCCGCCCCACTGGTTCCTGATGAAAGAAAGAATGTCATTGCAACAAGAGCGTTGACGAAGTAGCCAAGCATAGTTTGTTCCCCATAACACTGGCTAATCAAAAGTTTGAAGAAGCTATTTCCAACATCATTGCGGTTCCAATTGGTAGTTCTGTAATTTAAGTAAGATGGAGGAAAGTTCGAAATAGAAAATGTGGCCGCCAAGAATAAACTTGAGTCAATCTTTGGTTCCAAAATCAACTTAAATACAGGTGGTTCCCAAAAATTTGATGGCTCAATTCAATTAAAGGTTGTTTTGCTGTATAACAATATCTGAATATTAGAATTGGCCGTCTTTTCTATGTAGTAGTCTTTAAATATCAGAGTTGGCTGATTTTGGTACCTAGTAGTACTCTCTGAATAATGGTCACTAGACTTGTGAAGACGGCCCTATTCTATGTAGTCTTGACATAAAAGACTCGCAAATGAGACAATTGTACAATTTAATCAAGATTGTCAATAGAGTCTCGTGTCAATTATTCAAAATTATGTAAATTTGTTTAGATTGGACACTGTAAAATTACTATTGCAAAGTGAGAAAAGAAGAAGATTGCTAACCTTAATATAATGGACGAGTTGATGATTTGCATATATGGGATAATTACTGTAGCACTGGGCAGCCATGTTATATTATAAGCTAGTTGAAAAAGTACAAGTCTGAAGAGATGCAAGTGTACTGTTGTGTTCTCTCAATGACATGTCTAAAGATACATAATTGGTGGTCAAGTTAAATTGGCAGCTCCAAGGGGTTGTAGCATGAGGCATTCATAAGAAAGGTAACATTTTTATGTTGTGTATGTGTGCAGAAGCCAAAATTGTGCTCAGACGAGTGTACAATTGTATAATCAAGAAAATTTCTTCGTGCCAAATCAATTGATGGACACGAATCGAGCACTATACTAATGTTCACATAAGGAAGTGGTACTCAGGAATAACAAAGTGCATCAGAAGTGTTGGGAAAACGCGAAATAACAGCAAAAATATTCACAGCAGAATAATGGGAATAAAAAAAAAATAATGACACCAAGAATTTTACGTGGAAACCCTTTTGAATAAGGGAAAAATCACGGGCCAAGAGGAGCAACTGATATCACTATAGTAAGGAATTTTACAACTAGTAGCACAAGTACAATACTCAAAGTGACTACTACACACTCCAAAGAAATAACCCTCTTTTGACTACTCACCTCACTAAAATATCGTTCACTCTAATTTTTCCTTCACAGACTATTTTCTTTCAGTCTATGGAAACCTCACTGCTCTCTATATTTTTCTTCTCCCTTTTTGGTGTATTTAAAATGAGCCGAAGCTCCCTCTATTTATAGTAGCAAATGTTGCTACTAATGTCATTGAGGACATCACCATCAGAGAAATAAAAAGTCCACATTGTAATGTGAATGCATTTAATGGAAGGTTGGCCAAATCTTTCATCTGTCATATCTTTGAAATTGTTTACCAAAGGAAGTAAATTTTTCTTCCTTGAAATATGGGGACATGGGGCTGGACCCCACAAATCTCCCCCTCCAGTCCCATGCACCTGAAGGAGGTATCTCTGTCTTCTTAGCGAGAGCTCATGCCGACAAGTTCTCTGCACAGATCGAACTTGTCTCTTGGTATCGCCTTAGTAAGCATATCCGCAGGATTTTCACTTGTGTGAATCTTTTTGATGTGAAACGATTCACTCTCCACTTGTTCACGAATCCAATGATATCTTACATCTATGTGTTTTGTTCTTGCATGGTACATGGAGTTCTTGCTCAAGTCTATTGCACTCTGACTGTCACAATAGACAACATACTCCATTTGCTGCAACCCAAGTTCTTGAAGGAATCGTTTGAGCCATATCATCTCTTTGCCAGCTTCAGTAGTTGAAATATACTCCGCTTCAGTTGTAGACAGTGCGACACACTTCTACAACTTTGACTGCCATGATATAGCTCCTCCTGAAAAAGTAAACAAATATCCAGTAGTGGATTTTCTGTTATCAAGGTCACCTGCCATATCGGCATCCGTATAGCCTTTGATCAAGATTGGATCATTTCCTCCAAAACACAAGCATTCATTGGAGCTTCCTCTCAGATACCTAAGTATCCACTTTACAGCTTCCTAATGCTCTTTTCCTGGATTTTCAAGAAATCTGCTAACAACACCAACTGCATGAGCAATATTAGGTCTGGTGCATACTATTGCACACATTAAACTTCCGACGACGGAGGAATATGGGACTCTGGACAAGCTCTCTTTATCCTCCTTAGTTGTAGGCCACATCTTCTTGCTCAACTTCATATGACCAGCAAGAGGTGTGCTAACAAGCTTAGCATTCTTCATATTGAAGTGCTTCAGTACACGTTCAATGTACTTCTCCTGTGATAATTAAAGCTTCCTTACATCCCTGAGACGAGTGATTCTCATTCCTTACATCCCTGAGACGAGTGATTCTCATGCCCAAAATCTGCTTAGCATGACCAAGTTTTTAATAGCAAAAGACTTATACAACTGTTTCTTCAACTCGTCTATCCTGGAAGTATTCTTGCCCACAATCAACATATCATCCACATATAGTAAGAGGATGATAAAATCACCGTCAGAAAATCTTTGTGCAAACACACAATGATCTGAAGAAGTCTTTTTGTAGCCTTGTTCCCCCATAACAGATTCAAACTTCTTGTACCACTGTCTAGGAGCTTGTTTTAAGCCATAAAGACTCATTTTAAGTTTGCACACAAAAATTTCTTTACATTTTACCTTGAAGCCTTCGAGTTGTTGCATATAATTTTTTTCTTCTAGGTCACCGTGAAGAAAAGTCGTCTTCACATCCATCTGCTCAATCTCTCAAGTCTAGCAGCCAAACCCAGAACTGTACGAATGGAGGACATTTTCACAACAGGAGAAAATATTTCGTCAAAGTCGATACCCTTCCTTTGACAAAATCCCTTAACAACCAATCTAGCTTTGTACCTAGGCTTCAAGCTGTGTTCTTCAACTTTAACTTTGAACACCCACTTATTTTTCAAAGCTCTCATGCCCTTAGGAAATTTCACCAGCTCATAAGTGTGATTCTCATGCAGAGATTTCATCTCATCTTGCATGGCTTCAATCCATTGATCCTTATGCTCATCTTCCATGGCCTCCTCATAACATTCAGGTTCTCCCCCGTCAGTGAGTAACACATACTCATTAGGTGAATAACGAGAAGAGGAAACACGCTGTCTTGTAGATCTCCTAAGTGGATATTTGAATCGTCCACAACTTCATGAGCAGGAGCATCATCAACAACATCATTATCATTATCAACATCAACATGCTGATCCGGAACATGATTCTGGGCATCACCATGATTATCAAGCCCACCAACATCATGCACACTTGTATGAGGAACTGGATCAAGATTAATTACACCATCAGAACTTGAAGATTCTAGCTTCTCTGTTTTGTCAATATCTTCAATGGTCTGATTTTTCATGAAGACGATATCACGACTTCTCACAAGCTTCTTCTCGAGTGGATCATATAGCCTGTAACCAAACTCATCAAGGCCATATCCAATGAAGATGCATTGTCTTGTCTTGGCATCTAACTTTGACCTCTCATCTTTAGGCACATGTACAAAAGCTTTGCAACCAAACACTTTCAAGTGGTCATAGGAAACATCCTTGCCATACCAAAATTTATTTGGTACATCACTTTGCAAAGCAATAGCAGGTGATAGGTTACTAACACGTGCAGCGGTCAATAAAGCCTCATCCCAAAAGGAGTTCGGCAACTTTGCTTCAGAAAGCAAACATCTAACTCTTTCCGTCAAGGTCCTATTCATCCTCTCTGCCAAACCATTCAGCTGAGGAGTCTTAGGAGGAGTCTTCTGGTGTCTGATACCCTGTTGCTTACAGTATTCGTCAAATGGTCCACAATATTCACCACCGTTATCAGTACAAATACACTTCAGCTTCTTTCCTGCTTCTCTTTCAACTGAAGCCTGAAACTGCTTAAAGACACCCAACACTTGGTCTTTAGTCTTCAAGACATAGACTCAAAGTTTTCTTGAGCAATCGTCAATAAAAGTGAGAAAATAAAGTGCACCACCCAAAGTCCGTGTCTTCATTAGACCACATAAATCTGAATGTACCAGCTCAAGCAACTCTGTCCTTCTTGAAGGAGGATGAGACTTGAAATAAACTCTATTTTATTTTTCAGCCAAGCAGTGCTCACACTTTTCTAAATTAGCACTTTCGAAATCTGACAATAATTTCTTCTTGGCCAGAACATTAAGTCTTTTCTCACTAATGTGGCTAAGCCTCTTATGCCATAATGTTGAGGAGTTGTCGCTCTCAACTGCATTCACCATATCAGCACAAGTAGAAGTCGTAGTCCAGTATATACCACGACGCTTGTCACCACGAGCCACAATCAAGGAACCCTTAATGAATTTCCATTTTCCACCACCATTGTTACTAACATATCCTTCATCATCCAGAACACCAACAGAAATCAAGTGTAAACGAACGTCAGGTGCATGCTTTACATTGTTTAGAACTAGTTTAGTTCCAACACTAGTTTCCAAACAAATTGTACCTATCCCAACCACCTTAGATACAGTCTCATTACCCATACTCAAAGTTCCAAAGTCACCTGGAGTATAGGATGAGAAAAAATCCTTCCTTGATGTCACGTGAGATGCGGCACCAGTGTCCACAACCCAGCTTGACTCATCACAAGCAACATTTATCAGATTCGCATCAAGGACAGTAACAAGATCTTCGGTGGTGACGGCGGCTACGCAATTTTCATTGCCATCTTCTTTCTTTTCCTCTTTGTCTTTGTTCTCCTTCTTCCACTTTCGGCAAAACTTCTTTGTGTGCCCTTTTATTCCACAATGATAGCACTCAACATCTCTAAGTCTGCCTCTTGATTTGCTTCTATTATGTTCTCTATTTTGAGAACCACGATTCTTGCTTCTCCCCCTAGGGCCAGTCACGAGGACATCCGACGAAGAAGAACCTTGAGACTTTCGTCTCATCTCTTCATTAAGAACGCTGCTCTTGGCGAAATCCATATTGATTACACCATCCGGAGCAGAATTTGACAATGAAGTTCTAAATGTTTTCCAAGAGTCTGGTAGGGAACCAAGCAAAAGCAAGCCTTGAATTTCTTCGTCAAATTTAATGCCCATAGAAAATAACTGGTTCATGATCTCCTGAAAATTATTCAGATCATCTGTCACCGGAGAACCATCATGGTATTTCAAACTTAACATGTGTTTTATCAAGAACATTTTGTTATTGCCGGTCTTTTGAGCATACAAACTTTCAAGATGCTCCCATAGGGTCCGAGCATGTGTCTCCTTAGAAATATGGTTCAACACATTATCATCAACTCACTGCCTAATAAACCCGCAAACCTGTCTATGCAACAAATTCCACTCTTTATCGATTTTATTATCAGGCTTTATAGTAGCAAAGACTGGCTGATGAAAATTCTTGACATAGAGCAGATCTTCACACTATAAACCAGTTTAACTTTTTACTTTTTTACCCTTCTCTTTTAATTCAAAATTCCCTTAATAATTTGTTATTTTCCGTGTATGGGAAATTGACAAATTTATTGCCATGTCTAACTAGTACCAATTAATGCATGCAACATGTCTTTCCCCATTATTTTTGCTGCAAGTTTTGTCGTAAACCATTTACTTAAATTTATTTATTATTATTAATATGATTTTTGATTAAGTAATTTTATTAATTGTTGTGTTTAAATAAATCTAAATTATATATTGAAATAAAATTTTAAATATAATTTGAAATATTTCAGTAATGATAGTCAAAACTCATAATACTTTACACATGATATACATCGACATATTATAGAAATAATAAAAATTATATAGTTTATAAGTGTTGATCCTAGTTCACATCAATTCAAAAGAGTCACACAGTGTTATAGTTTTTCTCGATTTGATAAATTGCGAGTCATTACTTATATTTATTATTAATATGAGCTCTAATTAAGTTCTTTTGTTAATTATTATATTTAAATAAATTTAAATTATATATTTAAATACATTTTTATATATACTTTGACAATATTTCAATAACGACAACTCAAATTCAAAATATTCTAAATGTGGTACACATTGACACATTATAAAAATAGTTAAAATCATATAGTTCATAAGTGTCGACCCTAGTTAGCATCAATCTAAGAGAGTCACACATTCATGTTGTAGTCTTGCGCCCCTATGTTAAACCAATTTAGTAACTTGCGATCACTACTTACATTTGTTATTAATTTGACCTCTAATATCTAATTCTATTAATTATTATGTAAAAATAAATTTATACTACAAATTTAGATAGATAAGAACAGTTGAAAACTCAACACACTTTAGACACGAGAGATATCGACACATTATAAAAATTATAAAATTCATATAGTTCATAAATGTTGATCCCGGTTAACAGCAATCCAAGAGAGTCACACATTAATATTGTAGTCTTGCGCCCCTGTGTTATTTTGATTTGATAACTTGTGAATCATTATTTATATTTCTCTAATTAAGTAATTTTATTAATAA
The DNA here is from genome assembly GCA_003996215.1 of Jaltomata sinuosa. Taxonomy (NCBI): domain Eukaryota; kingdom Viridiplantae; phylum Streptophyta; class Magnoliopsida; order Solanales; family Solanaceae; genus Jaltomata; species Jaltomata sinuosa. The sequence goes on along the minus strand of QJPP01000485.1, from coordinate 104,235 downwards.
ATTTAAATAAATTTAAACTACATATTTAAATAACTTTTAAATATAATTTTAAAATATTTCAATAACGACAGCCAAAACTAAAACACTTTGACATGATAGATATCAACATATTATAAAATTTGTAAAAAATCATATGTTTATATGTGTCGATCCTAATTAATAGCAACCCAAAAAAGTCATATGTTAATATTGTAGTCACACTTTAGTCCCGAATTGTTAATCATATTACAAAATTTAAGCTTTCGTGAATTATGGACTAATAACATCAAGGTGAGGGAGAAAAAATAACGTAATGCTCTAATTAGTAGCCAAACTAATAAATACAACATAATTAAATTATTTATTTAATTATAAATTATATATGGTATATAAAGATACATAGGGCTTATGACCTAGTCTCTTGAGGTTTAAGCTTCGCCTCGTATCCGGTAAAATACCTCGTCTCATAGCTGTGCCTTTTAGAGCACTGTTATATATAATTTCATTCGGTGATTATATTTAAAGAAAATTCACTTGTAAATTTGAAAATCCATACTTACTTTAATTTACTAAATTGAGTATTACAGAGTAATTAGAATAATTTTTAATAAGGAAAATGTTTATTTATATTTATTATTAATGTGAAGTTTAAGTGTTTCCTTCGATAGAAAACTTTATTTTAAAAGAAAAGTAATTTTTTAAAATATATGTCAAAATTATGTATTATACTTTATTTTATATATATTAAAAATGACGTATTTAATATAGTATCCTACATAAATTATCTATTTTTAAATCTTATAATTAATAACTAGGTATTGAGCGATCTTTTATTTATTCGTTTTGAAACATCCTCTTGATTAGTACTATTGAAGTAACTCAATTTTTAATTCGTAGTTAAAATTGATGAAATAATTTTACCAATAACTATATAACTATATATATATATATATATATATATATATTTATATATATATATATATATATATAAATTTTGTCCAGAACAATTATAATATAAAAACACTTAATGTGTTATTAAAGGTATAATTACAAATATCTCATTATCAATTAATTTTTATTTAAAATATCTATTTTTTAAAATTACATTATTTTTTTGTTGAAAAACATCCATGGTATAGACGGTGCACTAATTATTGAAGAAGTGAATATAGTTTGTTGAAAAACATCCATGGTATAGACGGTGCACTAATTATTGAAGAAGTGAATATAGTTTTATTTACTTTATTATATTTTTAAAAAATTCAATTAATTCTTTTTAAATCCACGCTTGATTACTATATTTTACTAAATTTGTAGCACTAAATAATTATGTACGATTTTAAGTAGATAAAATATTTATTTATAATTACTATTAACGGGAAAGTTAATTATCTCCCTCACTAAAAAAAATTTAATTTAAGCGAAAAAATAAATTTTTGAAAGTATTCATTGTTACGTTCTTACATAATTGGGTTTGGGGAGGGGGTTATTTATATGTTCAACATATAATTTATATTGTATAGTAATTTAAAAAATATTAATATGTAAATAAAATAAGAAGAATGTTTTTTAAACTAAAGCGCTTAACTTTTTTTAATTAACTGAACCATATTTTTAAAAAACTAAATCGTATAGTAATTTTTTTTAATGAAATGAACTGTACAACACAAAAAATAAAATACACAAAAAAACTTTTCATCTTCCTTACTAAAATAGTAATTCAAAAAGTTCAATTTGGGGAATAGGAAAAAGTTAGTTTTGTTTTGGGGGTGCGGGGTGTGGTGTGAGGGGGGGGGGGGGGGGGTTGGGAAATAAATGCAAAAGTTGATATAAGGATATTATAGACTTTTTACATTTGTGGCCAAATTGTGGCCAAATTATTGTGGCCATTTAGCATTTCTCTTTTTTTTTGTATTACATATACTCTCACCGTTTTTAAATATTTGTCATCCTTACTAAAAATAAATATTTCATAATATTTATTCTATCCATTTTAATTTATTTGACCTATTTTGACTTGGCACGAAGTTTAAAAAAATAAAGAAGACTTTTGAAACTTGTGATCTTAAATTAAAAATATGTCAAATTTATTAAAATATCCTTTAATTTTGTGGACTTAATATGCCATGTGAAAAGTTGGAATTAAAAAGTTTCTAAAAAAGAAAAGAAGCATTCTTTTTGAAACGGATCAAAAAGGAAAGTAGGCCAAATAAATTAAAGAGAGTGTCATTTTAGAAAATTAAGACATATAATTAATTATTTATTTATTTTCACATTTACCCTTAATCATAAATATAGAGAGATATTAATGTAATTAAATTATCCTCTAGTTAATATTTTTCTTAGCGATTGTGTAATAAAAAATATGACAAAGTATTTAAGAATGAGGTGAATATGTTCTCTAATTTAATTTATCTTTGAAATTTTCAAACAAGGGTCCTTACTCTATATATGAAATTGAAAATGAGGAAGATAAATTTAGGAAAGGACAACAAATACTCCCCTGTTCCAAAATATTTGTCTTATTTCATTTAACAAGAGTCAAATTACATGAATATTGCCAATATTTTAAAATATATTTTTTCTCGATATGAGAGATTGTAATTTATAGTTTTTTTTAATATAATTTTTGAATATCTAAATTGTGAATTAAATTAATCTAATCAAATTATTTAACTCCAAAAATTAGTCATATTAACTTTCGAGAAATGAAACATGACAACTAAAATAAAATGGAGAGAGTATATAATAGTCCCTCTGCTCCTTATTAGTACTCGTCAAATATACTAAAAATATTTTGTTTTATCTTTTTTACTTCTCCACTTTAGTTAAACGATAGAGAACCTTTTTTTAAAAAAAAAAAATTTACCCTTATTTTTTAAGTAAATATTTCTCAAACTAATTGGAGTATTAATTAGTAATTAAGTTTACATTTTCAAAGTACCATTAAGAAGGATAATTTTAAAAAATATTTATTTAATTGATATTTTCTTAAAGGGAGAGTAAAATACAAACTGGACAAATAAAAAGGAATACAAAAGAGTACACATTAATATCCTTTATCCAAATTTAAAAATAGATCATAAATTATAACTTATAAGAAATTATATTGATAATTATTTCTGTGTCAATGACTATTATACACAAATTAAAAAAATTAACAAAAAAATATAAGAAAGAGTAAATAATAATAAAAGTAATAAAACAAAGTATCACCATGTGAAAATTTCTCATGTTTGTAAGTAGTGGGGCAATTGATTTTAAAGGGTAGTTTGGTAGTTGGATAAGAACAAAGTTATTTATATATTAAATTATGTATAGATTATACGATGTTTGGTAGCGGATAAGAAATAAATTATTCAGATATAAAATTAGTATGGCGTTTGGTAGATGGATAAAAAATAAGTTATTCATGTATAAAATAGTACGACGTTTGGTTTGTAATTTTAAAATCCGCATAACTAATACATGTATAAGTTATGAGGAAATTAATGTATTATTTATGCAGAGTAGAAGATGGAATAATTAATACTGGTATAACTAATACCTGTATAAGTAATACCCACATAACTAATACATGCATAACTAATACCCGTATAACTAATATCTGCATAAATAATACCCACATTACGAATACCTACATAACTCTAACCAGCTATCAAACAACCCCTAAATGATTTAATACAATGAACTAAAACAACTCTAAAAGAAATCATTATCACTACCAATTATTATCCTTATAAGCCAGTTAATAGATGCTATAATTAAGTTCCCCACAGTATTAAAAAAGATAAAGACAGAAAAGCATATCTAAATTATAGTGAAATTGTCAATTACATACTTAAATTATGTGTGAATTTTATCACTTTTTGAACTTACTTTTTCATATTATTATATGAGACATGCCCGAATTTACGTGAATTCATGTTCTTCTCTCTAGATCATATATGATAATGTTATATTTTTTTAAAAAAATATTTAAATATAAATGTGTGAATCGATGCTCAAAATATCATATAATGCGATGATAATTGGGTGCACTTCTTTAAGTAAGTTTTGAAATTTAAATCTTATATCTATCCTGTTTTTCTTCTTTCTAAAATTGGGTAACACCTTTTTAAATGGTTATTGAAGGCATTTTTGCGTTTTAATTAATAATTTTTTCTTTAATCTTTCAAAATTTCAAGTCTATCACATTGAAAATTCCTAAAAAAAATTATCATTGTAATTTTTTTATATAATTAAAATGTGTATATTAAAACTAATAGTAGTGGATGATATAATATACAATCAATGAGTCCAACCAATCTCAATGATAAAAACTTAAAAATTAAATTGGTCAAATTTATATCTTAGATATTCACATTTTCGTAATAGTGCACCCATCTTCTTCAAATCCTAGATACGCCTCTTATATGAGGGTTCTATCACCCTCATCAACTTTTTTTTTCGTATTATTTTGATTCTTCACTCTAGAAAGAAGACAAGAAGTATACCATATGCATACACGAGCCTACACTAGCAGTGGCGGAGCCAGAAATTTGACTAAGGGTGTTCAAATTTATAAAGTAATTTTTTTTTCAATGAGTGAATGCAATGAAAAATTCAAATGAAACTACATTCTACATATAAAAAGGTACATAAACGCAGCGGAATTGAACCCGCAACTGTGTGGTTAACCCATGTTTTTGATATAAAAAGATACACAAAATGCTTTAGAGTGGAATCGAACTCGCGACGGGAGACTTAAAATGCACACTATTCTCTACTAAGCTACAACACACGCTCGGTACAAGGGTGTTCAAATTGTTAAATATACTCATAAACAAAATATTTTACCTACGCATTCGATATAATTTTCCGGCGAAGGGTGTTCGGCTGACCACCCTTGCTATTGGGTAGCTCCGCCCCTGTACACTAGGCAAAATAAATAAATAAAAGAGTTTTGGTGTCTTATTTAATTTGATTCTTTTAATTAGATCCAGACGATCGAACCTCAAAGTCTCTCGGGTTTCAAACACAACAAAATACAACATCAAATTTTTGAATAATTAATATTCCACGCCTCGCGTGTATATTAGACACAAATAATATTTTTAGCTATAAAAAGCATTAGAAAATTTATGCTTCATTAAAGTATATACTGTAGATAATAAAGTGAAATTGAACCACCCATAAAGGTGTTAAAACTTGAGAGAAAATGAGGTCCAGTCAATTTGAATTTGAAAGAATTAAATAAAAAAAAGATATTAAAACCTTTTTTTATCTAAGTATAGACACATCTATGCACATAGAAACATTATTTTTACTAGATAATTAGTGAAGAAAGTAAATAATATAAGCATAATTTAGATGTGTACGTAATTGATAATTTCACGATTTTCTACGACTTCTCCAAAATAAATAAATAATAACACATCTTATAATTATCCAAAATTTGTGAAATAAAAGGAAAAAAGTCACTAAGAATCACCTAACATGCACATGACTATCCCTTATATTTTTATAAAAATGTAGAGTGAAAAAAGCCAATGGATTTGCACATGACATTGCATGAACATCCCATTAGTATGTTTTTCTGCTAGATCTTGCTCCTACTTTTCACGTGAATTATCTTTTTCCCCTCCTTCCTTTTTCTTTTTAGTTCCCACTTTTCACCAATTAAACCCTTATTCTTTTTCTTTTTAAATCTCCAAGATTTTATATAGATACAATCAAACCTTTTTACATCAATACATTTCTTTAAATTGATACTTTTTTATTACTTTAGCGAAATATTGTTACAGAAAAAATGTGATATAACATGACAAGAAATTATAGCCTTCTAAATAAGGATTGGCCAATTCATAGATATACCATGAAGTTATAACGGTTGTACTTGTGAACCAATCCCCTACAACAAAATAATTGGTTTTGAAAAAAACTTGGCCATCATAATAAAATGTTGTTATAAGAGATGATTGTTATAGAAAGGTTTGACTATATAATTTTTTATATACATAGTTTAACATTTTGACGAAGGGTATTTAAGTGATCATATTTCTGCTTTTGTGGCTCCGCCACTAAATAGAGGAGCGATGACAAGTATATAACTTTTATGTGAAATAGTTAAGGTTGCCCAGACACCATGGACTCTACTAAGAAATTATGTGTGACATGAATTTGTAGACTTGTTTTAGATTCAACCATCAGAAATTACTTTTACAAATCAGATTATCAGATTGAGTGAACTGATTAAAGCTCAATCATCAAACTCATAATGCGTTAGAGAGGTTCGTTTTATATGGGAGAATTAAATTTTAATGTAATCTATTAGTATGTCACATGATAGTCATAGTCATCCTATAATTAAGTAATATTCACAAAGAAAAAAGAATAATCTGGATCTAGAGCTATAAACTAGGTAAGTAGTGGCTACTACTGTACCACAAATATTTAGCTATCAATAATTTATTTTGGTAGTTAGTGAATATTGACATCTTCCAACAACATGAACATTTCTTTTTTACTCTGCCAATCATTAATCAAGGAGCAATTGGAAGTATTCTTTAGTTAAAAATGTTCTACAATTCTATTATTCTAGTATGATTCTAGTTAGTGAATATTGAAATTATTGGCTTATGAGATATGAGGTGAGGAAGTATTCTTTAGTTAAAAATGTTTCACTATTGTTCTACAATTCTAGTATGATTCCAGACACGTTCGAGGATGAACGTCAGTTTAAGTGTGGGAAAATATAACAATCCAACCCCTCTTTTTGAGCATTTATGTACCAAAGTCCAAACCATGTTTTGAGACCTTATATAATTCAAAAATACCTTTTAGGACTCGTTGGCAAGGTTTAGATTGGGACTCGAGGGGACTCAAGTGATTCTTTCTTCATGATCGCGGAAGCTCAATCACGATGACAACAAAGGATCTTATAGAGCATTGTGATCGTGAAGGCGATGTCTCGCTCACATGGTCCTAGTCTTTGCATTTGTGGTTATCAAGGTCGCGATCGAGTAGGATAATGTGTTCACTAGTCCACGATCGCGTGAGACCTATCACCATAGAATAGGACACCTGAACAATGTATAAATAATTGGTGTCACAAAGCAGCAACCATTTTCTTCCTTGTTGGACAATGTTGAGTTGTGTTGAAATTGATTTTGACTATTGACAAACAATGTTGAAAGAACCAGGTCCTTATATATGTTGCTCATCAAAGGTGGCAAGCACTGCTTGTACGTAAGTAGGACTGACTACCTTGCTAGTATTTATTGGCAAATGGGTTTTATAGGATATGGAAAACTTTTTGCTGAAGCAGTTCGTGGTTAACAACGTCTCAAATTATGGAAAGATTTGCATCAAAGGAAAATGTATATAAAGAGAAATCAAATTAAGGTGCTTTCCTTAACAAAATTATTCTAAGTTTTGTAGCAAAAGCTAAGGAGTAATTTCGGCCCTACTAAGATTTGACCCATTGAATATGAGTAACTCGACCCAAACCAAAAAGATACAGTCATACTAGTGATTTAAGGTTTAAGGAGAGCTCTAGAACAAACTTGAATTGGAATACGGACTAAAATTTCAATTGAGATTGCACAAAGTCCAACTTCAAACAAGAACATCTATAAGATTATAAATGTAACAGTCCACCCGTTGGAAATATATAAAATAGCCCGTACCTTCTGGGCAAGACTAAGAGTGCTTAATATGATAAGAATGATGTGTTATGAGGTATTCGAATCACACGATAGTCATACGTTAAGTTTTGAAGTCAAGCATATTGTGAAACAAAAGGCAGTAAAAGTTATCGCAAATTACTTTCATAAATTCTCTGAAATTTGATCAGATGTCTTGGAGCTTTTCTCCCAATCTACAAAGAGTTAGAAGGCCACTACCTATTCAATTGAAGGTCTACGAGTCTAGTTTCTAACTCATTAAACTGTTCACCGATACGACTTCATAATAGAGAGATATTCACATTTACACTAGACTGCATAAGCAGGCACGTGGGGCGGGCTCCCTAGGTCGGTGGAGCTTTATAAAACTTCTTCTCCTTTGTTTTAATCCTAGTTATTTTCCCCAAAACCAGAAAATTAGAGATAAAAACCTATAAATTCTCTATGGATGTTGATTTTCTTAGCTCAGAAGCTTAATGGAAATCGCTCTACGTAGTGAGCCCATCGTTGTGATATACTTTGCCTTATTGATTTCATGGTGTAGCTTCTTTGCTGTGTAGTGAGTTCGTGGCAGTGTTCTATGGGTGTGTAGTGAGGTAAGAACCTTCTTTTATCAGTTTATAGTTACTTTAAACCCTGATAGTATTTTACAATAAAGGTTCATGTATCGTAGCACTTCTTCTCCTTGTTGGTTGACTGGGTTTCCACCTTGATTTATTAGTGTGAAGACACATTGGCCACATGGATTCATTGAAAAATATATATATTAAAGCTATCCTTTCTTCTGGCATGTTTCCTTAGAGACTAAGTACCGATAGAGCTAGTATATTGTTATCGAGCTACGTGTAGCCATAGTTGTTGTATTGGCTAATTGAGTAGCCATATTTATTTCTTGTCGAGACTCTTATTCTATGGATAGAGACCTCACGTAAGATACGACTTAGAATTACATGTATAGGTCACCTACAGCTTGCACACTTACGTTTGGCTACTTTCTTGCCTGTTATTACTTTTGAGATTGTTGTGGCTGCTTCAGATACAGACACAAGAGCCTTGCGTGCTCAGATATAAGTACATAAGCCTTGTGTTCTTGGATGCAGATACAAGAGCCTTGTATGCTCAAATACATATACATGAACCTTGTGTGTTCATATATAGATACAAGAGCTTTATGTGCTCAGATACATGTACATGAACCTTGTGTATTCAGATACAAATACAGTGAGCCTTGCATGCTCAGTTGCCCAGAGCCTCCGAGCAATACAAACACATAGATCCTTTGGGCTAGACAAATAGACAAATTCTATGGACTAGCCAGTGATGTGGATAGTCGCTAGACTAGACAGTACAGATGATCCATAGGGCCCAATGGTAGCAAATAGGTGTATTTAGATTCATGTGTACCTACATTTGCGTGTCCACACGGACGGAGTGTTCGCGGTTGAAATAGCAGCCCGTGATGTTGAGTGAATTTACACTCATTTTAACTATTTTTTGCCCATATTTTAGCTTTATTTTAAGTATTTTCTAGCTTGATACTCCTTATTTTCGCTCTATTAAATGATTTGGAGCTTATGAATGATATTTTATGCTTTGTAGGTAAAATGATTCAAAATTTAACTAAGTAAGAAGATTAAAGTAAAAAAATCTCACAAAATAAAATCCAAAACGAGGTCTGGAGGTTATCAGTCGAGCTGAAAAGTGAAGGGGAAGGGGGTCCTAAAAAGCACCACTCTCTAAAGTTTGACTCCTGATGGAGTCAAATTCAAAGCGAGGAGCAAGATCTTATGGTACGAGGCCCACAATGAGGGAGCCTGCCTCGTGATGCGAGGCAATCTAAACGAGGCCAAATTTGGCCTTCTCTTAGTTTGATTTAATGGTCCTTCCAAGGTGTTTTTAAAAAGTATAAAAAAACAGGATGATGTACCTGGTTTGCCTTATTTGGGTCAAATACAAGATGACATATAAATGCATCTGCAGTGATTTACCATATTTCCACTTAATGATGTAGGTGTGCGGTCAATCTGGGTAGGTAATTATATGACTCGAAAGACCATAATCATATTATCGACCCTGTGACTCAATAATTTAGTATATATATTTTAAATGAGCTTTATAAGTATAATTAAAAAAATTAAAATCACGCAAGTGCTATAACCTTAGGTATTTAAATCTTTGTAAACAACTCCTGCAACAACTCTCTCTTTAAGACTCTTACTTTTGTCAAATTCAATAAGTAGAAATAGTTAGTAGAATAATTACAAGTTCAAATTCTCTAAATGGACAACAATAGTTCTAATAACTGCAATAGAAAAATGAATAGCTTATCAGCAATTAAGTTTGAGAGCTCGATAAATCCAATTGCAAAATCAATCACATTTGTGATCATGTACATTTCTGTGTGTGTTGGGAGGACAACAATCCACTTCGACAACGTTTGTTGCATAAGTTACTTTGCCCGTTTCGATACTTTTCCCTCTTCGGTGATTGCATGCGCAATAGATTTCTACTTCGGTAAAAATCAGTGTGTTTGAACAGTGGTTTTTACTAAGTTTGATCTCACTTTTCTAAAAGCGATTATAGGAGCCTAGGAGCACGATTTGAGGAAAAATTCAAGGGATTTTACTAGATTTCTTGTAGAGTAAGATTCTAACCCTTGATTTATATTTTTCCTGCTAATCTATCATAAGTTAGTGACTTAATGGTGTTTGGAGATTGAGAATTTTCGCCCTAAGGTTGAAAATGATTTTTCTTGATTTTGGGGGCCGATTAATGGCCCGATTTAACTGATTTAGGACATGTGAATTTCCAAAAAAGATATGGGTAAACTGATTTTAAAAATAAATTTCATATTCGACATCAGGGCTCTAGGTTGAATTTTTGACTCGATTATTGAGCCAATTCTTTTAGGTAATATGAGTTTCTACAAACTCGTTATTCACCTAGATTACATATTTGACCAGATTGAAATCTTTCGAAGGCTTTGAGAAAGGGTAAAGACATAATCTGACTCTTCAGACTCCATTCAAGGCAAGTTGAGATTTTCTGGACTCTTTATTAAGTGTTTGTAATTACTTATATGATGAGTTAGGAATACTGGGTTCCCGTATAAGTGTGATTACAAACACTTATGTGAGTATCAGTGCTATAATATGGGTAGAAGTTGAATACTGATTGTGTTTTGAGTGTTTTTTGATATTTGTATATGATGAGTGCATGATAAATGACTTTGTTCTGTTGCCTGATCATTTGATTTATTTAGTGGGCATGGTTCATGATTTCCACATATACTAGAATGATTGTGTGACTAGAAGTCATTTTATATTCGTACATGACAAAATTTCTCTTATATGTGAAGCATCCTATCATATTTCATATGAGTTCACATACATATTATTGGATGAATCATATGATCTTTCCCAATGGCCTATGTGCAAGATTCTGAGGTATTGAGATACAATTATGAGATATAGGTGCCTTCTTTGAAATATTCTCTGAGACTTACATGCAGAATCTGAATTGAGCAGTGATATTATATTCTTTGATGACTTCCGAACATGATCCAAAGGTAGTACGTGAACCTCGTGAGTTTCTCATGAATCACGTCCATTCAACATATGTGGTGTGTGTGTATTGGTGCATTTATCATTATTTCATCATCACATCTCATGCATTGCATGGTTCTATTTGATATGCTTTATGTGACTTTTTAATTGTTGAACTGATCGCACTTGATGTACTTTATTCTAGATTGGGTCTCCTGCTGAATAGAGTTTGGTAAGTAAGACCAACTCTCACGGTCGCTTAATATAGGGTCGATCGACGATGCTGCTGAGTACATGTGATTTTCATACTCACTCTTGCTTTTACTTCACCTATGTGTTGTGTAGGTTCTGAGCCAGGTACTAGCGACAGGTGATCTTCCTGTTTGTTGTAGCTGATCGAGGTTTTGGATACAGTTGCTTGACTATTCCGTAGCTTTCCAGACTCCATATCTTTATATTGTCTCTGTTTTCATTTGTTCTTAGACAGTGTAGCCTTTATCCTATACTTGAAAATCTTAGAAGCTTGTACTCTTGTCGTCGCAATTCTTAGTCTAGATGTCATTCACATTTTCTTATAATTTTTGTTTAACTATTATTTATTTTCCACGTTTCCATTTAATTAATTGGCTAACAAGGGATTGACTTACCTATCAGTCGAATTGGAATAACTGTCATCACGATCTCAGATTTTGAATCGTGACACTATGACTTGCAAAAAAATCCAAGTTCAAGTAGTATTCTAGATCGCATTATTGCTTAAAATTCGAACTCTCTGAACTTCACCTTTAATTTGAGCACACTGGGAGATCACACAAAATAGTGCGAAACACAAAACTGTTTAACTGCATATATCACTTCATTTACTTTATGTTAAACACTTTTGGTTCAACTATAATAAGCTTGTTCTATTCTAAAAGAGTATTGTCTACTAACCTCATATACAGACAATTAATTGTATCACGCTTCAAACCTTTTATTCTTTTTTATTGTATATTTATATTTATTTTCTCTTCTCCTTCTTTTCTCTAACAAAATTTTCTAACATAAGCCCCTCTAGATTTTTTTTCCCCTCCAAAATAGTTGCAATTTTTTTTTGAAAATGAGAGGCTTTACCACAAATATTAAAATAAAAGAATATAGTGATTGACACAACACTAGTGAATTATTTTTCTTTTTCTTTATTTGATCAAGTTCATAGTCTTCTTTCTTTTGTTGGGGGTGGGGGGGTTGCATTCTCATTGGGGAAATTATCATTTATTATATTAGGGACATAAATGAAACATTTAGGAGGGAACTAAAGAGGACAAAAGGTGAAAGTGATGGTAAAAAGAGATGCTTCATGGTGTTTGACAGATACCCATTATTACTATAAAATATTAATTTCAGAGAGTGCTTTGTTTCCTTTTTTTGTATTTTCTTTTTCCCTTTCCTTTCCACTATGCTTGGGAATCGAAACCAATCTGCAAAAAGCCATGGCCTTCTCATCATTGATCTCTTCATTCACATGCAACCCCCTCCCCCCAAACCAATCGAAACCACTACGCACACAACTTGACAAAATATTATATTTAAGTTAAGATAGTACTTCCTCCGTCTCATATTAACTGAATTATTGAGATAATACATATTTCTTAAAAAAACTCTTCTAAAATATATTTTGAGCATTGCTTTTCATTACTATCCTTTTCATTATTCTCACACTATTCTCAAAAGTAGAATTAGTCATTGTTGGAAATGTAATTTCAATGTAAAATCATAATTATGACTTTGTAAAGAGTGTAAAAATAAAAAAAATAAATCAATAATTATCTTGATATTTGAACAATTCACTTATTTTGAACCATGAAAAAAGCCTCAACAATTCATAATATGGGACGGAGGGAGTAAATTCTTAAATGTAAATATAATTCTATTTAGAAAAAATGATGCTTTTAGTTCTTGAGTTATCGCGTTATTTTAGTTTTAATTCTTGTGATATTCAACTAAGCATTTTTGACATTCAAGTAAATAATGCGTGCTATTTTGATCTGATATGTGGTAGATCTAATCAAATTAAATAGAATGATAACTGTTAGTAAGGGCACTTCGAACATTTAAGAAACTATGCCTTTTGCAATATTCAATTGTCGAGAAAAACACTACTTCTGCATACCCTAATTATGTACATATTTAGGCGCCCATAGAAGTCCTCGATAATCCTTGTTCAATTACAACAATAGAATCGCGTACTGAAAGTAGATTACTCTTCGCCATATTATGAAATTGTGTTCTTAAAGTGAATTACGCTTCACCACATTGCATTTAAAGTTATCATTCCGTTTAATTTAATTAAATCGGTTAGTCATCGGATCAAAATAGCACGCATTATTAAATTGAAGATAAAAAATGCTTAGTCGAATATCGCAAGGACTAAAATTGGAATAACGGGATAACTCAGAGACTAAAAACACCATTCTTTCCTTCCTCTCTACATTTGTTTCACGTTTCATCTAAGAGCCATTTAGTCATGTCAAACGCTTAGGGTCGTCTGGTAACTGATCTGGAGGTAAGTTATGTAGATTTTAAATCTTGCGTAAGTAATATCATATTTAGTAGTTTGTTAGAAAGTAAGTTATTCTAATAAAATTTAATATGGTTTGATTTTCAATTTTAAAATTTACATAACTAATATATGTATAAGTTATAAGGGAATCGATATACTTCCCCGTTCCAAAATACCTGTCACAATTCCCCTTTTGAGAGTCAAACGATATGAACTTTAACCATGTTTCATTATATTGGTATGAGAAAAATTACAATTTATAGTACTTTTCATGGTTTTGAATATCTAAATTTTAATTTTAAAATATCAAATTAATCTAATCTAATTTAGCTTTAAAACTTAGTTAAATTCACTTTCGAGAAACAAAATATGACAACTATTTTGGAATGGAGAGAGTATTATTTTATGCAAAATAAAAGGTGGAATACCTAATATATGAATAACTAATACATGAATTACTAAACCCTACTAACTAGTACCTCCATAAAATAATACATAAATTCTCATATAACTAATTTTTGCATATTAATATTTGGATAACTCTAATCAACTATCAAATGACCCTTAGTGCTTACATTATTCTAGGATTATAAATTTTGTTTTGATGTTAATTAATACTTTCAACCAAAAAATAGATAAATTTAATCTTAAATTTTATACTAGGATAATCCTTAATCCCTGTAACAGAACGTCCCTTAAAAGTTTTAGACCTAATTATACTAGTTTTTTTTCTGAATATATTAATGAGAAAAATAAATGAAACAATAAACAAAATAGTTACTTCTCTGCATAATTTGCCGCTTGAAAATTAAGATACTTTTTAATATGTACAGTTTTTAGACTTTTCAAAATAACTTTAGGCTGTTCATAGGATCACAAAAGAAAGCTTATATAACTTTTAGGGCTCATTTAGTCGGGAACAAGTTATCTCGAGATTAGTTATCTCAGAATTTTATTTCATTCTTAATATGAAAAAAAAGTAACACTATAATCTCGGGATAAGTTATCCCGTGATTTTATCTCAACCAAACATACGATAAGCTCATTCTAAAATTAATTTCAAAATTAGTTATCCCTTATACCAAACAAGCCCTAAATTCCAAAAGAAAAATTGGTTGGTGAGGGTTCGGTTCTGCTCCACTAGTTTTTGCTCAAGTAATTGTCAATACACCTTCGGATGGTTGACATGTGGACTAATAAATATAAAAGGTTGGGATTGCTTATTAGCTTATTTACTATTTTTGATGTATTTTTTATTAATGGTAATATCAAAAGATATGAGACTAATTCTTTATTTATTTATTTTTGGTAGAATTACTATGTTATTAATAATAATAAAATATGGAGCCAATTCATTAACCAATTATTTAACTTTTTTTTATAGTATTACGATAATATGCTTTCATGCTCACATTACCAATAGATAACACACATTTAGGATTAATGTCTAAAGCAACTTTTTGATTAATAATTTGATATATTATCTAAGAATTTTATAATTTTGAGATCATATAAACATTTGTCCCATAATGCTCGTTGGATTTGCTTTTATTTTTCAAGAAAGTTTCTGAATTTTAGAATTTACATTGAATTTGATTCATTTGGGGTCTCACATATAATAACAAATTACGTTTTTGGTACCTCTTTTTTTATTGGGGGGGGGGGGGGGGGGGGGGGGGGGGGTCAATTGTCATATTTCCTCTGGTAATTATTTTGAATTGTAATTAAAAAAATTATTTTTTTTTTCCCCCCCCCCCCCCCCCCCCGTAAATGTGAGCATTTGGGTGTTTTGTGTGTTATTTATTGTTAATGTGAGCATGAAAGCATATTATTGTAATACTATAAAAAAAATTAAATAATTGATTAATGAATTGGCTCCATATATTTTTATTACTAATAACATAGTAATTCTATCAAAAATAAATAAATAAACAATTAGTCTCATATCTTTTGATATTACCATTAATAAAAATACACTAAAAATAGTAAATAAGCTAATAAGCAATCCCAACCTTTTATATTTATTAGTCTATATGTCAATCATCCGAAGGTGCATTGACAATTACTTGAGCAAAAACTAATGGAGCGGAGCCAAACCCGGTTGGTAAAATTTAATTACGGGATAAATTGTGAAACTATTTTATTCTATATTTGGTATACTTTTGCATTATGGATTAATAATTTAACAATTATTCATTTCATAGTTGTGATATAATTTTTATACCATATTTTATGCGGGATGACAATCTTTGGATTACTAATCTCAGGATTAATAAAATAATATATTTTTGTTTTTTTCCAAAGTCTTTTAAAAATATAAATTTAAATTGAAAAAAACTTATTCTAATTTATCTAATTTAAATCAAACACATATTTTATATATTGTATTTCGTATATCCTATTTTTAATTCAATGAACTTTACCTATTAATGAAAGTATATCAGCTAAATAATTCCTCATTATCCATATTAAATCGTGTTATCATAATTTCTAAATAACTTATTCCCAATCAAATGTCCCTTTTAGAGGTGGTTTAATTTGAAGATAAGTTATGTTGAGATTATTTTTTATCGATTGTTTAGTTTATTTTATTAAAAATAATATACATTATATATTTTTTAAATTTTTTTTATTTGTTTAGAAAATACCTCCCACGTTATTTTCAGTAGAAAAAGGGTTTGAGGGACCTTAGGGGTTTGTTTGTTATTTTTATTATTTTATCTTAAGATAACTAAATTCAGTGCTATTATTTCACCCTCTGTTAGATAACTTATCCCGTTACTAATTCTAGTATAACTTATCCCAAATTAATTACCAAATAAAGGATTAGATAGTACTAAATTTTTATCTCAAAACCATATATATTTGTCCAGCATACCAAATGACCCCTTAATGTATTCCCTCCGTTCATTCTTACTTGTTCATTTTAAATTTTGCACGTCTTTTAAAAAATAATACTAATTGATATGAGTAATTTATTATAATACACATATTAATTGATGTTTAGTATTATGTTTTGAAAAATAATTTGAGAAATAAATAATTAATATTAAAGATAAAATAGGAAAAAAATAATTATTTTTTCTTGATATGTTAAAAGTGATAAGTAAAAATGAATACTTATCTATTTTTGAAATAGTGAAAAAGTAAAAACAAACGAAAGGAGTAGGAGCAATGACTCAAACTAACAAGTAAAAATAAATGGAACAATTAGTATACACATATATACTGTGATATGTTTGATTAATTATACATGTGTGAGTATGTGTAAGCATATGGATGCAGTGAATATAATAGTGAGGCTACTATTTAATTTATGCAATCCAGATCATATTTATTAAACTAATAATCACTAGATCTTACTTCTCTGTGCAAAACTTTATATTAATCTTAGGTCTCAAATATCAATAATATATATTTTAAAAATATAGCATGCTAAGTATATATCCGTTATTTTTTGGAATTGATGCAATGCTTTATTTTTTATTTTTGTTTAAGTCTGGATGACATCATTGTTGTTGTATCTTTACCGTTGAATATAAAAAAATTCCTCAATTAAATCGAGGACTAAATGTGATTACCAATGTAGAAACTTGTCCTTAAAACGTAATTGGCCCGGGAATTATGTACCCAAGTGGGCAATAATATTAATAAATAGTACTCTACAATATAATAATTGATTATTCCCTTAAACTTACCAAGGTTAACATTCCTTTTGCCCCCCTTTTCCTCCTTTTGTTTCATTGAAAAACATTAACCAATGCTATACTTGAGATTTTCGTTATCTTATATTTTCCACTAACCTAATTTAGCTCCTACTTATAAGGTTTGTGTTTTCTTTTTTTGTTTAATTTATTAATTTATTAAAGGTGGTGTTTGGATATATGGGTGGAGCTAGAGGGGCCGAAGATGAATTTCGTTGGAAAATTACATTATATAAATAATTTTTTTGTACGTATGTATAGTAAATGATGAACATTCTTGGTGACAATCCCGCCTTAGCCAAACTTGGAGGATCAAACCAACTTCAATGTGTATACTTCGATAATTCCACTTGGTATCTACACTCTTACCAAGAAATATATCAAATAGATCTATTTATCATGACTTAACACGAGAATAATAGTTCTACCGGATACAAAGTATCACTAAATGTTCATTTAAAAATCAATTCATTGATCATTAGATCACAACTTTGAATTTAAAGGCAAAGATTATCTATTTTTCTTTCTTACTTTTTTGAGATGTGTATTTTGCGTACACTTCATACACTGCTTGGCCAACTCTTTTGAAATGTACATATGTTATTTCTAGCACTCCTAGCTTAGTAATGAAACATGTTAAATTATTTGTTTATTAGCGATAACTTTAACAGGAATGAGATAAACACAAGTAAAGTAGAGACACAATATTTTACGTGAAAAACTTCAGCTCACAAAGGGTGAAAAATCACCACGACCTATACATCTGCAAGATTTAACCCAAGCTTCACTAAAACAATGAGTCTAAGCAATAATTGAGATTAATACAACACTTGCAATCCTAGGAATTATCTAATTCCTATAGTTTCAACAATCATCTTTGACTGTTGAATCCCTTCTTCGAGTTGCCCTCAACTTGAAGTATACAATAATAAAATAATAAAATAAATAAATTATAACTCGATTAAACAATACTCAAAACTAGACTCAAGAACTGCAAAAACGTATTCCTATGAAACAGGTTCTTTAAGCCGATTCTTCGTATTGGCTGCACTTCTACTTCAGTCAAAACTCTCTCAATTGTGTTTTCAGTCAATATGATTATGTTTTATCTTTTCTCTTTATATAAATGTGCGAGTCTTGATTATGGAAGACCATTCGTATTTATAGCCCTTGGACATGCCTCCCAGTCTGCTAAGATTTGTTTTTACCAAGGTCTCCTTTTCTTCTTAGGTCTTTGATTTTGCATAGGCTTGGGCTTTTCCGTACGTAACATTAATGCTGCCTTGTCGACCTAAATTCGAGATCTTTTCTATTTGGGATTCCTTTATTTCAGGGAATCTTACTGCAGGTTGGACTCAGCCCGATGGAACAAGTAGTAACCGGTAGTAACAACCTATTTCATGCACATGTTCCATCATTTTGTCAATCATCAAAATCTTTTTAACTCCAATAAATTTTCCCTTTTTGATGATGACAAACCCATACTCCTTGCATGCAGTGTTCAACCTGTTTTCGTCAGTTCTAAGCAAAGCATTAGAAGGAATAGTTAAAAGGACCAAGTCAGAACAATGAGTTATAATCATTACACAATATACACTCTTTCCCCTTTTGACATCATAAAACACCTAGATAAATTAGCACAAAAAGAATCTGCAAATTTAAATACTCGTGAACAATGGGTCTATCACCTATACAAATACTTAAAAAGTCAAGAACTCAGTTAGATATACCAAAATATTTGTAAAGACAAGGATATAGCCAACAACAAAAGACTAAGAACCAATTTGTAACACCCCAAAATTCAAACTAAGATCACGATTGTACTTCAAGTACATTTAGAACCAAACTTTATGATTTGGTAGTATGAGAAGTGATTTAGACATGAATTAAGGCCACAAGTAACTCCTAGCTCATAGCCAAGTTGAAAGCTTCCTTACCGACTAAATTCTTGTCTAGAATCTTTCTATAGTCAATTTCAAATGAGTATAACTCTTAGATTATGAGGAGTCTAAGATATCAAGATCCATAAAATGAAAGATATTTGAGTTTTTTTTTCCAATACCGCCGACCGTTTATTAATCTAATACCAAAATAAAAAGTTATACTCAGTTTACCAGAAGGTGTCGATTTGCTGGAGTGTGACAACTCGGGGTAACAAACCATCACACTTGTGATGGTCTATCAAGAAAAACCGCCAGGCTTAACTAGTAAGACCAAAATTTGGTCATGTTCTAATGGTTCGGAGTGACGGTTCATCAAGGTTTTGATGGTTCATCACCTGAACCATCAGACGGGAATGATCGCACTGTTAACATATTTTCAAAGGGTTATTTGGTATTTTTTTCATTCTTTTAATACCAAAATTACGTCATTTTAACTATCCTAAACCTATATATTAATTCTAAACTATCATAAATCCCTCATTCCCTCAAAAATCAGATCGACACTTAGCCAGAAACAGAGAAAAAAGATGATTTTCTTCTCCAAGGCAAGAATTAGAGTTCTTCAACTTCAAGATCCAAATCCAAAGATTTCACTAAGGATTTTGTTTTTAAGTATGTGGTATTTCATCAATGGGTTCCCTTTCACCTATTGAGTCCCAAAGTTAACTTAGTTCTTCAGTTCAACTTTATTCTTCAGAGCCTAGGGTTCATGAATTATGTGAATTCCTTTGTACTTCAGCTCTCTTATTATATATGAATCTTTAATATATGTTTCCTTAGAATCTAGCATCCTTGTATAATCATAATTCTCAAACCCTCAGTATACGACATGATTCATGATTTTTTTTTACTTTGTTATAAATTGCATACTTTATTCAGATGATAGAACTATTATGAGTAATTCAATTTCTCAGGATGGTGGGTTATGAACACCCGATCAATTTAGTATTTCATGCATTTTCAATCAAACATTTAATCCTTCAGGATTACATGATTTAGAATGCTTTCAGATTTAGCATTATCTTTCTTTCTCATAATTTCAGTATTTTTGAGCTATCCAGTATGTCAGCTTACATATTCAGTTGGGAGTAACACTTAGCACCAAGCGAATGTAGGGATGAAGGTTCACCCGTCAGTTAGGACTGAGACCTTTAGTAGAAGTTTCTAAGTCTCAGAACTATGGCACTGTCGTAGGTTCTAAAGGGTCATTCGTCAGATCAGGATTGACACCTTAGTCCTTTTGGACATCAGTTTAATGGATCCACGCCAGCTAGTGTTCATACCTTAGCAAGGTATGAACACCCTTCCAGCCAGGGTTACAGGTTGGCCCCATAGTTAGCTCAGCTTGGGGTATGTCGACTATTAGTAGCTTCCACAATTTAGACTCAGTTATTTCATGACCTTGTAGTCAGTTTATTCAGTTCATTATTGTTTAGTTGCATATTTATTTACTTGGTCATTTTATCAGTTTACATGTTACAGTTTACATATTTAGTTTATCCTCTCATGTTTAGCATACATAGAATAGTGCATATCTCACATGCCCAGTACATTCAAAGTACTCATCGCATACTTTCTTTTGTGCTATATTATTTTATAATATAAGTCAGACGCTCAATATCCAGATCACAATTAGTACGATCTCCTATCATCTCAGCAGAAGAGTTTGGTGAGTCCTCATATTTCGAAGACAAGACTTATGTTTACTTTCTTTATTCAGTCACTCAATTTTTCAATAGTTAGAGTTAGCCGGGGGCTTGTACCAACAACTCATATTAGTAGAGGCTTTCAGATATACTGTTATATTTCAGCTTATTCAGTCACTTTATATTTCAGACTTATTATTAAATATATTCAGAGATTTTTAGTTTATACTTTTTAATCCTCATTTTTAATTCAGTTTAGCTTCTGCTCAATTATTGTTATTATTCTAAATGCTTAGTATATGCCAGATCAAGGGTTAACTTGGGGTCACTTGTGGCTCTAAGTACCATGTTATATTTAGGACGTAGGCTCGGAATATGACAAACTTGGTATCAGAGCATCAGGTTTAAGAGTCCTAAAGTGTCTGAAAGCCACGTTAAGTAGAGTCTTTTTCATGGGTGTAAAGCGCGCCACACTTATGAGAGAGAGGCTATGAGGCATTTTTAGAAAACTACACTTCCTTCATGATTCAGTATCGTGCGATAGAGTTTAACTCTATTTCTCCTTTCTAATCAATTCGTTATGCATTTCAGATCATGCCTTCCCACAGAGACAACGCTCATAAGGCTAATCCTTCGGTTCCAGACCACGAGGTCACGAATACATAATTTAGGAATGCCATTCGGATATTGGCACAAGCTGTGACTGCCCAAGCCAATCAACAGCCACCTGTTCCCGCTAACCCAAATGGTGGGACAGCTGCTGCCAAAGTTAGTGTAATGACCGGGTCCGTCGTTATGTTAATTTTTTTCGATTTCCATAAATTTGGGGAAAATGGTTAAAAATACGTTCGGAATAAATAGGGTGATGTCATGAAAATTTTCTGATTTCTGGAAAGAATCTGGGCTGACGTCACACCGCTATAATGGTAATTATTCTGCTATAGCGGCACTGCTATCACGGTAAGGCAGACCGCTATAGCGGAGCTACGGGATGCAGAACCTGTGATAGAATTTTATTAAAAAGTCTCATCTCCTCAGTTGGGCAACATATGAGGGTTCCTCCAAAAATCCTCCCATGCTTCTCCAAGGCTGGGAAATCATGAGGAGAAGAGGTCATGGATGAAGGAACGCGGGACAGTGGATTCTAGGATCACAGGTCAGCCGGGAACGCAACCACGGAGCCGAAAATGCATCATTGCAGCTGCTGGCGTCCAAGTAGGCTAGGTTTTTATGAGTAGTTAGACCTGTTTACTTTCCATACTTATTGTATAGTAGAAATGGAGAATCCATATTTTAGGCCTCCGGGTACGGAGTCTGTCGGATTCGGGATTGGTTGTGTTGTTTCTAGGATGTACAGAATGGATGGTCTTATGAATGTTATTATGTATTCAATTTATTCATATTTATGTGATAAAATGATGGGTTGAGGGACTAGCATGTCAGGAAGGTTTGGGGAATCAGGGAAGTGCTTGGGAGCACAGGAAATGGAAATAGAAAGCTCTCAGGTGGGGTTTCAGGAATGTTTATTGCTTGAGGCTTAGCGGCGGTATGGCTAAGGTTAAAAAAGGGAAGCGTGTAACATGATTGTGTGTTTATCTAAAAAGGAAAATCGCTAGTTACATGTTAAAATAAAAAAAAGGGTGAACCGGGAAATAGTCTTCGGATGGGAATTGATGGTTCGTAGTTGTACCCGTAAAGGGGTAGGTGATGGCTTATGATTTTCTGTGAATGTGTATATTTATGTACTCATGTCTAAGTGATTGTATGCATTACATTGCTTAGGGAAGTTGTGTGGAATGTCTAGGTTCCTGTTTATAGTCTGTGATTGAACTGTGTTTACTTGTTGGTTTTACAAGTTGTGTGTGTTCATATATTAACTGTGATTTGTTGATATTCGGTTGGCTCGAGTACCACGCCTGGTATGGGTATAATAAATAGTTGGCACGGGTACCACGCCTGGTACAGGTATAACACTTGGTTGGCACAGGTACCATGCCTGGTACGGGTATAACACTTGGTTGGCACGGGTACCATGCCTGGTATGAGTTTACTTTATTGCATCTTGCATTGGTTCATTAATTATTGTATTGCATTGGATGATATTGGTTCCGTATGTGGACCAGGTTGTTTTACTGAATGTGATACTTGATATTGGTTCCGTGAGTGGACCGAGTTATTTATTTGAAAGGTGCTATTGTTTGGTGGTCCTTGAGTGGCCAGAAATTTCTATATAACTGCTGTGATTGGTCTTGGTTTAGGCCGGGTTTTTCATCGATATTGTGTTGGTCTTGGTTTAGGCCGGGTTGATTTCAAGGTACATGTGTGTAGTCTAGAAGGGGGATCCCGGGGTGGGTCCGGACTATGTGGAAGAGGCTTAAGTTCAGGAGTTGTTGTCAATAAAGGTACTAAGGGCGGTCAGGGGTTAATTGTGATTGCTGAGCTAAGGGTTGGTCTTGGTGTAGACTGGGGTAGCAGGTTGGGCACTTGGGTGTGGTTAAGGGGATCCTTGGAGGGTCCGGGTAATGTACAATAAGGGGATTAGAGGTAACTCTAGGGTTATCATTAAATGTAGCAAGGGTTGCTGGGTGGATTGCATGTGGTGGATAGACTGAGAGTCTGGGGTTGTGGTTCTGGCTATTGCACATTATTAGAGGGTTTACTAGAGCTCCGTGGAGGGTTGGACCCTGGTGAGCAATGTTACGAGTATAAGTGGTTGAGTTGGGCAGTTAGCCGGGCTAAGTCAGAAGGATAGTTAGAACAGTGGACTTAGGTAAGGGAAGGGTAGTCCAGGTATGGACATGGACATCTGCGACGGGTAAGGTGACTTGGGAAGTCGGGGATAAGGTAAGGCTTAGGAAGTCTAAGGTCAGTGTGACTTGGAAGCCTTGAGAATGAGGGAGTTGCCAGCGGAAGAACATGGGGGTGGAAACCAAGTTATTTAATTTCGGTCATGTATTTCATGTTTTTCTTATATGATGGTAGGAGTGGATTCAGGTAAACCGATAATGCCTACCAGTACGTGTGGTTCTATTGACTCTACTCTTGCTATACCTTTTGGTATAGTCTGGTTGCAGGTTGGTGATGTTTCATAGGTTCGCGACGATGAGATCTCCAACAACTCCATTCCTCGTTTTCCATGGCGGAAGTTGGGTCTTTTATCTCTTTGTGTCATCTTATAGTAGCTCTTGTACCTGTTTAGACTAGATCCTAGGGGAGGGTGTTTTTTTAAAATATGCTGTAAAGATTTTTTTCCCACAATTTCTTATGTAGCCTATTTCTGAACAGGATTTTTGTAAAGAAATGATTTCAGTTATGTATAAATATGGCTTAATTTGATGTTTTACTTTAATTCCGCAAGTTACCTATTGGACGAGTGGTAAAGGTTCTTCTATCTAGGTGATTAGAGTAGGCGCCCGCACTGCCCAGTAGGTTGGGTCATGACAGATGGTATCAGAGCCCAGGTTACCGATCTCCCAGTACAAGAGCAAAATGTTGAATAGAGTCCTACAGATTGGTGTGTTGACGTCCACATCTAATCTTTAGGAAGCTATGAGATATTCTAGGAAATATCTCTCTTTTTCATTCCTTTTCGTTTGGTTTGTTTACTTGCTTGTATGGGTTGAGTCCAATTGGTATCTATCGATTTCAAATGGTATCTCAATGAAATGAAGGAAGTCATTGGACTCCGGGTATGACAAATAAGCAAGAAAGATTGGAACCGGGAAGGTTCCAATTGGTATATGGCCGGGGAGGCTATGTAAAGGTATGGATTGATCGGCTAATGGTCATCCATGAGGCGAATAGAAAGTAATGAAACTAATTTGATTGACTGTTTAAGCTTGAGGCTGGAGATTGTACTTATGTGTATTGATGTTGTTTGAAAGAATGCAAATGTGTGGTGTGCAATTATTTGATTTGCTATGAATGTTTTGGTCCGGGAGGAGTCATAACTTGAATTGGTGTGCTTTGGTTGGTAATTACTTTTTACGTGTATTTAAATTGGTCAGTAAAGTGGTGTTACATTTTGGAAATGGGCTTGCCATTGGTAAAAATGGTAAGGGTACAAGGCTTACGACTGTAGGGAAACTCCAGTTTCAGGACATTCGGGATTGGTTAGGAATCATGGGGGAAAAGGGCTATCATTGCTTGATGGCAGGAAATGCGGTAAGAAATTTTTTATGGTAACTCATGATTGTAACTTAAGGAAAATTTATTCCCAGCTTGAAAGTTGTGATTGTTTTAAATGATAAATTGCGATATGCCTTAATTAGAATTGTTTGCATTATATTTGGGTATAGGCTTACCATGTATATAGATGGTAAGGGAACAAAAAGGGATCATGGACTGTAGGGAAGCTTTGGTTTTAGGACAGTCGGAACTTGGTTAAGAACCAAGGGAACTAAAGGGGTTGTTTGTGCTTGATAGCGGAAGTGTGTTGTTAGGAATAATTGCTTGCATAATCCTCTTGTTGATTTGTGATAATTTGATGCTAAGTTTTAGTCTGTGTAGTGCTGAGAATGGTCTTGAGGATTGTTTAATACCATGGCGGGATTAACGGGATTAAACAATGTTAACAGGGAAGGGGAATGAGAGAATTTTTCAGAGAATGGTAAATTTTCTGGGCTACTACTTTTGGGGGTTTCCATAGCAGTGTGCAAGTCGCTATAGCGGGATGGGAAGGGCATGATCCCTTTCCTATTTTTCCCTTGTTCTGTCTTTCATTCCTGGGTCATTTTACATCACTATTTGAGCTGTGAGTTATTGCAGGAATTATTTAGCATCCATGCGCAATAAGAGGAAATGGTAGATACGATAGCCCTGGGTATTGGTGAAATTTTTGATTTACCACTGGTGGGAATAGTCACCTAGGTAAAATTTGGCCAAATGACCCATAATTAGCTTAGTATTGTTGGAAATTGCTCGTAGTCTTATGTCATGAGGGTGATTTGGCTGGTTTATTATTGATGATCCTTAGCAGTAGGGTCAGTTGAGGGAGTTCGGGTGAGAAAACTTCTGGTTGAGGAGCTAGAAATCTCGGGATAGGCTAGTCTCGGATGAATTCTGAGCAAGGTAAGATCTAGAGAAATTCGAGTATGGACTGGGTGTTATATCTTGGGTCGAGCTAGTTTTTCCATTATCCAAAACCTTAAGGAGTCCTGGGGACTTTTCAGAATCAAATTTGGGTAAGTAGAACTCTGGGTATGTGGGTTGACCTGAAGAGGTTATTCCAAAGCGTCAGGAAATTAAGTGTGTTATAAAATAGGCACTTTTGGAGAACTTTATGACTTTCTGTCCCATGTCAACCGCCATAGCGATTGAACACATTGCTATTATGACCTCCGCTATAGCGGAGAAATTACTGCTATAGCGAAAGTCAGCGACTGTCAGCACCATAGCATGGGAAATTAAGTTTTGGTCCGTTATGGTTGAAATATTTTGCTCTGGTGTTTCAAAAAGGGCCCGAATTTCTTGGGCACTCGAGGAGGAGTAATCTAACTAGTTTCGTATAGCTCGAAGGAAGAAATTCCTTGACAAAGTAGAATAGAATTAAATTTCAGTTGAATTGGGGTACAGCCGAGGGATTTGAGAGTTCGGTGGTTCGCGTGAGGATATTCTATGCTGTCATAGTAAAGCGTTAAGTTTCTAAGGGTTGGTTCATTCTTTTCTTTCTGCCTTAGAGATCGTTCGGAGATGAACAATGGGTAAATTGGTATCTATTGTAACAATTGGGTCCATCGTTATGTTAATTTTTTTTTATTTCCATAAATTTGGGGAAAATGGTTAAAAATACGTTCGGAATAAATAGGGTGACGTTATGAAATTTTTTTGATTTTCAGAAAGAATTCGGGCGGATGTCACACCGCTATAGCGGTAATTATTCTGCTATTGCGGCACCGCTGTCACGGTAAGGCAGACCGCTATAGCGGAGCTACGGGAGGCAGAACCTCTGATGAGATTTTATTACAAATTCTCATCTCCTCAGTTTGGCAACATGGGAGGGTTCCTCCAAAAACCCTCCCATGCTGCTCCAGGGCTGGGAAATCATGAGGAGAAGAAGTCATGGCTAAAGGGACGCAGGATAGCGGATTCCAGGATTACGGGTCAGCCGAGAACGCAACCACGGAGTCAGAAATGCATCATTGCAGCTGCTGGCGTCCAGGTAGGCTAGGTTTTCATGAGTAGTTAGACATGTTTACTTTTCGTACTTAATGTATAGTAGAAATGGAGAATCCATGTTTTAGGCCTCCGAGTACGGAGTCTGACAAATTCGGGATTGGTTGTGTTGTTTCTAGGATGTACAAAATGGCTAGTCTTATGAATGTTATTATGTGTTCAATTTATTCATATTGACGTGATAAAATGACGGGTTGAGGGACTAGCATGTCGGGAAGGTTCGGGGAACCAGGGAACTGCTTGGGAGCACGAGAAATAGGAATAGGAAGCTCCTAGGTGGGGTTTCAGGAATGTTTACTGCTTGAGGCTTAGTGGCGGTCTGGCTAAGGTTAGAAAAGGGGAAGCGTGTTGCATGCTTGTGTGTTTATCTAAAAAGGGAAATTGCTAGTTACATGTTAAAATAAAAAGGGTGAACCGGGAAATAGTTTTCGGATGAGAATTGATGGTTCGTAGTTGTACCCAAAAAGGGGTAGGTGATGGCTTATGATTTTCTGTGAAAGTGTATATTTATGTACTCATCTCTAAGTGATTGTATGCATTATATTGCTTAGGGAAGTTGTGTGGAATGTCCTGTGATTGAACGGTGTTTACTTGTTGGTTTTACAAGTTGTGTGTGTTCATATATTGACTGTGCTTTGTGGACATTCGGTTGGCTCGGGTACCACGCCTGGTATGGGTATAACAAATAGTTGGCACGGGTACCATTCCTTGTATGGGTATAATAAATAGTTGGCACGGGTACCACGCCTGGTACAGGTATAACACTTGGTTGGCACAGGTACCATGCCTGGTACGGGTATAACACTTGGTTGGCATGGGTACCATGCCTGGTATGAGTTTACTTTATTGCATCTTGCATTGGTTCATTAATTATTGTATTGCATTGGATGATATTGGTTCCGTGTATGGACCAGGTTGTTTTACTGAATGTGATACTTGATATTGGTTCCGTGAGTGGACCGAGTTATTTATTTGAAAGGTGCTATTGTTTGGTGGTCCTTGAGTGGCCAGAAATTTCTATATAACTGCTGTGATTGGTCTTGGTTTAGGCCGGGTTGTTCATCGATATTGTGTTAGTCTTGGTTTAGGCCGGGTTGATTTCAAGGTACATGTGTGTAGTCTAGAAGAGGGATTCCGGGGTGGGTCCGAACTATGTGGAAGAGGCTTAAGTTCAGGAGTTGTTGTCAATAAAGGTACTAAGGGCGGTCAGGGGTTAATTATGATTGCTGAGCTAAGGGTTGGCCTTGGTGTAGACCGGGGTAGCAGGTTGGGCCTTAGGGTGTGGTTAAGGGGATCCTTGGAGGGTCCGGGTCATGTACAATAAAGGGATTATAGGTAACTCTAGGGTTGTCATTAAACGTAGCAAGGGTTGCTGGGTGGATTGCATGTGGTGGATAGACTGAGGGTCTGGGGTTGTGGTCCTAGCTATTGTATATTTATTAGAGGGTTACTAGAGCTCCGTGGAGGGTTGGACCCTGGTGAGCAATGTTATGAGTATAAGTGGTTGAGTTGGGCAGTTAGCCGGGCTAAGTCGGAAGGATAGTTAGAACAGTGGACTTAGGTAAGGGAAGGGTAGTCCAGGTATGGACATGGATATCTGCGAAGGGTAAGGTGACTTGGGAAGTCGGGGATAAGGTAAGGCTTAGGAAGTCTAAGGTTAGTGTGACTTGGAAGCCTTGAGAATGAGGGAGTTGGCAGCGGAAGAACATGGGGGTGGAAACCAAGTTATTTAATTTCGGTCATGTATTTCCTGTTTTTCTTATATGATTATAAGAGTGGATTCGGATTGACTAATAATGCCTACCAGTATGTGTGGTTGTACTGACTCTACTCTTGCTATACCTTTTGGTATAGTCTGGGTACAGGTTGGTGATGTTTCATAGGTTCGCGGCGATGAGATCTCCAGCAACTTCTGTCCTCGTTTTCCATGGCGGAAGTTGGGTCTTTTATCTCTTTGTGTCTTCTTGTAGTAGCTCTTGTACTTATTTAGACTAGATCCTAGGGGAGGATGTTTATTAAAATCTTGTTAAGATTTTTTTTCCGCAATTTCTTATGTAGCCTATTTCTGAACAGGATTTTTGTAAAGAAATGATTTCAGTTATGTATAAAGATGGCTTAATTTGATGTTTTACTTTAATTCTGAAAGTTACCTATTGGACGGGTGGTAAGGGTTCGTCTATCTAGGTGATTAGAGTAGGCGCCCACACGACTCGGTAGGTTGGGTCGTGACAGTTAGAGATTTCATCAGCATGAATCCGTCAGAGTTCTTTGAGTCGAGAGTAGATAAGTATCGACAGAACTTCATTGATAAGGTAAAAAAGGTTCTCGATGTCATGCAAATTTCAGGGGTCGAGAGTGTGGAGCTGTCATCCTATCAACTTAAGGATGTGCCTCACATCTGGTTCGCACAGTGGAAGGACAGCAGGGGCAAGAATGCAACTCCTATAACTTGGGACTGCTTTACTGGGGCTTTTCTGGACATGTCCTTCCCGAGAGAGTTGAGGGAGGCTAAGGCAGAAGAACTTATAAATCTAAGGCAAGGATCCATGTCAGTCCAGGAGTATAGGTTGAAGTTCACTCAGCTCTCTAGATATGCTCCAGCCATGGTAGCCAAGCCAAGGGACCGGATGAGTAAGTTTGTGTCTGGGGTATCCGACTTGGTGAAGAAAGATTGTAGGACAACTATGTTGTTGGGAGATATGGATATTTCTAGGCTAATGAACCATGCTCAGCAAATTGAGGAAGATAAGCTTAAGGAGATAGCTAGAGAAAGTAAGAAGACTAGGACATGTAACTATGACTACTCACAACAGAGGTCGGCAGTGGTAATCTCTCACAGTGTCAACAGAGGTCTTCAGCTCCAGTGCCTTCATCAGCTAGTGCTCCCTATCCCTGACCCCCACAGGATCAGAAAAATAAGGCACCAGGCTTTAAGTTGCAGGGCAGTGTTTCAAGTAACTGCACATTCCCAGCATACCCTAAGTGTGGTAAGAATCATCCAGGAGAGTGTTTTGCTAGCAGATGAGTGTTTTGGGTATGGTTAGCTTGGCCATAGGGTGAAGGAGTGTCATCTGCTAGGCAAGAACAGAGAGGTAACTAAGCTCAGTCTACCACTTTAGCAGCTTCAGCAGGTCGCACAGCTTAGCAGGGTACTACTTCTGCAACAGGCGGCGTCAGCGACAAAACTGTCTCTATGCCATGTCATCACGTCAAGATTAGGAGAGTTCACTAGATGTAGTTATAGTTATGTTGCAAGTCTTCTCTATTGATATTTATGCTTTGTCAGACCCAGGGGCTTCACTATCTTTTGTGACCCCATATGTTGCATGTAAATTTGGAGTCAATCTTGAAAAACTCTTAGAACCCTTCTCAGTCTCCACTCCAGTTGGTGAGTCAGTCCTATCAAGAGGGTATATAGAAATTGCCCAATTTTAGTCCTTTATAGAATCCCTCGGTGAACTTAGAAGAGTTAGATATGCCGACTTTGATGTCATTTTTGGCATGAATTATATACACGCCTATTATGCCTCAGTCAACTGCAGAACCAGAGTTGTAAAATTCTAATTTCTAGATGAGCCTATCTTAGAATGGCAGGGTTGTTCTCCAACATCAAAAGGTTGTTTCATATCTTACCTCAAAGCTAGAAAGATGATCTCAAAGGGTTACATATACCATATAGTCTGAGTTAAGGATTCTGAGTCCGAGATCCCATCTCTTCAGTTAGTTCCTATAGTCAATAAATGTCTAAAAGTGTTTTCTGAGGATTTACTCGGAGTTCTTCCTGGGAGGGAGATCGACTTTGGGATAGACCTTCTTCCAGAGACGCAACCCATATCCATCCCTCCTTACAGAATGGCTCTAGTAGAGCTTAAGGAGTTGAAAGATCAGTTAAGAGACCTCCTTGATAAAGGCTTCATCAAACCCAACATCTCTCCATGGGGTGCTCTAGTTCTCTTCGTGCGTAAGAAAGATGGTTCGCTCAGAATGTGCATAGATTACTGTCAGCTGAACAAAGTCACAATCAAGAATAAGTATCCCATCCCTAGGATTAATGACTTGTTTGACCAGCTTCAGAGTGCCAGTTAATTCTCCAAGATTGACTTGAGATCCGATTATCATCAACTCAAAGTTAGAGAATGTGACATTCTGAAGACAACCTTCAAAACTCGATATGGTCACTATGAATTTGTGGTTATGTAATTTATGGTTATGTCTTTTGGACTAACGAAAGATTCTGCAGCTTTTATGGATTTGATAAACATGTTATTCAAGCAGTACTTGGATATGTTCGTCATTGTCTTTATAGATGACATCCTTGTTTATTCTCGGAGTGAGGAGGAGCATACAAACCATTTGAGGATTATATTGCAGACTCTCAAGGATCGCCAGTTATTTGATAAGTTCAATATGCGAGTTTTGATTGTAGTTAGTTACTTTTCTAGATCATGTGGTGTCTAAAGAGGGCATTCGAGTAGATTCACAGAAGATAGAGGCAGCCAATAACTAGCCTAGACCCACTTCTCCGACTGGTATCATAAGCTTTTTGGGTTTGGCTGGTTACTACAGAAGGTTTGTTGAGGGGTTTTCATCCATAGTTGCCCCGCTGACCAGGCTGACTCAAAAAAAGGTTAAGTTCCAGTGGTCTAATGAGTGTGAGAAGAAATTCTAGGAATTGAAGGCTAGATTAACCACAACTTCAGTTTTGACTCTACCAGAGGGTTCAAATGATTTCATTGTGTATTATGATGCATCTAGAGTTGGCTTAGATTGTGTTCTGATGCAGCATGGTAAGGTCATTGCATATGCCTCCAGACAGCTTAAGATTCATGAAAAGAACTACCCGACTCATGATCTTGAGTTGGAAGCAGTTATTTTTACCTTAAAGATTTCGAGACACTATTTGTATGGTGTCCATGTGGATGTAGTTTACCAATCATAAGAGCCTCTAGTATGTTTTCACTCAGAAGGAGTTAAATCTTTTCCAGAGAAAGTGGCTTGAATTTCTCAAGGACTATGATATGAATGTGTTTTACCATCCAAGTAGGGCCAATGTAGTGACTGATGCACTTAGTAGATTGTCTATGGGTAGTGTGATTAGTTGAAGATGGAAAAAAAGGAATTAGATAAGAATGTTCATAGGCTTACTTGATTAGGGGTTCGCCTTACAGACTCAACAGATGGTGATGTGATAGTATAGAATAGTTCAAAATCTTCCTTGGTAGTTGAGGTGAAGGAGAAGCAAGACAGTGACCCTATTTCGCATCAGTTAAAATATGTTGTCCATCATCAGAGAGTAGAGGTTTTCTTCCAAGGGGAGATGGTGTCCTTAAATATCAGGATTGTTTGTGTATGCCTAATGTGGATGAGTTGAGATAGCAGATTTTGACAGAGGCTCACAGATCTAGGTATTCTATTCATTCCGGTGCCACCAAGATGTACTGTGATCTACGGAAAGTCTATTGGTGGAATCGTATGAAGAGGGACAACACATACTTTGTAGCTAAGTGTCCCAATTGTCAGCAAGTTAAGGTACACATCAGAGACCAGGAGGTTTGACTCAGGATGTTGACATTCCTACTTGGAAGTGAGAAGTGATCAATATGAATTTTATTACAGGTTTATTGCATACTCACCGATAGCATGATTCTATTTGAGTGATAGTAAACAGGATTATCAAGTCAACCCATTTTTTCCCTATCAAAACCACTAACTCAGAAGAAGATTATGCTAGACTCTACATTCGCGAGATAGTCAGGATGCATGGTGTCCCATTATCCATCATATCGGATAGGGGTACTCAATTTATGTCATAGTTCTGGAGATTATTTCAGAAAGGTCTTGGTACTCAGGTAATATCAGCACAACATTCCACATCCAGACAGATGGTCAGGAAGAGCGTATCATCCAGATCTTAGAGGACATATTAAGGGCTTGTGTGATCGACTTCAACGGTAATTGGGATGATCGCTTGCCACTTATAGAGTTTACTTACAATAACAACTTTCATTCCAGCATTCAGATGCTCCATATGAGGCTTTTTATGGATGGAGGTGTAGATCATCGATAGGATGGTTGGAGATAGGTGAAGCAGTCTTGATAGGGCCAGATTCAGTCCATAAGACTATGGAAAAAGTTTAGCTTATTAGAGAGAGGTTGAAGGCTGGTCAGAGTTGCCAAAATCCTATGCAGATGTGAGGAGAAGAGACTTAGAGTTTGAGGTTGATGATAGGGTATTTTTGAAGGTGTCATCTATGAAGGGTGTGATGAGGTTTGGTAAGAAGGGGAAGTTTAGTCCTCGATATGTAGGTCCTTACAAGATTCTGAGGAGATTTGGTAAGGTGACTTATTGTCACGACCCAAACCGTCGTGAGTGGCACCCACTCAACCCCCGGATGAGCAAACCGATAGAGTTCAACCCTTTTGCATAGACTAACAGCCGAAAACCAGCAACGAAAAGTAAACTAGCAATTCAAAATCAGCAAATAACCAAATCATTAATATTATCCTGCGGAAAATCCCTCCTAGGAACTAAAAGTCGCTGCACCAAAAAATTCTACCAACATCTAGAGTACGGGGATGTAACCCCAAAAGAAAATACGAAAACAGTTTTATGCCCGAAACAAGTGGGCTGACACTCTAAAGATAGATCCAAGGTAGTCTGATCGAGCAGCTCACCCTTGAAGTCCGAAATCCTTGGTGCTATAGATGAGGTCGCGTCTCAGCCGCTGAAAGATTTCCTGTACTCACCAAAAGAAAAGCAAGTGCAGTATCAGTACACCATCACTGTGTACTGGTAGGATCATCAGCCAGTTTCCAAATAAACAATGTATAAGCAATACAACAATATCAAGTAAATAGTATGGAAGACATGCAACAATGTTAACAGGCACACCTGGACTACAAGTCTCTACTTAGCTTGTTCCCGTATGAAATCCACCTCATATACTCTAAACCACCATCACATGGCCATAACTCATACCTTTCCGTCTAGCCTGGACCCACCCCGGGATCCCCTCTAGACAATACCTAAGTGTCAATGAATAACCCAACCTAATCTAAGACTGACTCAACGATATAACAGAATTTCCCGGTCACTCAAGGACCACCAAACAAGTAACACATTTCAATAAACAACCCGATTCACTCACGAAACCAATATCAATCAATGCAACACAACAATATAAAAGCAATGATGCAGTAAAATAAACCCGTACCAGGCGTGGTACCCGAGCTAACCATTAGTATTCCCGTATCAGGCGTGGTACCCAAGCCAACCGTTAGTATTCCCATACCAGGAGTGGTACCCGAGCCAACCGTTAGTATTTCCGTACCAGGCGTGGTACTCGAGGCAACCGAATGTTAACAATCCACATTCAAATAGATGAACAAACAGCTTGTAAACTAACAAGCAAACACATCGTTCAACTCACAGACTGTAAAACAGGACCCTTAGACATTCTACACAACTTCCCTAAGCAATGTAATTCATACAAACACTTAGATAAGAGTACAAAATTATACAACATTCACAGGAATCGTAAATCATCACCTACTTCGAAATGATCCAAGATCTACTCAACCCAAGCTTTCCCGTATTCCGGATTCCTTTCTCGTTCTTGGTCTAAAATAACATACAAGTACATGCAATTAACAAATAAGGCCTGCACATTGCCTGGATTACACCAAATCCCAAAACCCCAGGCCACCCATGATCATTCCACCCTTTTCCCGGGCTTTTCACCATTAATTTTCCTAGTTCTATCATTTTTAGGGATAAAAATAGAGAATTTAACAACCTATGATCATAATATCTTACTTTTAACAATATCCAAGAACATTCATGTTTTGAATCCCCTTCCTTTCCCGAATTCTATCATTTCTAAGTTATTCCAACCTTCCCCCAAGTTCCCTCCTAGTAATTGTACCATATAGGAAAGGTAGTATGAAGATTGGGGAGTAGAAACCTTACCTTAGAGAAGAAAAATGATGAAGAACGGAGGAAAATCGCCTGAAATCGCCCTAGTTCTTCTCTCAAATGAGTTGTAGAAAACTGAACTATTTTTGGAGAATTTTCTGCATTAAAATCCATCGACCCTCTAAAGCGGTCCCACTATAGCGGACGACTTTCGCTATAGCGGTCTTAAGCGGTGTTGACCGCCTTGACCACCGCTATAGCGGTATTTTCCACCGCTATAGCGGAGGTCGCTACGGCAGACAGTTGCGCTCGTCATGGATAGAATGTCCAGAAATCTCTCAGATTTGGCCATTTTACAACACACTTGCTTCCCCCGATGACCCAAAACAACCCTTTCACGTCAAGCGCGATTTCGGGAGTTTTACTTACCCAAATTCGATTCTGAAAAGTCCTTCAGACTCTTTTATATCTTGGCTACGTGGGAAACTAGCTCAAACCAAGATACCTAACCCAATCCTTACTCAGATTTCCCGAGACTCCACCTGGCTCCAAAACTGGTCGAGGCTAACCTAGCTCAGAATTTCAAACTCCCAAACCCAAAGTTTTCTAACTCTAAAACTTGGCACGATTAGACTACCCGTAATGATGGACCCGATCGTTACACTTGTGAGTTAGAGTTATCCGCAGACTTAGCATCAGTGCACCTAGTCTTTCATATATCCTTGCTAAAGAAGTGCTTTGGTGATCCAGCCTTAGTTATGCTTTTAGAGAGTGTCGGCGTGAAAGACAGTCTCTCTTATAAGAAGGTCCTAGTTAAGATTCTTGATTGTCAGGTTCATAGGTTGAGAAACAAGGAAGTCACTTCAGTGAAAGTTCTTTGGAGGAACCAGTCTGTTGAGGGAGCTACTTGGGAAGTAGAAGCAACTATGATGATTAAGTACTCTCACCCCTTTCCTTCCGATTCAGTTCCAGCTTGAGGTAACAGTTTCCTTATTTGTTTTTCCCTCAATTTCATGTTCTCTCAGCTATTCTTGCATTTTTAGTATGCTTTCATGTTTTACAAACTTAGACTAGACATATTTTAGTTAAAAACTCAGCCATTATACTATAGTATTTCAGCTTTTAAAATTTAGTTGGTAGGGATTGCAGCTCTTTCCCTCCAAACTCAACTTGTTTAGTCTTCATTAGAGGATGAATGATCTCAAGGAGGGATATTGTAACACCCCAGAAAATTCTAAGCCTAAAACCAGCCCAGAAATCCTAAGTGTGAACTATCAAAGTGACAGAACAGGATCCACGGACGAGTTCCACGGACTGTGGAATTGTCCATGGGCCGTGGATGATTTTCGTGGAGTGGGACCTGCAGATTAGGCCTCAGGTCCCTGATCCACGAGTAGGATCCACAGATCGTGTATCAAACCATAAGCCATGCATGCTCTTCGTGAAATCAAACCTGAAGGTCATCAATTTCTCCAGGAACCACTGGAGGGTTTCACGGGCCGTGGAAGGTTCCACGAGCCATGAACCTCACCCATGGAAAGAAGATCCACAATAAGATTTTTGGCCAGGGAACCACGAAGCTCAACCACAAGTCGTGGTTCAGTCCACAGGCCGTGGTTGGTGCCCGTGGAAGCCTGGAAAAAGTTTTTTCTAGTAGCTTTTAATTTAATTCCTCAGGGTTATTTTTGACTTTTTTCCTTATTTTTAACTCTGAAAATAAGTCATTTTAGGCTTATTTTAAAGGTATTTAGTCAAACTTAGCCTAATTTTTCTCATTCCTTCACTTAAGTCTCAGAAAGAAAGAACAGAAGTAATTCTTCTCTCCATCCAGACCTAGGGCTTTCTTCTCCAAGCTTCAAACTTCAGATATTTTTCAGGAATCTTCTTCCACCATGTATGTGGGAATTTAGTAAGGATTTTGTTCACCCATATTCCCAAAACCTCAGCCCTAAATTTCAAGTTTTTCATAATTTTTAGAAACTAGGGTTTTACCCTTTTATGTAGATTTTTATGGAATTCAATTCTCATGCTTAAAATAAAGTTGTCTTGTTTAAATGGTGTGTATCATGTTTTCAATAATTTGCATGAGTTTTTACAAGAATTGAGAAATCAAAAACTTAGTCCTGATTTGTAGTATTTTCTCATGAATTAATTTACTTCAGAATCTAACTCAAAATACTAGCATTGAGGCTTTAAATAAAAATCTAGTCAGCTTTCAGTTATAGATTTTCAGAAAATAATGATTTTAGATTAGCCTA
Source organism: Jaltomata sinuosa (assembly GCA_003996215.1). Classification (NCBI taxonomy): domain Eukaryota; kingdom Viridiplantae; phylum Streptophyta; class Magnoliopsida; order Solanales; family Solanaceae; genus Jaltomata; species Jaltomata sinuosa. The sequence goes on along the minus strand of QJPP01000485.1, from coordinate 66,862 downwards.
GTTCTGACATAGTAAATTCGGGATCTCAGTTTTAAATGAGCTAGCATATCAGTTTTTGAGAGTAGTACTTAGCACCAAGTTGGATTAGGGTTTACCGTACCCCAAGGTCCCAAAAGTACGCGCCACCATAAGATTATTTAGCTCCTCAGTGGGTCTCAATTTAGTAATCACGCTAGTCATGCCTTTATACCCTGGCAAGGTATATTGGGTCCTCTCGATGAGGCGTATACATCGGACTCCATGTTTAGAAAACGTGGTTTATGTCGGTTAACAGACTCTTCTACAGATTTAGACTAAGTAGTGTGTACTAGGCCTTCAGTTCAGTTTTTATAGCTTTTCATTGTGCTTTTCAAAATATTCTTGTATTTCAGATTTTTATGCATAATTATATTTTGGGCCTATGTACTACAGTTTAATTTACAGTTTTAAATAGCATATTAGTGTTTTAGCATGTTCAGTTACTTGCACATCTTGCATGCTCCGTACATTTGAAATACTGACGCACTCTATATGATGCATCCTATCATGATGCAGGTTCAAGTTCTCAGATTCAGCCTGTGATCAGTTCGATTCAACGCCACCCTAGTGACAGTCAGTGGTGAGTCCTCATTATTCTAGGACGTACTTTATGATGCTTTTTCGTTAGTTCATTATAGTTTTGGTATTTTGGAGTTAGTTGGGGCTTGTCTCAGCAACTCATCAGTAGTAGAGGCTTTCAGACATATAGTCAGATTTCAGCTTATTCAATCACTTTATATTTCAGACTTATTATTAAATATATTTAAAGATTTTCAGTCTATATTTTTAAATCTTCATTTTAAATTCAGTTTAGCTTCTGCTCAGTTATAGTTATTATTCTAAATGCTTAGTATATACCAGATCAAAGATTAACTTGGGGTCATTTGTGGCTCTAAGTACCGTATTACGTCTAGGGAGTAGGCTCGGAGCGTGACAACAAGTCAATCCAAACAGGTTATAAACACCTTGTTCTAGGGTTAGGGCCTTAACATGATTGTTGAAGTATAATATTGATTTGAATTGTTGAGTTTATCATATTAGTTGTTCTTCTATTCTTGATTTAACTATTTTCCTGATTTGTGACCAGTAAAATACATCTATATTCTCATCATGAATTCAAAAGAGGAATCGTGAGTTAGAATGAATAATAAAAGGAGTAAGATCTTAACTTTGGGCATCAAAGAGCGGATTTATAGTGAGGATAGACATATACCTAGATCACCTTACTTAGTTAATTAATGGAAAGTGCAATTACGTTTACATATTTTTCTTGATCATAGATATATAGACATATATATGCATGTAAATAGGTGATTAAAGGCTCGAAAGATCATAATCATAGTTTAAACCCTGTAAATCAACAACTAGATAAACAAAATAAGTCGATAAAATTAAATACTCAACATGATTGCGAATTAGAGGCATAATCCAAGAATCTCTCTCTTATTGTGATCACCAATTTACTCTGCTTTCTAGTTTTTACTCAATTAGTAAAAATAAATAAACAAACAATTCAAAAACTTTTTTTTGGTTACTACAAATTGTTCTAAATTTTGGTATTAGATTTAACTAGATCTTTATTAATCATAAGTTCTTGAGGGTATGATATCCGACTCGACCAGTCTATATTACTTGAACGATCACGTACACTTGTGTGTGTGCTTATGAGACAACACATCACAACTCTAAGTCTATCAGTCTTGAGCAGTAATCAAATTCTACCGAATATATCTCTGCCCAGATATCACTGGGCTTAGGTCAATACAGACTATATTTACTTAATCTATAGTTTATTTTCATTGCTTTATTTTTGTTCTTATTTACAACATTACTTATTCGCTATATTCGATCAATTCGATTCATGTATCCTTTAAACCTCACTTATAAATTTAACGGTACTTTTTTTATGGTAAACAATAGCTGCGAGCAAAAAAAGTTTATATTAAATCAACTAAATAAAAAGAACCAAATATCAATGACTTTATTCTTAGTTCTCTCAAAATATTATTATGAAATTTCTTTTAATACAAAATAGCTAGAAGCTATCCTATTTAAATAGATATGTACAACACAACAACAATATTTTGGAGATATTTTTGTGTTTAATATTTAGTATTTTAATATTAGTGTATTTTATTTGTAAATTTTATTTAGACACTCGAATTATAACTTGTTCTAATTAACTTGAACACCTGATAAAATATTCTTAGTAGACACTTCCAATTCAAATTTTAAATTTCTTTTTTGGGCATATTTTTAAACATCTTTTTAACTATACACATTAGCTTCAATAGCAAACATGAGGTTATATAACTAACTAAGGCTAAGAAGATGTAACGATTCCCAAGGTCGTTTTCACCTTTTTTGTTATTTTTCTCATTTAACCCTCGCCACAACTTTAGTTGGGTAATTATGACTTGTGGGTATGGGTGGATTGATTCCCGAGGTAATTAGATGAGTTTAAAAGGTTTGAAACTTAGAAATTTTGACCAAAGTAAACTCTTGGTGTTGGAGAGATCGAATCCAAGTTTTGATAGTTTCACTAATCGGAGGATGATTTTTGATCTAAGTGGAGGGTTGGTTCAGTTCCCGATGATTTGTATTTAGGAGTTTCTTTAAATTTGGATTGACCTCGGTCAACATTTAATCTAAACGATCTTAAAGTGGTGTTTTATCGATTTCAACAGATCCAAAATATATTTTACAACTGATTTGCACTATTAATTTATGTTCGGAGAGTTTCGAACAAGTTGTGGAAATCTATTTCGAATTTTGGACTTTTTTGATAATTGTTCTCAATTGTTGTTGGTGCAACCTTTTTCGTGTTTGCGAATGGTTGACCGTGTTCACGAAGAAGGACCAAGTGGTCCATTGCGATCACGGCCCCTGGTCATATTTGAAAAAAGGAAAGCTGGGTAGGGTTCTGATTTTCCCTTCGTAGTTGCTTTGGGCTTCACATTCACGAAGAACTGCATCGGGTCATTCTCGCGATTGCGATCGGTGCTTCGCATTTCCGATGAAGTCACTATAGATGGATAAATTTAATTTATCAATTCGGACTTAAGTTTCATTTTTTATTTTGAGAGTTCTAGAGTTCGAATTAAGGTAATTCTTGAGGGGTTTTTGAAGATTCTTCACGGGGATTAATTTCTAATCTTCTTTTTGGTAATTTCTCAGTAATTTTATCAATTAACCGCATATTTGAAATAGATTTTTGGGACTTTTTTGTAAAACTTAAGAGTCTAAAATAGTGATTTAAGGTTCGATTTGAGTTTTATTTTTGATGAACTTTTAAATTTGAGTTCCTTATCTTATGAGTAGAGTGATTTCGAAAGAATTTTTCAGTTTCAACGTTGGATCTCAAGGATTGACTTTTTGACTTAAATTTGATACAAACCTTTTTATCGCAATATGAGTATCAATAGACTCGTATTTATGTATAAAATATATTTTTGATAGATTGGGAGAATTTTGAGGATATCTGTAACACCCCAGGATTTGAACCAGCTACTGGACTGTACTATACAGGAAAATTTCAAAAAAATTTAAGTTTTCAGGAATCACGGTTAAGATCATGGACCATAGTTTGGAACTACGGTCCGTCCTGTCACTCGTGGTTTCCCTTAATCAGAGGATCAACAGTTCAGGGCCCAACAACCATGAGTCATATGACTGACCATTGTTTAGAATCACGGTCCATCTTGTGGACTCGTAGAATCAGAACATCAGAGACCCCTTAGTTCTTTTCCCTGAAACCACGAGTCAGACTACGAACCGTACTTCAGAACGATGGTCCGTCATTTGACTCGTGGAATCCTCAGACCAGACTAAAGTCCTAGAAATGATGAGCCACATGATGAATCGTCGTTCAAGAGTACGGTCCATCCTGTGGAGTCGTAGTTCCCTCAGATCAGGGGGTTGTTCGCTCAGATCAGAGAACCCCCAAGACTCCTGGGCAGGACCATGGCTCAGCTGACGTCCCTTCGTCCAGGAGCACGGTCTGTCAACCAAGCCGCGATCCCTGAGTCGCGATTTTCAGCAGAGTTCTTTTAAATTTCCCAGGGGTACTCCAGACTTTTTCTTTCTCTTTTAAGACCTAAGCTACGTCATTTTGCCTAAGCCTAAGCCTAATAAATTAGTCAAAAACTATCTAAAACATCCATTCTCCAAAACTCATCAGGCTTAGAAAGAAAAGAAGAGAAAGAGGCGACATTTTTCTCTCAAGAACAAGCAGAGGTCTTCTCCAAATTTAGCCCCAAAATCCTAAGAATTTCTCCGTAGTTTCTTCTCCAAGTATGTGAGATTTCACTAGTGGGCTCCTTTCACCCATTAGGTCCCTAGAATTCAGTTAGTTTCTTCAGTTACTCCATGGCTACTCAGACCTAGGGTTTATAAACCCTAGAGATTTCCTCGCTCTTCAGATGCTACAACTTATATGATGTTTAGTTCATGTTTCTTGGAGAATTAGCATAGTTTCATGTATAGAACTCAGAAAATCTAGCTTGTGTTAATTTCAGTATCTCATAAATTATACTTGCTAGGCAGATTAGTCAGACAATCATATTTCAGAATTTGAATGCCATATCTTTCAGTATATGTATGTTGCATTCTCAAATTTTATCAGTGTTTTGAGCTATCCAGTATGACAGTTGCATTTTTAGCTTTATATTCAGTTAGGAGTGAACCTAGCACCGAGCGGATGAAGGGATGAAGGCTCACCCGCTAGTTTAGGCTGAGACCTTTAGTAGCAATCCCTTAATCCCAGAACTATGGCGCCACGGTAGGTTCTAAAGGGGTCACCCATCAAATTAGGCTTAACACCCTTGTCCATTGTGGACATCAGTTAGTGGATCCACGTCAGACTTATTTGTATCCTTGGCAAGGTATGAACACCCTTCCATCTAGGGTTACGGGTTGGCCCCATAGTTAACTCAACTGGGTATGTCGGTTAATGGTATCTTCCACAGGAAGACTCATGTTGCATTGATCATGTACTCAGTATCTTTTTCAGTATTCAGTTTAACATATTATGTTCATGTTAGTACTTGATCATTGTATCCAACTTAGCTTTCAGTTTATGCTTCAGTGTATATATATATATATATATATATATATATATATATATATATATATATATAATATGTATATATATATATATATTTCCATGTTCAGTTATCATGTTGTTCAGCTTAGACCATACCCCGCATGCTCAGTACATTCAAAGTACTGACGCATACTTTTGTGCTACTACATCTTATGATGTAGGTTCAGGCGCTCAACATCCAGACCGCGCTTAGCTTGACTTCCAGTCTGTACTCAGCAGCTTCAGTGGTGAGTCCTCATAGTTCGAGGATGATAGACATGCTTTACTTTTCAGTTCCTGATTACTAGAGTTAGTTGGGGGCATGTCCCAACAACTCATATCAGTTAGAGGCTTTCAGACATAGATTAGATTCAGCTTGAATTGTTAGTGTTATTTTTCAGTTATCACTATACTCTTCATATATTTTATATTCAGACATGTTTTGGGCTCTTTCTCACTTCATACATTAAACTACTTTCAGCTTTCGCACAATATATTTTATTAACTAAAACTGTCTAGATACGCCAGGCCATGGGTTAGCTTGGGGTCACTTGTGACACTAAGCATCGTGTTACGTCTAGGGGATAGCCTCGGGATTTGACAATATTCAAAAAGGGAAAGATACTTTGTGACCGTTGGTGGCTTGCAGTTCAATTTTAAGGTAGGAAAACTTAGCTTGGTTGGGGTCTTATCGTATAAAGCATGCTATTGGGAGAGCGAATTAGTTAGTTAAAGTAATTATTGTGATGAGTTGATATTGTGATACTCGTATGGAGGCTTATGCCGATGAATGACTTGAGACTTGAAATTATTGACTTGTATAGCGTGTTTTGAGTTGTTTAACGCATCATTCATTACTTGAGAAGTTAAATATCATGATGGACTTGATATGAAAAGTAAGTGAGGTAGACACTAAATAATGGCCTATGGGCAAGATTGATGAATTTATTAATGTTGGGGCTTTTAGCCTGTAATTATGAGCTGAGCATTTTATTGTTTTGATATAATTGTTGCATTATAATTCCTTTTATTATTGTGATAATGTATACTTATTTATACTCATTTCATAAACTTGTGGATTTGATATTTTGAAGTAAATGTTTTGAAAATAACTTGCATGCCAAAGGATAATTGTTGCGGGTGGATTTACTTATATAAATATCGGTTTTGCATGTCTGATGAAAAATTATTCACAACGGATATATGAACCTCGCGAGTTTTTGATGGGTCCCACCTCATAGAATGCCACTATGGAGAGGTGTATATCGGTAGGGTCATTTCACTGCATTGCGCAATCATATACTTTTTGCCTTGAGATATATTATGGTTGGCGTGATATTATTGAACTGTTGTGACTTTTTTGCGTATAGAGTTATTTTAGTATTCTTTATTCGATATAGTAACTACTTGAACTCGATCGGTTGTTTGTACTCACCCTACTCTTCTGCATTTTTCTGATGCAAATCCCAGTACGAGTTATCAGCAAGCCCTTGATCGTGCGGAGTTGCTTATTTTGAAGCTGTGGTGAGCTCTTACGTTTGAAGGCTACTCAGTTTCCTCTATCTTTGTTTCTGTCTTTCTTTTACTTTAGGCAATGATATACTAGATTGAGTATTATTTTCCTTATTCATTTTAGTAAGCTCTTATACGCATTACAACTGAGTCTTGGGTTAATTTTGTACACTGTTATTTTTATTTATGAGTATATGGAGCGTAATTAAAATATTTCTGTTGATCCTTTATTTTTCACTTTTACTTAAGTTATTTGTTATTATTGAGATTTGGCTTACCTACCATGTTAGGTTGGGATAGGTATCACCACAATCTCAGATTTTGGGTCATGACAGAAGATATCATATTTAAAGAGATTAATTCATTTACGTAATGTGTACTTGAAAACACACTCAATTTTTGTAAGAAAAATTAAACTGGATGTATCTAATAAAAATACTTTATCAGTGTTGAATTGCTCAACTGGAAAGAGCACTAATTCAAATATATAAATAAAATTAGTAAGAGATAGCCTGTACTATGCACGTGCCTAATAATAATATCAAATTATATATATTTTAAATTTTTTAAAAAAAATAATACATTAAAAATTTATAAATTTAATAAGTATAAATTTTATTTCAAATTTAAGTTTGAATATTTCAATATCATACTCAATGTGATATAATCTTAATCCATCTCCCAGATAGATTAAATTAATTCAAAAATTATAATTTTGAAATAATCTAGTCCGCCAATCAAACAATCTTGTACTATATAAATAAAAATTCTTAAAATTTGAAGTGCCGGAGATAGGGGACAAAATAGTTCAAATATGTACAATTTTATGGAATAGTTATAGTAAACATATTTTACAACTAATGAAAAACTGTTGTGGAACATATGGATGTCATGTGGCCTTCACTTATATATTTGGATGGACATGTGTCTTCCCATGTGGAAGGATTGTAATTAAGTAACTAGTGACTAATGGCCAACCTTTTGGCCTATATATATTACTTTTCTTGTAAATTGTAGATTAGATGGAAAAATAAAAACATAGACAATATTTTCAATTCTTTCTTTTTCCACTTTAATTTTTTTCCCTTAAATATTTGTTAATACTTTATACTACGTTATCAATACGAGACTCTGTCATCTCGAGCTACGTAGACAGGTAAAAAGGAAAATATGGATATGCCTCAAATTTTATTTGAATTTCCAATCAATCATGAGGATATTTGCGTAATTGACAGTGGAACAACGCATACCATATTTAAAGATGAGAAATAATTTTCTTCCTTGCTTAGAAAGAAAGAAAATGTTACTACAATTTCTGATAATTCAAAATTGATTGAAGGCTCCAGAAGAGCTACTATATTTCTGCCTAAAGAGACAAATTTTTTTTATAGAAGATGCACTGTTCTCTTCTAAATCCCCAAAAAACTTGTTAAGTTTCAAAGATATTCGCCGAAATGGATATCATGTTGAGACACTAAATAAAATAAATATGAAATACCTGGGTATAACCAAAAATGTCTCAGGCCAGAAATATATTTTGGAGAAATTACCAACCTTATCTTCTGGCCTATATTATGCAGAAATTAGTATAATTGAAGCACATTCGATCATAAACCAGAAGTTTACTGATTTAAATACTTTTGTGTTATGGCATGACTGAATAGGTCATCCTGGATCAATAATAATGAGACGAATTCTTAAAAATTCAACAGGGCATCCATTAAAGAACCTGAAGATTCTTACAAATGATGAATTTTCATGTGTTGCTTGTTATCAAGGCAAGTTAATTGCCAGGCCATCACCAATGAAGATTGACATCGAATCCCCTAGTTTTTTAGAACGTATACATGGGGGCATATGTGGACCTATTCATCCACTTAGTGGATCATTTAGATATTTTATGGTCCTAATAGATGCATCTTCAAGATGGTCACATGTTTGCCTCTTGTCATCTTGCAACCTGGCGTTTGCGAAGTTATTGGCACAAATAATACGATTAAGAGCGCAATTCCCAAATTATCCTATTAAGGCTATTCGCCTCGATAATGGTGGAGAATTTACATCTCAAGCTTTTGATGATTATTGTTTATCAATTGGGATAAGAATTGAACATCATGTTGCTCATGTTCATACTCAAAATGGCCTTGCAGAGTCATTTATTAAGCGCCTACAAGTGATAGCAAGATCACGGCTTATGAAAACGAAATTGCCCACTACTGTTTGGGGTCATGCTATCTTACATGCAGCACCACTCGTTCGTCTCAGACCGACTTATTATAATAAATACTCTTCGTCACAATTAGTATTTGGTCATGAGTCAAATATAGCTCATCTACGAGTCTTTGGCTGTGTGGTATACGTGCATGTAGCACCATCACAGCGTACTAAAATGGGACCTCAACGAAGGTTAGGTATATATGTTGGGTTTGACTCACCCTCCATAAATTCGTACCTTGAACCGTTGACATGAGATTTATTCACTGCTCGATTTGCAAACTGTCGATTTGATGAAATAAATTTCCCGCAATTAAGGGAAGAGAAGAAGGAACCCACAAGAGAAATTGCATGAAAAGTTTCATCACTATCACATTTTGATCCACGTGCTCTGATATGTGAGCAGGAGGTACAGAAGATCATCCACTTACAAAAAATAGCAAATCAAATGCCATATGCATTTACTGATTTGAAACAAATAACTAAGTCACATATCCCTGCAGTGAATGTGCCTATTCGAATTGACATTCCGAAAGGATCATCCACTAATGTCATAGCTTCTGAATCCCAAACACGCCTGAAGCGTGGTAGACCATTGGGCTCAAAGGATAAAAATCCTAGAAAAAAAGTGCAAGAAATGATAAAGATGACACTATAAAAGAATCTCATGAAGATATTCAAGATCTGATTAATCTTGATATTCTTGAAGAATCTAGTGAACCCGAGACTCAAGTGAATGAAGAACTTTCGATAAGTTCTACCGGTGATGGAATGAATTCAGATCGATCAAAAATTACGATGGATAATGTCTTCGCATATAATGTTGCACTTAATCTTATGCAAGACTGTAAGAATCTTGAGCCTCAATCTGTCGAAGAATGTCGACGAAGACGTGATTGGCCAAAATGACAAGAGGCAATTCAATCAGAATTGGACTCACTTTCTAAACGTGAGGTTTTCAGACCTGTAGTCCAAACCCCTGATGGTGTAAAATCAGTTGGCTATAAATGGGTCTTTGTGCGAAAGCGAAATGAGAGAAATGAAATTGTAAGATACAAGGCACGCCTTGTTGCACAAGGATTCTCTCAAAGACCCAGCGTCGACTATGAAGAAACATATTCACCAGTTACAGATGCAATAACTTTTCGATACCTCATCGGTTTAGCTATACATAAAAATCTTGAAATACATTTAATGAACGTGGTCACAACTTATCTTTATGGTTCACTCGATAATGAAATTTATATGAAAATTTCAGAAGGATTTAAACTGCCTAAAGCACGTAATCCTAAGTCTCGAGATATGCTCTCAATTAGATTGTAGAAATCATTGTATGGTCTAAAACAATCAGGGAGCATGTGGTATAATCGCCTCAGAGTACTTGATAAATGAAAGTTATATAAATGATGTCATTTATCCTTGTATTTTTATTAAGAAAACGACATGTGAGTTTGTTATACTCGCCGTCTATGTTGATGACATAAACCTCATCGGAACCCCTGAAGAGGTCCAAAAGGCAATTGAATATGTAAAGAAAGAATTTGAGATGAAAGATCTTGAAAAGATAAAACTTTGTCTCGGTCTGCAAATTGAACATTTAGCAGACGGGGTCTTCATCCACCAATCTGCCTACACTGAGAAGATTTTAAAACGATTTTACATGGACAAAACACATTTATTAAGTACTCCAATGATTGTTCGATCACTTGAAGTGAATAAAGATCCGTTCCGACCCCCATAAGAGAATGAAGAATTTCTTGGTCCTGAAGTACCATATTTCAGTGCTATAGGCACACTTATGTATCTTGCTAACGCAACCAGACCTGATATAGCATTTTCTCTTAATTTGCTAGTAAGGTATAGTTCTTTTCCAACGCGAAGACATTGGAATGGTGTCAAACATATCCTGCGATATCTAAAGGGGACTATTGATATGAGTCTGTTTTATACTAATCAAAATTGTGCAGATTTTATTGATCATGCAGATGCAGGTTATTTATCGGATTCACATAAAGCTCGATCTCAAATAGGCTATCTGTTTACATACGGAGGAACTGCTATATCATGGCGATCTACAAAGCAGTCCATTGTTGCTACTTCTTCAAATCATGCTGAGATAATAGCGATTCATGTAGCGAGTAGAAAATGTGTGTGGTTGAGATCGATGATACAGTTCATCAAAGAAAGATGCGGCCTGGAGTGTGGTGTCAAAGTACCCACGATCATATTTGAAGACAATGCTGCGTGCATAGCCCAATTGAAAGGAGACTTCATAAAAGGAGATAGAACGAAGCATATTTCACCGAAGTTATTCTTCACACATGATCTTCAGAAAAACGGTGATATTAATGTACAACAAATTCGTTCCAGTGATAATCCAGCAGACTTATTCACCAAGTCTTTACCAACCTCAACTCTTGAGAAGATGGTACACAAGATTGAAATGTGAAGGCTCCACTACTTAGAACGTGACCTTCATCAGGGGGAGTAAGAATACGCGCTGTACTCTTTTTCCCTTAACCAAGGTTTATCCTACTGAGTTTTTCTTGGTAAGATTTTTAATGAGGCAGCAAGCAATGCGTATTATGGATAACTATGTATCATATTTTTGTTTTACATAGACATCCAAGGGGGAGTGTTGTGGAAATATGGATGCCATGTGACCTTCACTTATATATTTGGATGGACATGTGTCCTCCCATGTGGAAGGATTATGATTAAGTAATTAGTGACTAATGGCCAACTTTTTGACCTATATATATTAGTTTTCTTGTAAATTGTAGATTATATGGAAAAATAAAAACATAGACAATATTTCAAATTCTCTCTTTCCACTTTAATTTTCTTTTCCTTAAATATTTATTAATACTTTATACTAAAAACAAATAAAACAATCAAAATTATTGAAGTACCCGTCAACAAGTAGTCAACATGTCGGAGGTGCTTCCTAAGTCCCAACTCCTAATAAGAGAATTTCCTTACTTATAAAAGGGAATAAGCAGGCACGAGGTCGACGTGCCTGTTTAGATATTTCCTTTTGTACTTTCTTCATTTTAATTTATTTATCTTATTTTTTTTAATTTATTATATTTAAAAATTACGTAAAAGTACTATAAATCACAATAATGACAACTTTAAAATATTTAAAAGACATAAAAAAAATTGGTTGACTCTTGAAATTTTATCAATGCTACATAAATTGAGATAGAAGAAAAAGTACTATAAATCACAACTAATTAACAACTTAAAATATTTAAAAGATATATACAAAATTTAGTTGACTCTCAAAATTGTATTGATGCCACATAAATTGAGACAGATAAAGTAACATATATTATTTAAAAATTATATAAAAAATATTATAAATTACTTAGTTAACAACTTAAAATATATAAAAAAATCATATAAAAATTAGATTGACTATTTAAATTCTATATATATCACATAAATTAAGATAAAAAAGTAATATATATTGGGAATGTGGTCCTCTATATCTAGTTTAATGATAAGTTCAAAAAATTGTTTATCCAATAAAACTTAAAAGCGTTCATGGCATAGAAATGATATACTAATTTGGTGAAAATTTTGCAGTTGAGTGAAATGAAAAAATGAAAAGTGAAGTTTGGACCCAAATCTGAATTCAGTTTTGAGCTTGTTCAGCCCAGAAGGACACCACTATTCCTCTGCAGCCAACTGGAATTTCGTCGACATCTGATTCTCAGGTGTAGGTTCTAAACCCTAATACTTTCCTTAAACATTGTTTAATACAAATTGTAAATTGGAAAATCCCTTTTTCAATTGTTCTTGCAATGTTTGGTCTTTTTCCCCCCTGTGATAATGGTTCCATCAATTTTAACAACAAACTTTTTTCAAAACAAAACAAAAAAAAAACACATTGAAATATTGAAATGTTAATTATTATACCACATCTTTGTAGTTATTTTATTTCAATGTGTAAACTATCTGAAATATGAGTTACGAGTTAGGGGTAAGGTTTGCGTGCACTCTGGCCTCCCCAGACTCCATTTTGTGGGATTATAATGAATATGTTACAACAACAACATACCCGGTGTATTTCCACAAAATGGGGTGTAGGGAGGGTAGAATGTACGCAGACGATACCTTTACCTTAGATGTGAAGCAAAGAGGTTGTTTTCGATAGACCTCCGACTCCAGACAAAATATGACTAGAAAAGGACGTAATGAAAGTACAAGAGATATACACAATAAACGAAAACGGCTCCAGACAAAATATGACTAGAAAAGGACGTAATGAAAGTACAAGAGATATAGACAATAAAACGAAAACAACAGATAGTCGCAGAACTATACTACAACAAAATTTTTCGTTGAATTGCACGAAACACTATAAAGTAGCAAAAGCTGAAGAACAAGAAAATTATACTGGATGTGTTGTTGAAATATAAACATTTGACATCATTTAATTTGAGTTTCTTTTTTTGGTTTTATTTACCCCTCCGTTAAAGGTCCCGTTCTTTTTGCTTCTTTGGTGACTTGACACAACCTTAAGGTTAGAGCTGAGGGGTGCTTACCATTCAAGCAACTCCCTCTTATCATTTGAGCTACTATACATTAAAAAGAAAGCCATTAAAAGATGGAAATATTTTCTGTATATTATGAATATTGAGCACTTAAAGCCTAAGTAGTAAATTTGAGGTCAATTACTTTCTTTCCATCTTAAAGGCAAGATTTTGACATGGTTTGCTTTTGATTTGGTGTCTTGAAATACCCCCAAGACAGTTCTTTCAGTTAACTTTAGCATGTCAGAAAACTTGATAAGTAATATCTGTAGTAAATGAGTGATTTCTTGGTCTACCAAGGATTTATTAATAAAGGGTGAAGTTTAGTTTCTATTTGGCTTTCATAATTAATCAAAACTTAGCTTACAAGTTACTAAATGAGTGAATTTAGCTTGCAATGGATGAGGAGGTATGATAATCCTCATGACCAAAACTTGATAGTTCTTTTGTTGCTAATAGTACTTGTGGCTGAAAAGTGCACTCTTATTCCAATTGTATATCAACGTACTTAGAAATTTTTATTAAGAAAAAACAAACTGTTTTTTTGTTTTAAATCTTAGACAAACTGTTTTTTTGTTTTAAATCTTAGTTAAGTATCTTGAAATATTATTTTACAGAAAAGGATTTGATATAAAAAATTCTGAATATTTTGCAATGAAATGTCACCTCTTGCAGTTATTCATGGTTATGCTCTACCATCTGCCATTCAGATCGTGATTAAGTTGTTCATCTTTCAAGAAATAAAAACATAACTTTTGCCGTCTGCACTAGAACATTGGGAACTACAAATGAATAGCAGCAATAGCAGACAAAGAATCCTTGGTGGAGGGGTTCAGCATGTGTTGGACTATCTGAGGCGAATGCAAGCCGAGAGTCCAGCATTTTTCTATGCTGTTCAAGGTGATAATGGATCTTCTAATGGAAACATTTTTTGGGCCGATGCAACTGCCAGAATGAACTATCACTACTTTGGGGACAGTATCAAATTGGATACTTCCTATCGAGCTAACGGCTATAGGGTACCTTTTACCACTTTCACTGGCTTAAATCATCATGCCCAGCCTGTTCTTTTTGGGTGTGCTTTACTTTTTAATGAGTCTGAAGCCTCACTTATCTGGCTCCTCCAAACTTGGCTTCAAGCGATGTCTGGACAGAAGCCTGTTTCCATTACAACTGACACTGATCATCTCATACAGATGGCGGTTGCTCAGGTTCTGCCAGAAACACACCATCGTCTTTGTAAATGGAGCATACTTCGAGAAACCAAGGAGAAGATGACTCATGTATGTCAAACACATCCAACATTTGAAACTGAATTTATGAAGTGCGTTAATGAAGCAGAGACAATTGGGGAATTTGAATCTCAGTGGAAGTCACTCCTAGAAAGATATTACCTCGTGGATAATGAATACCTTCAATCAATTTATAGTGCTTGCCGTCACTGGGTTCCTGTTTTCATGCGAGAGACATTTTTTGGGGATATTTTAAGTGATGAAGACAGTGATGCCAAAAACACTTTCTTCAATGGGTATGTAGATGCTTCTACCTCTATCCAGTTGTTGATTAAATACTATGAAAAAGCTCTTACAATCTGGCAGGAAAAGGAATTAAAGGCAGATCTTGACTCTACTAATACTACACCAGTTCTAAAAACGCCATCGCCTATGGAAAAACAAGCAGCTAATCTCTATACTAGGAAGGTTTTCATGAAATTTCAAGCGGAGCTGGTTGAGACCCTTGCGAATCCTGCAACTAAAATTGATGAATCCGGAACAATCACAACATATCATGTTGCAAAATTTGGGGAAGAGCACAAGGCGCACACAGTTAGGTTCAACACATTTGAGTTGACAGCTAACTGTAGCTGTTTAATGTTCGAATTTTCAGGTATAATTTGTAGACATGTGTTATCTGTGTTCAGAGCCAAAAATGTTCTTACGCTTCCTTCCCAATACATTTTGAAACGTTGGACAAGAAATGCCAAGACTGGCAGTGGAAGCACTATAGAGGAACATCGTTTAGAGTTACCTAGCAATTCTCAAGAGTCTTTAACTATGCGTCATAATAGTTTGCGACAGGAGGCAATTAAATTTGTAGAAGAAGGGGCGAAATCTATTCATAGTTATAATGTCGCGGTGAATGCTCTGAAAGAGGCTGCAAAAAAGGTTGCTGCTGCAAAGAAGAAAAACGCTGACAAAACTCTGGTGAATAACATAGTAAATGGATGCAATCAAGGAGTGGATGAAGGTGATATTGATCAAGCAGATTCAGGTCAATCCAAGGTGAGTTGTCATTAAGAGTTCCTCACTTTCCATGATCTGAATTTAGTCCATCTAATGATATTTCATTTCTTTGCAATCAAAGTTATGCTCATTTCTATGTTTGACTTGTTCCAGTCCAATTGGCTTTTAGTTTCAAAGTGATACTGTAATATTATGAGATTTCAAGCCTCTCATACCTAGACCACCCACATTCTTGTCAAGAGTGATAGTGCTTCATTTCACTAGGTTGAATGCTTTTTTATACTTGTTGCCGTGCCAGAAAATCTGTACGTTTCTTATCCAGTTTCCTTGAGACTTGTAGGGGAAGAGGAAATAAGGACATCATTTTGGTGGGTAAGGCATCAAAAACACTATTAATAAGGACCAATCTCCCACCCAATGATAAGTATTGCCTTTTGCTAGTTAGACAGTTTTTTTTGAAACTGGTAACTGTATTATATAACAAAAGTACATGGGTTGACAGTTTTTTAGTTTCCCAAATACCCTCCCAAGTAGCAGCAGAAGTTGATTCAGCGCCGAGGATAGCCCCAAATAAATAGTAGGCAAATAACCAATGGAACATCCATGAAAGTCTGCAAGTAGCTAGATATTTGAGACGTCATTTACTGAATAAAGTTGACTATGGAGAATTGATGTGAAGTTTCGAGGGAGCTTCAAAAGTCAACAGCATAACCCTTAGAAAAAAGAGTCTGCAGATCTCAACATCACATAGAATCACTATGTCATCTGTGAAGAAAATATGAGAGATGCATGGCAGACTATCATCCAAAATAGGTGGACAAAAACCTCTAATCCACCCCTTATGGACAGTAAAGCTAAGGATATTATCTAGACCTAACATAGCCAAGATAAAGAGGAATGGAGAAAAAAATCACTTTGTTTTAGACCTTCTGGGAAGGGAAAAAAACTTGTTGAGAACCATTGATAAGAATGGAGAACCGGACCATGGATATGCAAAAGAGATCCAATTAATCCATTTTTGTCCGAAACCCATATCTTTGAAAAGAGATAAGAGGAAGTTTCAATTCACATGATCAAAGGCCTTTTCAATGTTAAGTTACAAAGAACATCGTCTAGTTCTGGAATCTAGGTACTCGTTGGCAATAAGAGATGCTCAAGGCCAGCCGATAGGAAGAAATAAGGTCCCTTATCACCTTCTTAAGCCTGCCCGCTAACACTTTAGAGGGAATTTTATAGGAACTGCCTACAAGACTGATAAGCCTAAAGTCTCATACCTCCTTGATGTCATCCTTTAAGGTAAGAGAGTAATAAATATTGCATTAAAGCTCTTGAGAAAATATTCCTGATGATGGAAGTAGTTCATGGTACTTCGAAAATCCTGACGAATTATACTCCCAACATTTTTGGTAGAAGCACATAGTAAACCCATCTGGCCCTAGGGCTTATTACCCCTCACTCGTTAGTACACTAAGGATTTCATCTTCCAAGAATGGTTGCATCAAAGCTGAATTGTCTTAATGAGAGATAACCAGAGGACTCCTGTGAGACCAAGGAAGTCTCAATGAATCAGATCCCTATAAAGAGCAATGTAAAAGGCAATGATCTCATTGTTCATGGATGCTTAGAGCCTGTTTGGCTTAGCGGTTGGGAGAAAAAAAGCTTTTTTTTTTTGAGAAAAAAGTGCATTTTTTATTGAAATGGGGTGTTTGGCTAACTAGTAAAACTGCTTTTAAAAGAAGCAGAAGCAGTTTTTCTACTGTTGGGAAGAAACATAAAATTTCTGCTTTTTAAAAAAAGCAGAAGCAGAAAATTATTTTTTTAAAGACAAAAAATATCCCTATCATTTATACATATTTATCAATATATCCCTTGTTAGTTAATTAGTCTATTTCATAAGTTTGATTAAGTTTTATTTAAAAAATTTATTCTTCATTCTTACACCATAAATTTTTTATTTTATTTTATATTTTATATATTATTATTTTATATTTTATATATATTATTTTACGTTTCTATTAGTAAGCATTGAATATGCTAGTGAACCCAAAAAAAAGGTTAAAAAAATCTCATTTATATATATTATTTTACATATAATTTTTTTTTATTGTGAAAGTTTTACTTTTGTATGTGAGGATAATAACAAAACAAAAAATAACAAACATGAATATTATTTAATATTACAAATTAGATGTATTAGATTATTTTTGCTAATTTAGAAGGCACATCATTCAATATGTAGGCTGCAGTCAATAACGCATCTCCCCAAAAGGATATAGGTAAATTTACATGTGCCATCATGGACCTTGTCATGTTTTAGTGTTCTATTTCTTCTTTCAGCTACACTATTCTGTTGAGGTGTATAAGGAATAGTCAATTGTCTGGTAATGCCTTTTTCAGTACATAATTCTTCAAACTGTTTTGAATAATATTCATGGCCTCTATCGGTTCTTAAAGTCTTTATACTTTTATCTAATTGATTCACAACTTCATTCATATATCTTTTAAAGCATTCAAGTGATTCAAATTTATGAGAAATCAAATAGATATAATCGAAGCTCGTGAAATCATCAATAAATATAATGAAATATATAGCACTAGACCTTGTCCTCACATTCATTGGACCACAGATACTAGAATGGATTAATTGCAGTGGAAACTCAGCTATTTTAGCCTTCCCAAATGGTTTACGTGTAATCTTTCCAACAAGACAATATTTACATGTTGGCATATCAATTTTGGAGAAAGAGCCTAAATGCCCTTTCTTTTCCAACCTGTTCATACGGTCTTACCCTATGTGATCCAAGCTCATATGTCATATAATAACATCTACATCATTATTACTAGAATAACATGTCATTACACAATGGTCAAGATAATAGTCATAAGTTGAAGGACTACAGTCTAAAATGATAAAACGATCATAACGATGTCCAAAACTATAAAAACATTATCTAGAGTAATTCTAACACTATTGAGACTAAAATACAAATTGAAACCAACATCTAGAAGAACAGACACAGATACTAAGTTTCATCGAATCTCTGGAGCATATAGGACACCATGCAACATCAAAGATCGGCAACCATGCAAGTCCACTTTACAAGTGCCTATTCTTTTGACTTCAAGTCTTGCATTATTTCCTACATATATCCACCTTGATCCAAGTAAAACTCTACAAATACTTCTCAATCACGACTCATATGATCGGTGGCTCCTGAGTCTATAATCCATATAGAATAAGATTCAGTTAGTAAAGCGGTGCTATAAATATATGTATCACTTAGAGATGCATTTAAAAATAATACCTTTTGGTTAAGTACAATCACGAGCAAAATAGTGTCGGATGCCAGTCACGTTCAAGGTGTAGGCTCGGGGTGTAATAATTGTGGTATTAATTTGAACCACTGCCTCATTACTAGCTTGCTTAGATTATTTTGCTTTCATACACAATCTATGGCAGTTATGAACAATGATGCTAGTGGTAGACTAAATATGATGGATGGATAATTCCTCTCCAACGGTGCTTAGAACCGAATAGGTCAGAATGAGGTACACCCCACCGTTGCACTTTAGTAGAGGCCGGTCATAAGAATATACATTTGATAGATGGGAACATACGCTGAAATCTGAGAAAAAGGACCACCAATGATTTACAAGATGAGGAAGAAAATCATCATTGGAATGATGGTCGTTCAGAAATTGAAACCATCAAGGAGACTTTGAAAATTTTGACTGCTCAACCCAGGTTCATGATAGAATATTTGTACCATCAGGATTGAAGAGTGATAGAGTTGCAGAAATCAATGACTATAATAGCTTTTAACGACATCGAAACAGGCAAACCAACCCCACAGTAAAGGTCTTACAATGGGGAAATTTGTGAATTGGGGTCTTATAGCAAAAACTCAATCAAGAGAATACAGAGTCAGAGGGTCAAAAAGCAGTTTTGTATTAGAGATACCAGTAGTGAAATATTTTTTAAAAGAGTTTATAAGAAGCCCAACTAAGTTTCATACATTCATGGATCATATCCTGAGGGCACATGTACTCTAGAAAGGACCTGATTCAAAGAAATACATCTAGTTGCCATACAAAACTCAGCGAGACACTGAAGCCATATGTCAAAAAGGTTTTGAATGTCGGGTGTTCTTAAGTATTATGGGATGATGGACCCTCATGAGCATATTTTGTCATTTACCACACATAGAGTCAAAGGAAACTACCTGGCCGAGGATGAAATCTTGCAAGTCCTTGTCAAGAATTTCAAAGAGGCTCTATTAAGGGGAGATCTGACATTTTACTCATTATTACATGAACATTTTATTGATTCTTTTATTATGCTTGCAGTGTCCTTTGTCAAAGCGCATATCGAAGACTGGAACGAACAAGCTAGAAGAGCAGACATCTTTAAAATTGAACAGGGTGAGGCCAAGCTACTTCAAAACTTCATAAACATATTCCAGAAAGAAAGAACTTTGTTGCCTTTGGTATTGGAAGATTAGTTTGTTGAGACTTTTATAAAAGGTATAAACCCTAACAGATCAGTTACTACTCAAATACTAAAAGCATGTTTAGTAAAATTTTAGGCTACTACTTAGGTCGATGTATATATTTAGTGTGAGTCAAAGATCCAGGTAGAAGATAATTATTGTCAATCCCATGAAATAATGGTAAAGGTATGGGATTTGGACTCAAAGCCTATGAAGATTCGTTCCTATCATGACTCAAAAATTGGGAATGTGATGGCACCTATTTTAACCCCACAATATTGCATTATCTTAAAAGTGAGAGTGTTGTGTTAAAAATTACTACTTATTCCTATACCATTAACACAAAACAAGCAATTAATAATCTTAATAGTAAAAGTCTATTATATTGATATCTTCCCTGTTTCGTAATTTGTCTCTGAAAAGCACTTTTAGAAAAAGATTAACCAAACACAATTTGTTTATCAAAAGCACTTTTTAAATGAATTAGCCAAACACAAATGTTTTTTCAAAAGCACTTTTCTGAAAAGCTGTTTTATAAAAGTTTTTCTTAAAATAAGCAGTTTTTCAACCGCTAGGCCAAACAGGCTCTTAATCTGTGATAATACATTAAGGTTGAGAGAGGCTATGATTGCTTCTATGGTGGGCATTCACCATTTTTTTGAAAAAATCTAGTACTGTTGTCCTCCTGTTTCAACCAAAGACTTCTTGATTTTTGACTGGATGAATTCCTCTTGTTTAGCAATAGACTCGAGGTCCATATGCAAACCAGCTCATTGAATCAAATTCAGAATCAGAGAGATTCCTATTTTCAGCAATGTTGTCAAAGTTTAGACTATCCTCTAGAATAGAAGATTCCCTCAACTCCAAAAAGGCCTTTTTATTATAACTCTTGATTTAAAAAAAAAGACTTTCTATTGTTACTAGATTGCATAATTATCAGGATAAAATTTCCAGTAAGTGAAGCTGCTACTTTATTTTTAGAATGGCAATATTAGTTTAGAAGTTCAAAATCTGTGTATAGAACACATTTTTTTAACTGAGGGAGTGTATCTCTTTTCAACTATGATTCACATTTAGGTGTTAACCTTAAAGGATGTGTTGGAATTTCATTCAGTACAGAATATGATAGGACTTTTTTATTCAAAGAAGACCAACACAAAAGCTATCAGGATAAAAGTTCCAATAACCTAAGCTGCCGATATATGGTATCAGAATGACATCCATTTGTAAATTGAAAGAATTACATTGTAGGTAGTAGTATGCTAATGAATAGGTATTGGTGGCATCAGTAGTACTGAACTTGTATCTTTCTCTTGAAAATCTTCCCTACTCACCTATACCATCCATGTAGGTAGTTGGATTTTAACTCCCTATGTAGTCATTTGCTCCATGCCAGTGTGTATCCACTGTTATATAAGTTATATCCTATTCCCAAGTTAGAGCGCTCCAAAATCAATCAGACATCTAGAATAACAAACTGACAGAGAAAAAAAGAGTAGATGAAAATAGATATTCAAAGATGAGCGCGGGGCTCGTCATAAACACGATGAGTGTAAATGATCCATATTGGTGATACCAACTGGTTGGGATTAACTGTTGATTGTTGTTGTTACACTTGCATTAGGTCTAGGTTGGGGGAAGCGGGAGTTTAGGGAATTTCCAGCTTTCTAGAACCCGTAGTTTACGACAAATTACTTATACGTATTTGAATGAAGTGGGCCGAACGAAGCAGAATTGACAGAGGATCTGTATCTCCTTACCCAATTTGTGATTAAGGCAGTGTTTTGGACGGCGAAAGGCGACACAAGGCGACAAGGCTCTGCCTCGCCA
Source organism: Jaltomata sinuosa (assembly GCA_003996215.1). NCBI lineage: Eukaryota > Viridiplantae > Streptophyta > Magnoliopsida > Solanales > Solanaceae > Jaltomata > Jaltomata sinuosa. Next base: position 44,931 of record QJPP01000485.1, on the reverse strand, counting down.
CGCGGCGAGGCGAGCGGCGAGGCGCTCGCCTTTTTGAAGTGCGGCGCCAATTAATACCAAAAAATTAAAATATTTAATTGCACATATAAATAATCAAAATCTCAATAGCAATAATATATTAGCAAATATTTCAATTCAAAAACTAAAAATAGATAGTTCATAGTAGCAAATATTATATTAGATTGAGACGCCATTGAAATTATTGTTAATGATCAACAATTACGATATTAATTACTAATTAATATATTATATAATTAAATTAGAGAAAAAAAACAGAGGAACAAAAGAAGAGAAAAACAGAGGAAGAAAAGAAGAGAAAAAAACAGAGGAAGAAAAGAAGAGTTAAAAAACAGAGGAAGAAGAAGAAGAAAGTAGAAAAAGAAATCAGAATATGAAGTAGAAGAAGAAAGTAGAAGAAGAAATAGAAAAAGAGTTACTTACCTATGGAGAAGTCGGACTGTCGGAGACTCGCTGGAGCTGGCCGGCCGGAGTTGCAGTCGCCGCCGGAGTCTGAACTCTGAAGTTGTTGCGTCTGAGTTACCCGTCACCGCAGTCACAAGGTTTCAAGGTAAATATGGAAACAAGCCTAAAAATACCTTTTATCTCTTAAAAAACCCTAATTTTTTTTAAAAAATTAAAAGGCGTCGCCTTTTATCGCCGTCGCCTCGCCACATCGCCATGGCGTCGCCTTTTCGATCTGCAGTCGCCACGCAGCCTGGAGGCGAGATGTCGTCGCCTCGCCTCGCCACGTCGCCAAGGCGATAAGGCGATCGCCTTTAATAACACTGGATTAAGGTGTAGTTGATTGCTAAGTTGCTCAGACTCGGTGCAGGTGTCCTATATGGGTGAAGATTTAGAGGTCGGATCCTTCATAATCTTAATTTTAAGATTCGGGGGTATGGATACGGGTGCGGGGATTCAACTAAAAATAATTCAAATATCTTAAAATAGAGTTATAAAACTGTCTAAACTATAGTGGACTACTGGGAAGGAAAAGAATGCACGAGTTTTTGAGAGCAAGTTTGAATCTGTAATTATTATCAAGTACAAATACATCTCCTTACTGATTTTCTGGTGCAATATAGACTTCTTGAGTTCATTGCACATTCAACAGTGATGTTGACCTGTAAATATTTTTAAAGCACCTTCTGATTGCGGACGTTTTAATACAAATATCTTTTATCTGTATTGTATTAAAAGCACGAAGGTCCTTAGCGAAATATCGTAGTCTTTTTTACCCTTTAAAAATAAATTTCACATTGGATAGAATTGTTATTTACTATTTTCCTTATAGTTAGAATTATACATTTAATTTCCAAATATCTAGGACTTCAATTAAATTTGATATGATTTACTATAAAAAAGGAAAAAGGAGGAGGAATAAGTGGAAAACACATAGCAAAATTATCATGATAAAAAAGAAAAAGGAAGAAGAAAATAAGTGGAAAACTCATTCTTTAATTAATATCTCCAATGAAGAGTAATTGTCGTAGGTTAAAAGGGGAAAGAATTAATAGGAGAATAAGTAGGACACTTATACGTAATTTAATATCCTTATTATCCATGGATAATTGGACAGTAGGGTTTTATGTCTAAATTATGATTTCACCCTAACCTTTGTTTTGATTTCAGAAATCATTGTATCTGTCTCGAATTTCTTGATTGATTTTGGTCAAAGTACTCGAAATTGACTGACCATATCCGGTATAGATCCCACACCCATACCCATGTCGTGTCGATATGGATACGACACCCAAAGTGAAGAGTCCATGCAACTTAGATTGATTGGTATGTTGAAGGGCACAAGTATTAAAGTGAGTTTAAAATTTTCATAATGTTTAAATAGGAGTGAATCATAAAGTTAGAGAAGTTTACCTTCAGAATAGTTTACACACCTTCTTTAATGCAAAAGTGGATGCAGTGGTTCCTTTTTGAGGAACTTTTATTCTCTTCAAGGAAAGTGGATGCTATTATAAGACAACCAAAAGTGGATTGTGAGAACTGAGGATTAAACTGGGAAAAGGGAGTAGTATCTTATATATTGTATGAGTTATGAGGTCAAGTTCCTTTGCCAACCAATCTATATACCATATGAAATTCGTTTAAATTTAATGATAGCTCCGGACATTATGATAGTCCAATGATGGTCAGATTGTTGATATTACGGACCAGGACATTTTCCCCCTAGGATCTATCATTTGGCTATGGTGTTTCTAGTTGGCCAATATACTATGTGCTGCACCATCAATAAACCTGCTCTTCATCTTCTTTTCTGTTTGAATCTATGGTTATGAGAAACGGTAAATTAAACAACTAGGAAGGGTCACTTGTCAGCACAGAAACGCTGTACTTTTTATAGACGCCTCCTCTATTATGGCTTTCTTCAGTATTTGGTAGTTGCATCCAGGATTGAGAGAATTGAGATGAATTCCACCAAGATGGGTGGAGAATTCTGGGAGAAACCATAGCCTTAGCCCAGATTAATGAGGAAATTTTAGGAATCCTCTCAATCAAGGTAGAGGTAGACCGAAGAAGTATTGGAGGGAGGTTATTAGACATGACATGCAGCAGTTACAGCTTACCAAGGACATGACCCTAGATAGGATGGTGTGGAGGACGCGAATTAGGGTAGTGGGTTAGTAGGTAGGGATGTGTTCATGCTAGTAGCCAGGAGTGCTTTGTTTAGTTGTCCGTGCCCTTAGTCGTAGGGCTACACTTGTAGTGTCTTGTTCTTGGAGTTTTCCTGATGTTTGTGGTCTCGGGTAGATCGACTGTAGTATTATTTTGTGGTAGTCTTGTTTCTGTTACTATCTGTTATTTTGTTTCTTCCTGTTGTTTTTTGTTCTTTTACTATGTCTTGGTCTTGAGCCAGGGGTCTATCGGAAACAGCCTCTCTACCTCACCTCTTAGGTATTGGTACGGACTGCGTACACTCTACCCTCCCCAGATACTGGGTATGTTGTTGTTGTGTCTCTGAATCGGGGATGCAATTCCCAAATACGAAAGAAATGAGGACTGAAAGTGCCGTCTCCAAAACTCTGTGGTAACCGAAATTCTGAAATCTAGGATCTAGAAAGCAAAATATTAAAGATGATAGTTATTAGAAATTCAAGTGTCATGCTCTGCACAAAAGTTTCCTTTCTTCTTCCTTTATCGCTTTCTTCGAGTTCATCTTTACCCTTCTGACTTAAAGTGTTTCAGTAGTTATAGCCTGCTACTGTAGTGGACTTACGTCTGTTTCTTTCTTTTGGCAGGAAGAGAAGGAAAAAAAGATCCGTGGATTGACTGCGGAGTTGGAGTGCTTAAATCAACAATCGGAAGTTTATCGTGCCAATCTATTAGCAGTTTTGAAAGACATGGAAGAGGAGAAATTAAAGCTATCTGTGAAAGTGCAAAATGCACGGCTTAGCTTAAAGGAGTGAATCGTTTCATTCATTTTTCTGGTTTCAAATGCTTGAGATTGTGAATTTAGTTCTCATTTAGTCATTTATGAGAAAGCATGAAGATGAAATGTATATAGCCAGAATTCAGCTAGCATGTTTATCTACAAGCCACTGGTTCTGTCTGGCTGATATTTTTGCCAGTGAATCACAATTATCCCCCAAAGAAGTGAGCATTATAGTCTATTTTTTGGGAATAGTTTGCTAATTACTTTGAGACCGTAAAGACACGGCACCTGAGCCTAACTCAACCTCAAAAGCTGGTTCATAAGGTGAGGATTGTCTAAGTTCATATAAGCAAACCATCATCTATTTTCCAAACCAATGTGGGACTCTAACCAGTAACCACTCTAACACCTTCTTCATGTCCAGACCTAATTGGAACGTGAATCGGGAGCCCAAACAGGGATGCACCTGGTTTTGATATCATGCAAAGATATGACATCTGAAGGACAAGAGATTATCCAAGTTATAAGCAAACTACCAGTCAATTCCTGGTTTGATCTTCAATGGTTGTTCAATGGTTGTCCAGTGGTTAGGACATCGTCTTTTCCAGGGGTGGACCTATGTGTATTTATGGGGTGCCCCAGCACCTATTAAATCCGACACAGACTCGATATAATTATATAGAAAATATACGAAAATTGGGATAAGATTTAAAAAAGCACCCATGTAATCAATAAGTTGGTTGGGTGCTTTGGTTCTAAAGTGGAACCTTAAGAATTTAGGTGTCCGTGATGCCAGGGTTCGAACTACTGCTCAGTGCTTTTAAAACCTTAAGAAAATTAGGCGTCAACTATCTTTAAATTCTGGGTCCGCCACCGGTCTTTTCATGTCGAAGACTGCTGATTCTGAAAAGTACCCTTCGAAAAGAATAGTTGGTCAAAATCATCAAAACACATTGCAAATGGGTCTACCATAGTTAAGCCCAGTTGGTAAAAAGTTGGCATCTAAAGTTTGGACCATTGTTCAAAAGTTCTTACTGGTTTTTATCTTCAATGGCTGTAACAACACCTCTATTTTCATCCTCTTTTCTACCATTAAAACCGTCCCTCGATCCAAAACTCCATAGCCACATATGTGAATTTTTTTTTGAGACTCGTCTTAAATATGGGTCTAATTTTATACTCCCCTGTTCTTAAATACTTGCATCCTTATTTAAAACATTTTAGAAAATCAAGACATAATTAATTGTTTATTTTCACTTTTACCCTTAGCCATAAATAAGGAGAGCTATCAATATAGTGCAAAAAAATATAAGTACTCCCTCCGTAATATTTCAAATTTATAATTAAAGATGATCGAAAACTATACGAAAAATGCTATAAGTTGCTATCTTTCTCATATTAATATGATGAAAAAAAATACATCTTAAAATGTTGGTCGAAGTTCATGCAGTTTGACCTCGAGAAGCGAGACAATGACAAGTAAAAGTGGACGGAGGGAGTATTAAATAAAGAGGAATAATAACTAAGGGTAATTTAGTCAAACTATGATCCTGCATACATTAGAACCCATTTCATTACTAATACCATGAATTTTCATGTATTAATTATACACACCTTAACAAACAAGGTTGAAAAAGTGTACCAAACTAGGTACAAGTAATACACAAAGTTAATGCATGCATATTTTTTTCTAATGCACTCTACTAAACGGTCCTTTACAATATTAATTTTTGGGAAAAATTTGGGCACCCCCCCCACCCACCCCACCCCAATTCCTCCAAACTCTCGTTATTTCCACGACCATCATTCGTCTTATTTTTACGGCCATTATCTTCATAATCATCCTTGTCATTGAGGGCCGAAAGACATTTGGGGTAGACCGTCATTGCCTTGATTGACATTGAACTGTTCTTTATTGTTGGTCATAATTGTGATGATTTTCTTTGTAAAACAAACCTTAGCAAGTTAGCAAAAAGAAAGATTAAAAGGTAAAAAAATCCCACAATTATTGTTCAATATAATTCTCGGTGAACGTCAAATTGCTTATCCTTAAATTTATACAATTGAATATGTATATATATGGTTTAAGGATACTTGAATTGAGATGACAAAAATTGAATAAGCTAATATGCTTAGGCATAATGTAATGTAACATAATGAAGACAAAATAATCGTAAAGTCAAGTAACGATAAGGAAATGACACGATAAATTGAAAGTCAAGAAGGAGGGTGAATTGAAAATTTCTTACCACCAAGTCAACTGTGGCTACGCACTAGTCGACTCACCTACAAGTTAGCTTAAAGAAACAATTTATGAAATAAAACAAGAACTGAAAGTATCAAATGCACAGAGATTTTATACTGGTTCGGATCACCAATGTGGTGTGTCGCGCCCCATTTTTCTCTCGAAAAGATGGGCCATCGACGTAACAACTCTTTTTGGATAGGAAAGAGTGAAGAGTCGCCACCTAACGAATTAAAGGCGCGTTAGGGCACCGTTCTAAACTAACTACGATTAATTTTAATTTTAGAGGTCTACGTCACCAGAAATCGAGTAAGGGTTCAAGTTACCTCGAAAGGAAGGTGTTAGGCACCTTTCGAGGTCCACAAATGTGGGTCCCTGCCGGATTCGTTATTTATGTGGGGAATTATGTGATAAACAAAGATCGATATGAATTAATAAAACTACACCATTATACAAATAAATTCTATTTTTTAAGAAGTCAATAAATTAAACCAGTTTAGTTATTAATGAAACTAGGTGAGCAAGAATTAAACATGTGGAATATTTAAAATCTAAATAAACACATAAGAAAATCAGATAAGCGAGAAGATAGAATTTGAAAAAAATGATATAGGAAAAGAGATCTAATTAGTAGGTGATTTAATTAATACTACCCCAAACACGTAAGAGTATAAGAATTAAACTTAGGTTAATTTTAACCTATTCGGATCAGCGCCCGGCTTATTTACCGAAGACAATTTCAAAGATATTATCGTATTCTGCTCGGTCATTTCCATCATGTCCGTCTATCCACCCACCTAAGTTGGTTATTAAGATTGTTATTAACCTAAAGCGCATACTAAAAAAAATCTAACGTACCTTATTATGCCTACCCGTCCCGACTTAATGTCCAAGAGGCATTGGACTTACTAATTTAGATGTGGGTCTAGACCATAAGATCCTAAGGTTATTTAATTAGACTCGAATTTAGCGTCAAGCAAAACATATAGAGACTTTAAGTCAAATAGCACATAATGGTTTCATAGAAGCCTCTTAATTAATTAAAAGATAACTAAGTGATTAACATACTTCAAACATTAACACTTTCGTATGATTAAACCTATAGGCATGATCCCTAATGCTGAAATTTATTAATTAAGTCCTATGAGCATAATATCTAGCAGTTTATCATGCTGAAATTAACGATCAGATGAATTAATATGCTGGAAACAGTTTTTGACTTTTAAGCGGGGTTTCCAATTGAAACAGTGAAACTGCTTTGAATAGTATAGCCATATTATTTAACTATCTAGTTATTTAATGCGAAAAATAGGTTTGAATCCTAATCCTATAGACATGGTTTCTAACAAATTCTACCAGCATGATTTAGACATAGAAGAAAGATAACTAATAATTTAAAGGTTAAAACAGATTTACCTACGTGCATGGTATCTAAATATTATTAATAGATTACAAGCACTAAAAGCATGATCTTTAAATATTTAATCTATTTTATACATACTGAAATTATTATATGAGATTTGTAAAAGAAATCGACGAATAGAAAAGAATAAAACATGCTAAACCAGTTTACGATCCTATAGACATGATTTCTAGGCAGATATTATTATACTCAACATGCTATACGACTTTAGTCCTATAGGCATGGTGACTAATTAATTTGAACGTTAAAGATTGATTTAAATCCTATAAGCATATTTTTTACGTTTCAATTTAAATAAGACAATTAGCACGTAGTTTGCCCCTCCCCCATAGCAGTCTCCTAAATTATTTATTATATCGTTGAAGTTTATACAATAATATTATAAACCAAACGAATGAATGATAAAGGAGATAAAAAGAAAGTAAAAGAATCCAAGTCTCTGGAGACTTTCAAATCCCGGACAACTCTTCATTGTAAAACCCATCTTCAAATAGAAAACCTGTCAAACATGCCAAACAAAGATACATAATACGGAGGGACTTATAGCAACCCTTGATACTTATCCCCGGCATTGCAAAATTTCATGAGGACCTCAAGGGTCCTAGGCATTGCCTATGTCAGGGAGTATAGGATGCATCAAGGCCCCCTATTCAATACAACGCGTGCCCAGACATCACAAAGAAAAATTCATACAGTAAGATAAATAACACACAAGCAACAAATAATGACAGTTGTATCACATAATCAAATAGGCAGCGATTATTAGCTTTAAACCTCTATAGTCATGATTTCTATTATACTCATAATTTATATACACAAATAAGGATACATACCAGTTGTAGTAAACAAATAGGAGAAGCTCGAAACCAGACACTTAACAGTCAACAACCTTTTTTCACAAAAGATAGTCTTAATAATATGGGAGTGATCGTGTGTCCAAGTCCCCCACTAATGAATAAGGAGGTTGTTCATATAATGACCAGTTGCCAATAGAATAGGAAGAAAGAATCAATTAACGAAACCTTTTTCCTTAAACAGCCTTTTCTTAAATTCAAGCGATCAAAATCCGTTATTAGCAGAAAATCATGCCCAGTTACCATAATTATCTTAATAAAATTATGACAACTAAATAAAAGGGAGGAAATCAGTATTCAAGAGAAGCAATCAAAGGAACATAACTCTTTAAACAGAGCCAAATGAATTAGGAGAAAATTATCAAGATTACCATAGTTAGGAAGGTATTAAAATTGAGACAATTAGTTAAAGGAGGGAAAATATTCAGAAAATCAATCAAGGCAATTATTTTCTTAAACAGATGAGCCAAGTCAATTAGGAGCAAATCATGCCATATTGCCATAATCAGACAAATGTTAAAGCTGTCACAACCAGTGAAAGTAAAGAAGGGTCAATTAGCAGCCAAATGATTCAAAGTTTATCGAAATAATCAGGAGCACAAAGAGTTGTATTCATAATAACAGAGCTTACAGCATGAGTACCGTATAAAGGCAATTGCTATGAACTAATCTTGATTGGGAATGGAAAATAAAATCAAACCATCCGTCATACTGACTTTGAAAAATGCATAGCTTGTGTAGAGTATGAACACAAACCACAACATACCAAATTAGAAATTCATAGTATACATAATAAGAATTTAATGGCTTTGCTAGAATCCATCGATCATGAATGACAATACACAGTCATGAGGAATAAAGCACAACCAACTTCATACTCATGATTCAAATATATATACGTCATGCCTGAAACACTGATTTGGGGTGATAAAAGAACAATGGGGAGACCATACCGATGATAATTCACATCCGTCGTAAAATCCAAATAATTGAAATCTGGTGATGCCCTTCTTTGCTCAAATCTCCCCAAGGCTGATGTTGGCATCTCACTCACTGAGCATAACTCTGCCTAAATTCCCTCGGTGTTCTTCAATTCGTCGAAGGTGGAGGCGACATTAGGTTTTCTTAGAGTTTTGGGGTTTGATTTGGGAAACGAAAAAAGGGAGAGAACGGGTCTGTCAGGTGGAATTTTTGAGGTGGTTTTGCCGACCGGTGTTTGTGGTGGTGACAGTCGGAGTAGCGGCGATGCCCGTTGTTGGTGGGGTTTCATCGGCGGTTGGAACCTTCATAGAGAAAGGAGAAGATGCGAGAAAGGGGAGTAGAGACGACTGGTAGTGGCGGCGGTGACTCATCGACCGAAGCGGAGGAGAAAGTGTTGAGTTGTGTTTTCGGATGAAGGGAGTCTGGGTGGTTGTTTATGGGTTCTGTCGGAGGGCAGCGGCGTGGGTTTGTCAGAGCTGAGGAACAATGGGAAATGAGAGATGGGATGACGAGATGGAGAGAGGGGAGCATAGGGTGGCAACTGTTTGGTGGAGCTCCACCGGCGATGGAGGTGGTTGGAGCAATGGAGAAATGGTTGTTTATGGTGGTGCTTGGTACTTGGTAGAGCTTCACCGGCGGAGACCGCTGGATGGAACGATGGAGGCGGTGGGGATGAAATGGAAGGAGGGTGGTGGCGGTGAAGAGAGAAGAAGAGAGAGGACGAGAGAAGGGAGAACGGATGGCGGCTGGTTGATAAAGTAGGAAATGAAAAAAAATCCTTTAGATTTAGGGGGTGAGTATAATTAAAAAGGAAGGGATGGTGGGATTGAATCTTGGCCGTTGATCGTATTGGATCAACGACTGAGATGTAATGTCAATGGGTCAGGTGGAGCGGGTCAAACAGGTCAAATTAAATGGTGACAAATGGGTATCCGATTGGGTCAATTAAAATTGAAATTGAAATTTAAAATTGAGCCCAAATTGACTCAGTTTAGGCTAGAATTGAAAGAAATTTACTAGAAAAGGGCTAGGATTTAAATAAATTGGGAAGATAAAATGTAATTCCGCTGCTATTTGATTAATAACATAATAATTTGATAAATAAAATAGTGTTTAATGGTAATTAATTAAAACTACATATATATGATTTAGTAGATAAAATAAATTAATGATAATTATCGAAAACCATATATTATTTTTTTTTAAAAAAAATTATAAATAAATTACGTATATATATTGTATGTAAAATTAATGACATGCAATATTATACGAAATTTACGATAATAAGAAATAGATTATATATTTATAAATTGTATACGAATTTAAAAATTATCAAGATGAAGATAAAACACACAATTTATTTAGTAAATGAAAGCAATATGCAAGGAAAATTAAGCTTTAAAAATAATAAACGCTAGTAAAATAACACCCCGAGAGAGGCAAAGGGAGGTCAAAATTGGGTGTCAACAGCTGCTCTTTCCTTGTTCGGGAATGAAGGATGAATTGGCGGGCAAGGAATGTTGACTAGTAGCCAATTTTGTCCGACCCGGAGGACGATTCTCTTAAAATCAGAAGAAACAAGAGGGGGTTGTGGAAATGATGTGGCCGAGACTTCAGTTTCAAGTCGCCTACATATCTCGGATCTTACGAGAATCAGGCCGTGTGTAGTTCTAGATTTAGGGATGAACAAGATCCCTAAATAAAATTGACAAATATGAGTTTTGAATAAGGATAGCACGAGTTGACAAGGTTAGAGTATGAGCAAAATAGAATGTGAATATGATTAACGAATAAAGAATTATGCTTTGAAGAATTGCTCTTAGCCGTTTCTTGTCTTGCCTGCAGCTTCTAACACAACTAGATAAAATTGTTAGCTCATTAATATAGAGAAGTATTGACTAATGTGGCGCAAAATAGTAATAAATAATAATAATGAAGAAAGGAGGTGAGAAAGCTTATCAATTTAATGTTGTTGCAGTATTTGTGAGGAACCTCAAAAATTCTGCCCCAGTTTAAACCTTTAAAGAGAAATCATCAGTTGTTAAACCTGTGGATGTTAGTACGTAAGGATTTTATATATAAAAAATAATTTATATATTTTGTAGGGCCAAAAGAAGATGTCTTATTGTAAGGCGAACGAGCCTAAGTGTACGTTTGTAAGGCGAACGAGCCTGAATGTTCATTTGTAAGGTGAGCGAGCCTAAAATGTTTCGAGCCTGAACGTTCATTTGTAAGGCGAACAAGCCTGAAGTGTTCCTTTGTAAGGCAAACGAGCCTGAATGTTCATTTGTAAGGCGGACAAGCCTAAGGTGTCCCATTTGTAAGGCGGACGATCCTGAATGTTCATTTGTAAGGCGGACAAGCCTAAGGTGTCCCATTTGTAAGGCGGACCAACCTTTGGTGTCCTTTGTAAGGTGAACGAGCCTACATATTAGTAGCTCAGTAGCAATAATAATCTGATTTCCATATTCAATGGATCAAAAGTAGCTTAACTAAATGCTAGTGGCTCAATTCAAGTATTTAGTGGCCAAAAGTAGCATAATTCGGAAGTATAAGGATAGAACATCTTAGTCTTTGCGTAAGATGCGAGAGGAAGCAGAGCATCTCTTGGTGACGATTTTTGCGAAAATAATTTTGTGATTTACACTTGTTATTCCTGCATTCAAAGAAAAGCTGTAAGTTTCAAAAGGTGAGATTGATACGTACCTTAACTTGTCTTTGTCTCTTTGCATTGTTTTGATTCTGTGAATTCGAGCTCGCCATGTATTTTGGTAAAATTTTTGAGGACTTCTCAAAAATTTCTTCCCCAGTTTACAATATAATACTTTATGCAGGTTTTCCCATATCGAAAGATTGCCTCCTTGTAGAATTTTTTAAGGTTTCTCAAAACGCAGACAATATTTTCATGTAAAGAGTCATGTATTCCTGCTTCACTCAAAGAAGAATATTAGCACAAAAGATATGGTTGCCTTGCACTTGACCATTACGATCCTAATTTTGAATCTGCATTATGATATTATTGGCCGCTCGACAGATTAAAAGAATTTAGGCTTAATGAGTGGATAGCTTAGTCAAGGCTAATTCGATTTGAAAGTGAAAGGAGAAGAAATTTTTATTAGATTAAGACTAAAGCCAATAATGAGCTGCCTACATATCCAAATGGAAATCAGGTCAAATGTAGTTCAGGAATACAAAAGAGAGTGAATAAAAGCAGAAAAAGTTTATTGATCATAAGACGGACAAATAGAGGATAATAACACTTTGCATATGAGAGTCTTGTTATCGTCAATTCCTTTGATGTAGCTTGCGCTTCCTTGTTAAATGTCTTGGAAATATTTTTGTTGGATCACCTTGAACAATGACTGCATTTATCATGACAGGATTACTGTTTAGTGATCTTTGCACTTTTATTTTGCCCTTCTCAATCAGAGTTTGAATTTTGTGCCTCAATGCTGAACATTCCTCGATATCATGACTTTGAATATTTGAGTGATAAACACAAGTTTTGGATGGATCAAAAGACGGAGATGAGTACCTAGGAATCCATCCCCTTATTGGTTTCAACACTCCTTGAGCCCACAATCTTTGAAATATACTCGACAAAGTTTCCGTTAAAGGAGTAAAGGTACGAGGTTTTCTCCCTTTTTATGGAGAAGAATCGGGTGCCTGATACACCTTTGGAGAACTTTGTGGGTTATACGACTGGGGACGCTCATCGAAAATGGCATGGACTTGTTCAGAATTTTGATGATATTGTGTTTGAGGTATAAGGGTCAATATCTTATTTCCTTTTTTATCCTGTGAGCTCTTCGATGTTTGAAAGGTGGCTTGTATTGTAGAAACATCATTGGTTCTCCCCGTCTGAATGCCATATTCTAATTCTTTCCCAATTCGAATCAGATTATCAAAGCTTTGAATACTTGCAAAGTATAATGATTCATAATATACACCATCGAGTGACCTTATGAAGGTTTGTACCAATTCTTCTTCAGGTACTGAAGGACGCACTTTAGAAGCTTCTAATCTCCATCGTGTTACATATTCCTCAAAAGACTCGTGATTCAATTTTCTTAATCTGAGCAAATTTAGCATAGTTGCATCGGCCTTAATGTTGAACTTATATTGTTCTACAAAGTCTCGATCCATATCTTCCCACGAATACCAGTTGTCAAAGTCTTGTTTGGCATACCATGTGAGTGCTATTCCCGATAAACTCTGAATAAATAACCTCATAAGAAGAGCCTCGTTATGTCCTGTTCCAACCAATCTGCTGCAATAATCCTTAAGATGTGTGATTGGATCTCCATGCCCATCAAACACATTGAATCTTGGAACTTTGTACCCTAGCGGCAATTCAATTCCTGGATGTAGACATAATTTCTTATACCTCAGGTCAAAAACATTTTTAGAGCGTAATTTTTCATCCACCCTCTCCTCTAAATCATGAATCCTTTTTTGCAATGCACCTAGCTTGTTGTCCTCACTTTCGCCAGATATAATCATTCTCGGTAAAGTACCACGATCAATGTGGGCTGAAGATATTTGATCAGGGAGTGTATGAGTAGGGACGGGGAGAGGAGATATAGTCCAAAAAGTATTTTGCCTGGAGCTAGCAGGAAGAAGACTAGCTTTCTTTCGAATACTGAGCATATTTGTCATATTGCAGATTCTTAGTCGAATCGATGTTCAAACGCTAGACAACCTTTGAGAAAAATAAATTAAACATAAATAAAAATATCATGTAGCATACATAAGCTTGAAACATTGAATAATAATAATGATAATGATACTAAAAATAAAGGACGCCCAAAATGGACGAGAATTAAAATTTAAAGAGTGATTTAAACGCAGAGATTTGAGCTTTGCACGAAATTTATGATAGTAACAAAATTTATGATTTCGAAGGTTCGACACGATACTAGGATGCAAACTTAAGAGACAAGGGAATCGTAGGATGAACAAGGTCGATTATTGTTGAACACTAGAGCTCTCTCCGCATTATTCTTTTCATCTAACGTTCAACTTTAGTCAACCTTAGGAGAAGTAGATTCATGATTAACAAAGGAGGATTGAACGAAAGAAAATATCTTATGAAGAATAATATTATGGAGTCATAGAGTGGAATGCCTTATTATTTTTTTGAGTAACAAATTATGATTTATTCAGAATTGAATTAAGGTTATGAGGGATCTGTACAACTCAAAGGTTGCGAGAGTTGAAAGATGACACAAACATCGAATGTTGACGATTGAAAGTTAAACATACGATGAAATATGGACCCAAATAAATAGGATTCTGACAAAGAAAATAATATGTCCATGTAGAACGCGAGGAGTCAAGGATATTCTAAAGGTAACAAATTACCCTAAGAGGTTAGAAAGGGGTCTAGGACATCCTATCAAGGATTAGATCAAATCAAGAGATGATTTGTATGTCAAAAGAAGATTTCTAGAGGACAAGCTCAAATGATAACGTTAGAATAAAGGAGGATTTGACTAGGCCCTAAGATTGTATGATTTGGGCCTAAAGGAAAAGGTACGGTACTATAAAATTACTTGCATTAAGTGCAAATAAATAAATTTTAACATCGCCTAGAGCTTGGAATTCGAATAGGTAAAATAATAACGTAAACATAAAAGATTAACACATAGCAAATAAATATATGCATCATTCTGGTGCCACGAACACCCATTTATAGTTAATACATGCATGAGTTAAGTATAAGGGGTGGGCACAACACTATCTTAGTTTTCAAGATTTGGATGGACACAGACTCAAGGTTTTCCTATGCGAAGAGGCACGTGGTCACACGGTAGAAAAACTATCCGCTCACCCCACGTCTATGCCAACTCTCTAAAATGGGTATTTGAAAGAATTTTGGAGAAGTGCAAAGGCACAACTCACGTGTATAGTGTGTGAAAGTGTGAAGCTCCCAAGTGGGAGGAAGTATGAACGGAATGCCAGTTATGAAAAAACGATAATATGGAGCATATATAAAAAGACGGTAACACATTGAACAGTTTATGAAAGCAGTAAAAACAAGTAAATAAATCAATAAAGAATCACAAGTAATTTTGACAAAGAAAATAGAAAATTTTCCGTGAAAACATGAGAATAAATAAAAAATTAATCATGCCAGGATACACAAACTTATATCATCTATGAAAAAACACTAAGAATGAAAAACACAAACGAATCAAGGAGCAAGCTAAACTTGAAAAATAAAATAATAAAATTAATTAGGGAGAAAAAGCAGTCATTAAATAAGATAAGGTAACACAAATTCCCACATAATATCAAATCCGTAATGATTAGAACCTAAGTATCCCCAGCGGAGTCGCCATTCTGTCGCGCCCCATTTTTCTCGCGAAAAGATGGGCCATCGATGTGACAACTCTTTTTGGATAGGAAAGAGTGAAGAGTCGCCACCTAACAAATTAAAGGCGCGTTAGGGCACCGTTCTAAACTAACTACGATTAATTTTAATTTTAGAGGTCTACGTCACCAGAAATCGGGTAAGGGTTCAAGTTACCTCGAAAGGAAGGTGTTAGGCACCTTTCGAGGTCCACAAATGTGGGTCCCTGCCGGATTCGTTATTTATGTGGGGAATTATGTGATAAACAAAGATCGATATAAATTAATAAAAATACACCATTATACAAATAAATTCTATTTTTTAAGAAGTCAATAAATTAAACCAGTTTAGTTATTAATGAAACTAGGTGAGCAAGAATTAAGCATGTGGAATATTTAAAATCTAAATAACCACATAAGAAAATCAGATAAGCGAGAAGATAGAATTTGAAAAAAATGATATAGGAAAAGAGATCTAATTAGTAGGTGATTTAATTAATACTACCCCAAACACGTAAGAGTATAAGAATTAAACTTAGGTTAATTTTAACCTATTCGGATCAGCACCTGACTTATTTATCGAAGACAATTTCAAAGATATTGTCGTATTCTGCTCGGGTCATTTCCATCATGTCCGTCTATCCACCCACCTAAGTTGGTTATTAAGATTGTTATTAATCTAAAGCGCGTACTAAAAAAAATCTAACGTACCTTATTATGCCTACCCGTCCCGACTTAATGTCCAAGAGGCATTGGACTTACTAATTTAGATGTGTGTCTAGACCATAAGATCCTAAGGTTATTTAATTAGACTCGAATTTAGCGTCAAGCAAAACATATAGAGACTTTAAGTCAAGTAGCACATAATGGTTTCATAGAAGTCTCTTAATTAATTAAAAGATAACTAAGTGATTAACATACTTCAAACATTAACACTTTCGTATGATTAAACCTATAGGCATGATCCCTAACGCAGAAATTTATTAATTAAGTCCTATGAGCATAATATCTAGCAATTTATCATGCTGAAATTAATGATCAGATGATTTAATATGCTGGAAACAGTTTTTGACTTATAAGCGGGGTTTCCAATTGAAACAGTGAAACTGCTTTGAATACTATAGCCATATTATTTAACTATCTAGTTATTTAATGCGAAAAATAGGTTTGAATCCTATAGGCAGGTTATCTAAGTTGGATGTGCAGAAAATTGATTTTGTCCTATAAGCATGATAACTAACCAAATTATGCTGAAACAGATTTGAATCCTATAGACATGGTTTCTAACAAATTCTACCAGCATGATTTAGACTTAGAAGAAAGATAACTAATAATTTAAAGGTTAAAACAGATTTACCTATGTGCATGGTATCTAAATATTATGAATAGATTACAAGCACTAAAAGCATGATCTTTAAATATTTAATCTATTTTATACATACTAAAATTATTATCTGAGATTTGCAAAAGAAATCGACGAATAGAAAAGAATAAAACATGCTAAACCAGTTTACGATCCTATAGACATGATTTCTAGGCAGATATTATTATACTCAACATGCTATACGACTTTAGTCCTATAGGCATGGTGACTAATTAATTTGAACGTTAAAGATTGATTTAAATCCTATAAGCATGTTTTCTACGTTTCAATTTAAATAAGACAATTAGCACGTAGTTTGCCCCTCCCCCATAGCAGTCTCCTAAATTATTTATTATATCGTCGAAGTTTATACAATAATATTATAAACCAAACGAATGAATGAGAAAGGAGATAAAAAGAAAGTAAAAGAATCCAAGTCTCTGGAGACTTCCAAATCCCGGACAACTCTTCATTGTAAAACCCATCTTCAAATAGAAAACCTGTCAAACATGCCAAACAAAGATACAGAATACGGAGGGACTTATAGCGACCTTTGATACTTATCCCCGACATTGCAAAGTTTCATGAGGACCTCAAGGGTCCTAGGCATTGCCCATGTCAGGGAGTATAGGATGAACAAGGTCGATTATTGTTGAACACTAGAGCTCTCTGCATTATTCTTTTTCATCTAACGTTCAACTTTAGTCAATTTTAGGAGAAGTAGATTCATGATTAACAAAGGAGGAATGAACGAAAGAAAATATCTTATGAAGAACAATATTATGGAGTCATAGAGTGGAATGCCTTTTTTTTTTTGAGTAACAAATTATGATTTATTCAGAATTGAATTAAGGTTATGAGGGATCTGTACAACTCAAAGGTTGCGAGAGTTGAAAGATGACACAAACATCGAATGTTGACGATTGAAAGTTAAACTTACGATGAAATATGGACTCAAATAAAGAGGATTCTGACAGAGAAAATAATATGTCCATGTAGAACGCGAGGAGTCAAGGATATTCTAAAGGTAACAAATTGCCCTAAGAGGTTAGAAAGGGGTCTAGGACATCCTATCAAGGATTAGATCAAATCAAGAGATGATTTGTATGTCAAAAGAAGATTTCTAGAGGACAAGCTCAAATGATAACGTTAGAATAAAGGAGGATTTGACTAGGCCCTAAGATTGTATGATTTGGGCCTAAAGGAAAATGTACGGTACTATAAATTACTTGCATTAAGTGCAAATAAATAAATTTTAACATCGCCTAGAGCTTGGAATTCGAATATGTAAAATAATAACGTAAACATAAAAGATTAACACATAGCAAATAAATATATGCATCATTCTGGTGTCACGAACACCCATTTATAGTTAATACATGCATGAGTTAAGTATAAGGGGTGGGCACAACACTATCTTAGTTTTCAAGATTTGGATGGACATAGACTCAAGGTTTTCCTATGCGAGGAGGCACGTGGTCACACGGGTCTATGCCAACTCTCTAAAATGAGTATTTGAAAGAATTTTGGAGAAGTGCAAAGGCACAACTCACGTGTATAGTGTGTGAAAGTGTGAAGCTCCCAAGTGGGAGGAAGTATGAACGGAATGCCAATGATGAAAAAACGATAATATGGAGCATATATAAAAAGACGGCAACACATTGAACAGTTTATGAAATCAGTAAAAACAAGTAAATAAATCAATAAAGAATCACAAGTAATTTTGACAAAGAAAATAGAAAATTTTTCGTGAAAACATGAGAATAAATAAAAAATTAATCATGTCAGGATACACAAACTTATATCATCTATGAAAAAACACTAAGGATGAAAAACACAAACGAATCAAGGAGCAAGCTAAACTTGAAAAATAAAATAATAAAATTAATTAGGGAGAAAAAGCAGACATTAAATAAGATAAGGTAACACAAATTCCCACATAATATCAAATCCGTAATGATTAGAACCTAAGTATCCCCAGCGGAGTCGTCATTCTGTCGCGCCCCATTTTTCTCGCGAAAAGATGGGCCATCGACGTGACAACTCTTTTTGGATAGGAAAGAGTGAAGAGTCGCCACCTAACGAATTAAAGGCGCGTTAGGGCACCGTTCTAAACTAACTACGATTAATTTTAATTTTAGAGGTCTACGTCACCAGAAATCGGGTAAGGGTTCAAGTTACCTCGAAAGGAATGTGTTAGGCACCTTTCGAGGTCCACAAATGTGGATCCCTGCTGGATTCGTTATTTATATGGGGAATTATGTGTTAAACAAAGATCGATATGAATTAATAAAACCACACCATTATGCAAATAAATTCTATTTTTTAAGAAGTCAATAAATTAAACCAGTTTAGTTATTAATGAAACTAGGTGAGCAAGAATTAAGCATGTGGAATATTTAAAATCTAAATAATCACATAAGAAAATCAGATAAGCGAGAAGATAGAATTTGAAAAAAATGATATAGGAAAAGAGATCTAATTAGTAGGTGATTTAATTAATACTACCCCAAACACGTAAGAGTATAAGAATTAAACTTAGGTTAATTTTAACCTATTCGGATCAACACCTGACTTATTTATCGAAGACAATTTCAAAGATATTGTCGTATTCTGCTCGGGTCATTTCCATCATGTCCGTCTATCCACCCACCTAAGTTGGTTATTAAGATTGTTATTAACCTAAAGCGCGTACTAAAAAAAATCTAACGTACCTTATTATGCCTACCCGTCCCGACTTAATGTCCAAGAGGCATTGGACTTACTAATTTAGATGTGCGTCTAGACCATAAGCTCCTAAGGTTATTTAATTAGACTCGAATTTAGCGTCAAGCAAAACATATAGAGACTTTAAGTCAAGTAGCACATAATGGTTTCATAGAAGCTTCTTAATTAATTAAAAGATAACTAAGTGATTAACATACTTCAAACATTAACACTTTCGTATGATTAAACCTATAGGCATGATCCCTAATGCAGAAATTTATTAATTAAGTCCTATGAGCATAATATCTAGCAATTTATCATGCTGAAATTAATGATCAGATGAATTAATATCTGGAAACAGTTTTTGACTTATAAGTGGGGTTTCCAATTGAAACAGTGAAACTGCTTTGAATACTATAGCCATATTATTTAACTATCTAGTTATTTAATGCGAAAAATAGGTTTGAATCCTATAGGCAGGTTATCTAAGTTGGATGTGCAGAAAATTGATTTTGTCCTATAAGCATGATAACTAACCAAATTATGCTGAAACAGATTTGAATCCTATAGACATGGTTTCTAACAAATTCTACCAGCATGATTTAGACTTAGAAGAAAGATAACTAATAATTTAAAGGTTAAAACAGATTTACCTATGTGCATGGTATCTAAATATTATGAATAGATTACAAGCACTAAAAGCATGATCTTTAAATATTTAATCTGTTTTATACATACTGAAATTATTATCTGAGATTTGCAAAAGAAATCGACGAATAGAAAAGAATAAAACATGCTAAACCAGTTTACGATCCTATAGACATGATTTCTAGGCAGATATTATTATACTCAACATGCTATACGAATTTTGTCCTATAGGCATGGTGACTAATTAATTTGAATGTTAAAGATTGATTTAAATCCTATAAGCATGTTTTCTACGTTTCAATTTAAATAAGACAATTAGCACGTAGTTTGCCCCTCCCCCATAGCAGTCTCCTAAATTATTTATTATATCTCCGAAGTTTATACAATAATATTATAAACCAAACGAATGAATGAGAAAGGAGATAAACAGAAAGTAAAAGAATCCAAGTCTCTGGAGACTTCCAAATCCCAGACAACTCTTCATTGTAAAACCCATCTTCAAATAGAAAACCTGTCAAACATGCCAAACAAAGATACAGAATACGGAGGGACTTATAGCGATCCTTGATACTTATCCTCGACATTGCAAAATTTCATGAGGACCTCAACGGTCCTAGGCATTGCCCATGTCAGGGAGTATAGGATGCATCAAGACCACCTATTCAATACAACGCGTGCCCAAACATCACAAAGAAAAATTCATACAGTAAGATAAATAACACACAAGCAACAAATAATGGCAGTTGTATCACATAATCAAATATGCAGCGATTATTAGCTTTAAACCCCTATAGTCATGATTTCTATTATACTCATAATTTATATACACAAATAAGGATACATACCAGTTGTAGTAAACAAATAGGAGAAGCTCGAAACCAGACACTTAGCAGTCAACAACCTTTTTTCACAAAAGATAGTCTTAATAATATGAGAGTGATCGTGTGTCCGAGTCCCCCACTAATGAAGAAGGAGGTTGTTCATATAATGACCAGTTGCCAATAGAATAGGAAGAAAGAATCAATTAACAAAACCTTTTTCCTTAAACAGCATAGTAAAATCCATTATTAGCAGAAAATCATGCCCAGTTACCATAATTATCTTAATAAAATTATGACAACTAAATAAAAGGGAGGAAATCAGTATTCAAGAGAAGCAATCAAAGGGACATAACTCTTTAAACAGATCCAAATCAATTAGGAGAAAATTATCAAGATTACCATAGTTAGGAAGGTATTAAAATTGAGACAATTAGTTAAAGGAGGGAAAATATTCAGAAAATCAATCAAGGGAATTATTTTCTTAAACAGATGAGCCAAGTCAATTAGGAGCAAATCATGCCATATTGCCATAATCAGACAAATGTTAAAGCTGTCACAATCAGTGAAAGTAAAGAAGGGTCAATTAGCAGCCAAATGATTCAAAGTTTACCGAAATAATCAGGAGCACAAAGAGTTGTATTCATAATAACAGAGCTTACAGCATGAGTACCGTATAAAGACAATTGCTATGAACTAATATTGATTGGGAAAGGAAAATAAAATCAAACCATCCGTCATACTGACTTTGAAAAATGCATAGCTTGTGTAGAGTATGAACACAAACCACAACATACCAAATTAGAAATTCATAGTATACATAATAAGAATTTAATGGCTTTGCTAGAATCCATCGATCATGAATGACAATACACGACCATGAGGAATAAAGCACAACCAACTTCATACTCATGATTCAAATATATATACGTCATACCTGAAACACTGATTTGGGGTGATAAAAGAACAATGGGGAGACCATACCGATGATAATTCACATCCGTCGTAAAATCCAAATAATTGAAATCTGGTGATGCCCTTCTTTGCTCAAATCTCCCCAAGGCTGATGTTGGCATCTCACTCACTGCACATAACTCTTTCGGAATTCCCTCGGTGTTCTTCAATTCGCCGAAGGTGGAAGCGACATTAGGTTTTCTTAGAGTTTTGGGGTTTGATTTGGGAAACGAAAAAAGGGAGAGAGCGGGTCTGTCAGGTGGCATTTTTGAGGTGGTTTTGCTGATCGGTGTTTGTGGTGGTGACAGGCGGAGTAGCGGCGATGCCCGTTATTGGTGGGGTTTCATTGGCAGTTGGAACCGTCATAGAGAAAGGAGAAGATGCGGGAAAGGGGAGTAGAGGCGATTGGTAGTGGTGGCGGTGACTCGTCGACCGAAGCAGAGGAGAAAGTGTTGAGTTGGGTTTTCGGATGGAGGGAGTCTGGGTGGTTGTTCATGGGTTCTGTTAGAGGGCAGCGACGTGGGTTTGTCAGAGCTGAGGAACAATGGGAAATGAGAGATGGGATGACTAGATGGAGAGAGGGGAGCATAGGGTGGCGGCTATTTGGTGGAGCTCCACCGGCGGTGGTTGGAGCGGTGGAGAAATGGTTGTTTATGGTGGTGCTTGGTACTTGGTAGAGCTTTACCGGCGGAGACCGGTGACGGGAACGATGGAGGCGCTGGGGATGAAATGGAAGGAGGGTGGTGGCTGTGAAGAGAGAAGAAGAGAGAGGACGAGAGAAGGGAGAAGGGGTGGCGGCTGGTTGATAAAGTAGGAAATGAAAAAAAATCCTTTAGGTTTAGGGGGTGAGTATAATTAAAAAGGAAGGGATGGTGGGATTGAATCTTGACCGTTGATCGTATTGGATCAACGACTGAGATGTAATGTCAATGGGTCAGGTGGAGCGGGTCAAACGGGTCGAATTAAATGGTGACAAATGGGTATCTGATTGGGTCAATTAAAATTGAAATTGAAATTTAAAATTGAGCCCAAATTGACTCAATTTAGGCTAGAATTGAAAGAAATTTGGTAGAAAAGGGCTAGGATTTAAATAAATTGAGAAGACAAAATGTAATTCCGCTGCTATTTGATTAATAACATAATAATTTGGTAAATAAAATAGTGTTTAACGATAATTAATTAAAACTACATGTATATGATTTAGTAGATAAAATAAATTAATGATAATTATCGAAAACCATATATTATTTAAAAATATATATATATAAATAAATTACGTATATAAATTGTATGTAAAATTAATGACATGCAATATTATACGAAATTTACGATAATAAGAAATAGATTATATATTTATAAATTGTATACGAATTTAAAAATTATCAAGATGAAGATAGAACACACAATTTATTTAGTAAATGAAAGCAATATGCGAGGAAAATTAAGCTTTAAAAATAATAAATGCTAGTAAAATAACACCCCGAGAGAGGCAAAGGGAGGTCAAAATTGGGTGTCAACATGGTGCCTATTCCAGTCCCCTTGGGTTTCAAGAGTTTTCTTTAGAGCCTTTGATCGAATGAGGGTTACAAAGGAGTGACTTTGACAATTCACGATTGTCTTTCTTAACACTCGTAGTGACACATCCTCTACCTGTATAACTAGTACTGACTTATTCTTTTTCCTTTTGGTTACAATTGAAGAAACTAGAGAAAACAAAGTATTATGAAGGATAAAAGTTAGATAGTGGTCTTGTTCAAGAGAAGTTGTGTGGTTTTCCTTCTCTTTGGCTGGTGCTCTTTATAGGCTTGTTGTTGCTCTTCTAAAGGAAAATCCAAGGGGCCTTTGATCAATCAAGGATTCTGATTTTATTCCTTGATTGATTCTCTTCAATCAATCATGTCCATATCAGATATGTCCATTATACTCCTTCCTTGTTGATTTTATTTCTTCTTGCTTGTCTTTAGTCAATCATGTCCATATCAGATATGTCCATGATTCTTCTTTTCGTTTTGGTTCTTCTTGTCTGCAGCTTTGCTCGTCGGCTGGATGATATCGTGATTGCCTTTCCTTGATCTCAGAATCACGATTTGCTTAAATCATGGGTTACTTGATCTTCCTTGCCTTCTGCGTGATCTTTTGATTGCTTAGATTACGGGATAATTGATCTTCCTTGCCTTCTGGAGTAATCCTTAATCTTGCTCTATTTTGCTCGTTGTTTCCTTGTATGCCTAATATCTTTTTCGTGATCTCAGGATCATGATTTACGAATCTCCCTTGTGTGCTCGATATCTTCTTGTGATTTTAATGGATCTTTTTCTCCTTGATTTCGGAGTCATGATTTTCTTAAATCATGGGTTGCTTGATCTTCCTTGCCTTCTGTGTAATCCATTTGCTCGTTGTTTCCTTTTTGCCTACAATAGAATGAGCAATCAGTTTTTGTCATTATTAAAACAAAATCATAGGAAGCTAACAATCTCCCCCGTTTTGATAATGACAAATAAGACCACATAGATAGTTAACTTCCCTGTTCAGTGAAGTGGCTCTCCCTATCTTGATGCCCGATGTGATCAGCTCCCCCTTACTTCATGAATCTGTGGAGTAAAACTTTTCTCCCCCTTTGGCATAATAAAAAAGAAACACGATGCAGCATATGATAGTATGAGAAGTGAATGCAGCATAAGACAGCAAAACACATAAGCAGAGTTAGAGGTATAAGGCAGTAAAATAATTAATTAAAGTAAGTAATACCAAGACAAGTTCTAAGGAAACAGAATCTTTCCTCTAAGTGAGGTTTTGTAAAAATATCAGCCAGTTGATTTTCAGAATCAATAAATTCAAGAACAAAGTCTCCATTTTCAACATGATCTATAATAAAATGATGCTTAATATATATATGCTTGTCCCTAGAATGATGCATGGTATATTTTGATAGATTAATAGCACTGGTGTTGTCACACATAATGGGAACAGAATCAAAGGATAAATCAAAATCAAGTAATTGATGCATTATCCATAATAATTGAGCACCGCAGCTACCAACTGCAATATACTCAGATTCTGTTGTAGAGAGGGCTACAAAAGTCTGTTTCTTGCTATGCCAAGAAATTAGTGCTTCCCCAAGGATTTGACATATACCACTGGTACTTTTTTGATATGTCTTATCACCTGCAAAATCTGCATCTGAGTAACCCATTAGATCAAAATTAGAAGAATGAGGATACCAAAGTCCTAATTCTTGAGTTCCAATGAGATATCAAATTATTCTTTTGGCGCTGATTGGAATCTGGCACATTGCATACACTGAACATGATGTTAGGGTGACTTGCAGTTAAGTATAGTAATGATCCAATCATTCCTCGATATAAATTTCATCCACGTCCTTTCCCGGTGCATCAGTTTCCAAACATGTGAACGGACTCATAGGAGTTCCAAAAGCTTTTCCTTTTTCCATTTCGAATTTTTTGATGAGATCCTTTGTATGTTTGCCTTGACAGATGAAGATTCCTCGTGATGATTGTTTAATTTGTAGTCCAAGAAAAAATGTGAGTTCACCCATCAAGCTCATTTCGAATTCTCCTTTCATAAGATTTGCAAAATTCTCACAAAGAGAGGTGTTAGAGCTTCCAAAGATAATGTCATCCACATAATTTGAACAATAAGAATACTTTCATCTAGTCTTTTTGTAAACAAGGTGGTATCAATCTTACCTCTTTGAAATTCGTTACTAAGTAGAAAACTACTAAGTCTTTCATACCAAGATTTGGGAGCTTGTTTAAGATCATAAAGGGCTTTGGAAAGTTTAAAAACATAATCAGGACAAGATGGATTTTCAAAACCTAGAGGTTGTTTGACAAAAACTTCTTCTTTAATAAAGCTATTTAAGAAAGCACTTTTAACATCCATTTGAAAAAACTTAAAACGTTTAAAAAAAGGCATAAGCAAGCAGTATACAAATGGATTCTAACCTTGCTACAAGAGAGAAAGTTTCATCAAAATCAATACCTTCCTGTTGTAGGTATCCTTAAGCTACCAGTCTGGTCTTGTTTCTGATAACCTTACCTTCCTCATTGAGTTTGTTTCGGAAAACCCATTTTGTGCCAACGATGGAGCAATTTTTTGGTCATTTGACGAGGGTCCATACCTGATTTTGTTCAAACTAATTCAGTTCCTCCTTCATGGAATATACCTGTTGACACCCAATTTTGTCCCTCCTTTCTTTTAATTCATTCACTTGAGCTTCTAAATTTTTAATAAATTAAATGTCTTACCTTTCACGGTTGTTTTTATTTACTACGATTATTACCGTTATTACTTATTAGATACTATTATTTTTACTACTTTAAATCTTATTATCGACCTATTGTTATTATCCTTTTATTACCGCTTTCACTAGTTTTAAATTGCTAATATATTATCAACATTACTATTATTACTTTATTACTATTTTCTCTAAAATCGATCGTCGTTACTTTATTTCAAATTTCATACTTATCAAATTTATTATAAGTACTTTACTATATAATTATAAGTTTTATCGCTATATATATTATACTAATTATTAAATTAGAAGCTCAAAAGAATTAATTTAAAGAAGGAAATGACCCAAAAATACTCTAACAATTCTACCAATTGGGCTACCAAAACGCAGCCCATCTTAATTCTCACCATATTTCCCCTTTTAATCAGCCCAAGTGAATGGCCCAATCATAAAAATAGCCCACCAAATGCAATCAGCTGAAACCCAACAATACAACACATTTTCAACCTCTTTCTCTAAACCTAATTCCAAACTTACAGTAGCCTCTCTCATCTCTTTCCTTTTTAAACAAAGCTCCAATATTCTCACGATAATGGCAGATTTGACCATCCCATTTCCGTGCTAATCTTGACGTCTCTTTCACCTCAACGGTTCAGTCAACACTTGATGCCAAATAACTTTTAGAGTTCTGATTTTTCTACAGAAAGGGAGCAGATTCGCAGCTTTTGTTCAAATTTCAAAAGGACACTTTCAATTCCCGCTCAACAAACTCTAACCCTAAGTTCGTCCTATAAATACTAGTGTTTGGAGTTCATTTTGGGACAAGCATTTTTGGCCGCCTGTACTTCCAAGAAACACATCCTTCAATTGTTACTTTTCTTTACTCTTGAACATCCCTCATACACAACTTTCTGATTTGTCTCAATCAGAGATTCAAAATTGTTTGTAAGCAAGGAGAGTAGATCTGGAACACGCCCTAGTCCACTGCACCACAAGAGGTAAAATTCGATTCTCGCCATTTCTGATTGTTAATGAAACATATGTGTGTTTGTTAGAAAAGCATGAGTTAAGTTTTATTTTATTTTCCCTTTAGTCATGTTATAATGTATTAATGAATCTTGTGAATTGATATGATATGATAGTTTCTCTCCAGATTGTTGAAATCTAGTTAAGAATCTGGTAGATGGGGCTACCATATTTTCATACGTTAGAAATTACAACTGTATATTATGTGTTATAGGATGGTATAACTCATGTTCAAATCCTGCCAAGATTTGAAAACTTGAATTGTGTGACCTGTTTGAATTTTGTCTAAACACCATGACAAATGGAAAATGTTTGACATAATAACCATGAAATAATGATCGCTATGTAAATATGTTTGCTGTGAATTCAATTTGTGCAAATATTACTTGTTATTCCAAGTAAATGAAATATTTTGGTTTGTTTAGAGGATGTTGATAGTGACAATGTAAGACATTTCTTTAAAAAATAAAAATAATAAACATGATGTTGAGATATGTAAAATTATGAATTGGTAGTAAACTGATTGCTAAACGATTTGTTTTCTCATGAACGATTGATATAATTTTCATGGGTGTCTTTTATTTTTCCTTTGGATATTGTCAAGAATCAGATTTTTCTCCTCTAACACTTTCCCTCATTTTTTTTGGCATGAACACCGGAGTCGAAGAGTCCCACTTTAAGACTCGACGTCACCACAAGTCTTGAAACATACATCTACATCTTCATCCGTGTCTCTTGCTCTTTTGAAATACATCCGAACACAAGTGAACGGAGAGACTTGGATAAGAATGACGGATATTCTTGCTAACTAGTTTTGCATACCTTTATGTATTTTTATATGATTTGGCTACTAACATGTTTGTTTACATTTACTATTTGTTGTGTATGACGTTTAAGTTTAAGTATGCTAGTGATAGTTATTCTCTCGGGTAGCTTAGAGTTTATTAAATCCCGTAACTCTAAAAGAGTTGTAGTATAATATTTTTAGAACTTAAAACTCGCCTCATCCTTTAAATCAGTAATTTATGTTTAGCTATAAATTTGCAACACCCTTTTTAAAATCAGTAATTTGGCACCCCCTTTTATCTTTGAATTTGATTAAGTTCACCTTTTTTTAACTTCCCATGCTTCAGGTTTTTAGTAGATTTAAATGGGTTTTCATGGACATCAATTCAAAATAATGTTTCCTTTTTGCAACAAAAAAGAGTTTTTCTAATTATGTTTTGCCTTACCATTTCGGTCATAGTACTTTCTTTTCAAAAAATAACTTTTCATAATAGGCTATCTACCAAGCATTGATTTTCAAAGGGATTTGATACTTAGTTCTCTATTGGTTATTACATCTTTATATTTATCCTTATGTTACTAAGTAATCAAGCATAACGTTTCTCTAAAATGACATTTTTGAACCACTTATTTCAAGTATATTTTGAAAGTTATATCTTTAATTATTCCTTTTTAAAACATGACTTGCATTTTGACATATAGTTTTTTTTAATGACTTTTCAAGCCTAATTATTAATTTTAAGTTTGGTCGGTTAACCATTTTTAATGGATCTTAAAGGGTGCTTAATACCTTCCCTTTAGATTAATTGAACCCTTACCTAGAATCTTATGTTAGTAGACCTTACACACGGAGTTAACTTTAGACAATAACTTTAATCACTTTAGGTGCCCTAATTCACCATAATAATTAGGTGGCGACTCCTTAAGTTAGTTAAATTATTTTAGGGATCACCAATATGTTGTACACTATTTTGACCCGGTTAAAATGGGGTATAACAGCTTGGCGACTCCACTGGGGATTTTAGGTTCTAAACCATAACAGACTTAGGTTAATAATTAAGGTTTTTTATGTTTATTTGTTTTACCTTAATTGCTCAACGTTTATCTGTCATAATTATGTGATATAAATTATTTATTTGCTATTATTTTATATAAACTGCCTTACGTGTTAACGCTTTATTTAAATTGTCATTCCGTTCATATTTCCTCCACTTTTGGAAATTTGACACTTTCACACACATTGTACACGCGAGTTGTGTCCTTTCACTTCTCCGAAATTCTTTCAAAAACCTTATATTTAGAGAGTTGGTGCACGCGTGGGGTGAGCGGATAGTTTTACTACCGTGTGACCACGTACCTTCTCACATAGGAATACCTCAAGTCCGAGTCTACCCAACTCTTAGTCTACCCAGGATAGAGCTAAACCAACACACTTTACTAAGAACATGCATCATTTCATGACCTAAGAGGCTTAATGCGTTAGGCGTATTAAGTCCATTAGTCGACTTTACCCAAATGTCCAAATGGGTTTTCGACCCTAAGTGACGATTTATCATTATTTATGTGCATACTTGAGAGGTGATTGTGCCTAAATATGGACTATTTGCTCTAATTAATTAAACTTTAGGGAGGAGGGTATCACTAACCTTTGCATGACAGGTATGAAGGTTTTACATTGGTGTATGTCTTTGATCAACGACTGACAGGAGTTGACGATCTCGCCAAGCGAAACCAAGAAGCTTAGACGTGGAAAATTTACTTTTACTTTATTTAGATTGAAAAGTACTTTATATTGTATTAGTTCGATATGTAATAAAATTTACATTTATCTTGTACTTTTTTTGGGAAGTAAAATTTGTTTAATTAATCAAGAGCAATGGAATGACATATTATGGCACATTTACTCTGTAAATACACGTTAGGCCTACCTCTGGCACAAAGAGGTCACAAGCTTATTAGGATGCGTTATTGTTGTTTAAACACACTTGATTTACATGTTACTCTATAACTTATTTGACTTTACTTGATGACTTATTTGCTACACGATTTATTTAATTTTATATGAACGTGACTTTACTTGAGGCTTTTACTTAAAATTGACATTATATGTATTTTATGTTTTCTTTTTATCCCCAAAGTTGATTCGTGTTGACAATCGAGCTGGCCGACCACCCTTACTTCACAAGATCTAAGTCATCGGTATTACCTCGACGTAGTTGGACTGTTCAAGGAAGGAAAATCACAATGACTGATCCAACCACATCTAATCCAATTGGTAGAGGAATCATTCCTAATGACTCTTCTGAAACTTTCGAAAATAGAGCTACTATTCAACATGATGAGCACATCGCTCACTTGACTCAAGAGATCGAGGATCTGCGTGGAGAACTGAGTCGGGTTAAGGACTTGACCAATTTGTCCATTACACTCCAAAGTCCACTTCCTGAACCCAGAAATGCCGCAACTCATTTTCCACCACTTGATTCATCAGTTCCCGAACACTTTCCACCACAACATCCTCCACTTGCCAACAGTAACCTACCTCTAACCACCCCCGTAAATCCACCAAACCCACAAACCGTCTACACTCCTACACAAAGTCAACCACCCACTTATACTACCTATGCTACTCCTCCTAATCCATCACTCGTCAATCCACCAAATCAACCTCCAATGCATATTTCTTATGCTTCTCCACCCGCTAACACCTATCCACTACCTACAACTACTCCCGTAAACCCTCCATTCAATACCCCTTATAATCCTACACCATCTCCAATTCAAAATGCTTCTATCATCCAAAATTTTCAAGCCCAGCATATACAAGGGGCATATGTTGTCAATCCTTACGTGCAACATGTTCCTCCAGTATATGCTATGGAAACTCAAACCTTTACCAATCCAATATCGGTCAAGTTCCAACCTGAGGTGGACCAGTACAAAGAAATGGAGAAGGATGCCAAGGCAAAGTCTGATGATATGTTAGCAAGGGAGATTGATGATCTTAAGAAAGCAATGAAAAATCTCCAAACTACTAGGGGAAGCACAAGCCTAGAGTATGATGATTTGTGTGTGCAACCTGATATCGACTTGCCTATAGGGTACAAGCTGCCAAAGTTTGATATGTTCAATGGAGTTGGTGACCCTCATACACATTTAAGGGCCTACTGTGACAAGTTGGTAGGGGTAGGGAGAAATGAAAAAATCAGGATGAATTTGTTCATAAGAAGCCTATCTGGTGAAGCTCTTGCTTGGTATACACAACAAGATCTCTGTAAATGGCGTGGATGGAGTGATATGGCACAAGACTTCATGGATCGATTCAGGTTCAATACTGAAATCACACCTGATAGGTTCTACTTGGCTAAGTTAAAGAAGAAGTCAACTGAGACATTTTGCGAGTATGCCCTGCGTTGGAGGGCAGAAACAGCTAGAGTCCAACCGCCGATGGGTGAAAGTGAAATGACTGCTACCTTCATCGAATGCCAGGATAACAGTCTATACTATGAGAAAATGATAACCATGATGGGACAAAAGTTCATGGAGGTTGTCAGAATGGGGGAAATCTTGGAAGATGGGATCAAATCAGGGAGAATCCAAGACTATACAGCTTTGCAAGCTGCGAGCAGAGCAATTCAATATGGATCCATCAATGGGAACAAAAAGAAGAAGGAAGATGTATCTGCAGTCATGGTTGATCAAGGACGCAAGTCAAATCAAACTCCTCTTTATCTAAATCAACCACATCAACCCATTTATCCTTACCAGTATGGTGAAACCTCCCAAACTCTCTACCATCCTCCACCAACTCATTACCCTGTCTATAACACCCAGGCAAATTATTATCAACCTCGAGTTCCTACTTACCAAAATCGACCTCATACTGCACCAAGAGCTCATCCAAATCAGGAAACCAAAACCACTCGCAACTACACCAAGATAGCCGAACCATATGCTCAGTTGTTTGAAAGGTTGAAAACAGCAGGTATGATACAACCAATTGAAGGGAAAATCCCAGACCCTATTCCGAAGTGGTTTGACGGTTCCAAGCGTTGCGCCTATCATTATAAAGTTGTAGGGCATGACACTGAGGATTGTTATGGTCTTAAAAACAAGATTGAAACCCTAATCAAGGAGGGAGCGATCCAACTTACTGGACCTCAGCCCAATGTGAACAACCCCTTGCCTAACCACGGGAATGCTAATGTGAACATGGTAACTATTGATGAAGATTTGGATTTAAAAGGGACCATTGTACCAATTGGAAAGGTTGGAAAGGACGCCCCATCGATCTTTGATGCACCAATGATAACAGTCCAAGAATCAACGTCAATGGAGGATACTACTGCAGCTACTCACACTGAGACACCGACCATTTGGGGTGCTGAACCAGAGGAGACCTTGAAGAATTGGACTTGTACTTCATCCCTAGTTCGCCGGGAGTCTTGGTAGATTGAACAAGTAGCAACCCTTTTTGAAATAGCACGATTACAAAATTGAGGCCTGAGTCGTGCCTAAAACTTTATGTTGTTTTGCCTCATCTTTTGAAAGTTTAATTGCAAAATCTATAAATGCATTTCCTATTTTTCTTAACTCTCTATTACTTATTATATTATGTTTTTATTATATAAATTATCAAATCTGGCAATTCTATGATTGTGACAAATAATGAGACAAGTTATCAAGGTTTGATGACAAGATTCTTCTAAAAAGACGTGAAGATGACTTAAAGTTCAAACACTCAATCAAGGAGCATGACAACAATAATATTCGAGCACGAAGAATATCTATTCAAGGGAAGTCAAGACACTACATCAAAGGACGACTTTAGATAGGTTTCATTTGAATGTAACTTTCTCTTTTCATGTAATTACAAACTACGTTTTGACCTGATTCCCTTGGCGGGATACGTAGGCAGCCCACATAGGGTTCGGTTTCACTATAGCAAATTTCAAAATCTCTTTATTTATAATAGAAGAACTACGCCTGATCTGATTCCCTTGGTGGGATACGTAAGTCATCCATATACGGTTCGGTCATATTAGGGTAGAAACTAGAAATCTTTTTATTTAATTATGTAACAGAACTACGTATTGACCTGATTTCTCATGGTGAGATACGTAGGCAACCCATATCGGGTTTGGTCCCTTAATTTAGAAATTTTTAAACTACTTTTTATGTACCCTGAACTATGTTCTGACCTGATTCTCTTTGCGAGATACGTAGGCAACCTATATAAGGTTCGGTCTCACTACAACATAAATTTAGTTACTTTTTCAAAGTCAAACTTGGGGCAGATTTTGGGGAGACATAATCAAGGATGATTGGACGGTGTCAAGCCCATATGATTCAAGCTTCTAAAGAAGGAGTAAACTGACAAAGGACGTTTCATTTTGTTTCAAAGAGTGTCACAATCTAAGAGTTGACAGATAGTTTTACAACCTATATACATATCTTTATATATATTTTCATGTATATTCTTCAAGTGCTTATATTTTCTTAAAAAAAAAAAAAAACCTTCACTACTTGTTCATTTGCCAAGCTCCAAACGGAGGTCATAAGGTCTGAATAAATAAGATGAGTGGAGGCCAATAAAGTCAAGCCTCAAGTCAACACGAATCAACACCCCCTTCCAAACTAAGAATTTTTCTTTGAGTACAGGAATGACTAAAATACAAGATGACAATTGGACCAATGTCAAGACTACCAATCATGGCCCAAACGCGTCATTTGGCCCCATGGCCTCGCCTTAATAAGCCAAATGACTTCATCTCTCATTTTATCTTTGATTTTATCCTTTATTTTGCTATAACTTTATATCTTTACTGACATCTTTACCTAAAATTTGCAGGTGAAGTAATTTTGAAATCTGTGGGAATGAAAATCAATTCCATTTAAGGCGTCACTCGGCCCACTATGAAATTGCACATCAAAAATCAAAAGCGATATTCAACCAGTCACAATCATTATCCACAACAGTAGCCAAACGACTTTATTTATTTACTACTTCACTAATTACTTTTATAATTCACTTTACCTACTTTACCTTGAACTTTACAGACATCATGGAGTTCCCGAAGACAACCGGAGGACTCATCTCTCATTAAAGTCCCCGAAGACAACTGGAGACTCATCTGCATAAGCCAAGCGGCTATACACTTACTTTACTATCTACTTTACCAATAACTTTAATTCACTTTACCTACTTTAACGACTTTACCTTGAACTTTACAGACATCAGTGAGTCCCCGAAGATAATCGGAGGCCTCATTTATCATTGAAGTCCCCGAAGACAACCGGAGACTCATATGTATAAGCCAAACGGCTATACGCTTACTTTACCCTCTATTTTACCAACTACTTTAATCCACTTTACCTACTTTAACGACTTTATCATAAACTTTACAGACATCATTGAGTCCCCTAAGACAATCAGAGGACTCATTTATCATTGAAGTCCCCGAAGACAACCGGAGACTCATCTGTATAAGCCAAACGGCTATACACTTACTTTACCCTCTACTTTACCAACTACTTTAATCCACTTTACCTACTTTAACGACTTTATCATAAACTTTACAGACATCATTGAGTCCCCGAAGACAATCAGAGGCCTCATTTATCATTGAAGTCCCCGAAGACAACCGGAGACTCATCTGCATAAGCCAAACGGCTATACACTTACTTTACTCTCTACTTTACCAATTTACTTTAATATACTTTACCTACTTTAATGACTTTATCTCAAAATTTACAGACATCATTGAGTCCCCAAAGATAACCGGAGGCCTCATTTATCATTGACGTCCCGAAGACAATCGGAGACTCTTTTGCATAAACATCATTGAGTCCCCGAAGACAACCGGAGGTCTCATTTATCATTGAAGTCCCCGAAGACAATCGGAGACTCGTCTGCATAAGCCAAATGGCTATACACTTACTTTACTCTCTACTTTACCAATGACTTTAAATCACTTTACCTACTTTAACGACTTTATCATAACTTTACAGACATCATTGAGTCCCCGAAGACAACCGGAGGTCTCATTTATCATTGAAGTCTCCGAAAACAACCGGAGACTCATCTGCATAAGCCAAATGGCTATACATTTACTTTACATTCAACTTTACCAACTACTTTAATATACTTTACCTACTTTAAAGACTTTATCATAAACTTTACAGACATCATTGAGTTCCCGAAGATAATCAGATGCCTCATTTATCATTGAAGTCCTCGAAGACAACCGGAGACTCATCTGCATAAGCCAAACGGCTACATCATTGAGTTCCCGAAGATAACCGGAGGCCTCATTTATCATTGAAGTCCCGAAGACAACCGGAGACTCATCTGCATAAGCCAAATGAAAATACAATACACACACGCCAATTACAATAACAAGAGACGCATCACAACGTGGAACTCTATCTTAGCAGTGAACTGGGGAAACTTTGCTGAAGAGGACTATCAAACTCGCCAGCAGAGGTCAAAGATCTACTCTCGAACTTCACTCTACCTATGTCCCACGAACACGTGATATGTAGGTTATTGAAACTTTTTTCATTTCCATCGCTAAATCTCCACTCAATTAACTCTTTCATAACTCCTCAACTCCTTGCACTACCCAGTGTCTCCATAACTCGACACTGGGGCAGTTTTTTTTGAGAATCCGCAGCTAGATATGTCAATTCAATCTTAGAGTATCATGGAAACTTGTTTAGTAGAGTCCTATTTATGAGTGTGTTGTCGACCACATTTATAATTAGGAGGCTATGAACATACCTTCCATTCTCGCACACTCATATAACCTTTTTAAAATTCTTGGTTGCTACAAACCCGCTAGTAACACTCTTTTTTTTAAAAAAAAAATACTCTTGAACTACATATGGCCTGATTCTCGTGGAACCCAAGATATATAGGCGACTCGAAACCAAGGTTCGGCCATGATCCTCGAAACAACTTGTATTACGTCCTCATAATCTTTTCATACATTTTGCTATCCAATATTCTTTCAACGTTTGTATCGATTCAATTCCTCCAAGGCTATATTTGTTGGACGGAACAAATTTGGCTACCAAGTCAACTCCTTTGCCCGAAGACTCCTACATCGTCTCCGTTCAAAGTGGGGCAGTTGTTGACACCCTATTTTGTCCCTCCTTTCTTTTAATTCATTCACTTGAGCTTCTAAATTTTTAATAAATTAAATGTCTTACCTTTCACGGTTGTTTTTATTTACTACTATTATTACCGTTATTACTTATTAAATACTATTATTTTTACTACTTTAAATCTTATTATCGACCTATTATTATTATCCTTTTATTACCGCTTTCACTAGTTTTAAATTGCTAATATATTATCAACATTACTATTATTACTTTATTACTATTTTCTCTAAAATCGATCGTCGTTACTTTATTTCAAGTTTCATACTTATCAAATTTATTATAAGTACTTTACTATATAATTATAATTTTTATCGCTATATATGTTATACTAATTATTAAATTAGAAGCTCAAAAGAATTAATTTAAAGAAGGAAATGACCCAAAAATACTCTAACAATTCTACCAATTGGGCTACCAAAACGCAACTCATCTTAATTCTCACCATATTTCCCCTTTTAATCAGCCCAAGTGAATGGCCCAATCATAAAAACAGCCCACCAAATGCAATCAGCTGAAACCCAACAATACAACACATTTTCAACCTCTTTCTCTAAACCTAATTCCAAACTTACAGTAGACTCTCTCATCTCTTTCCTTTTTAAACAAAGCTCCAATATTCTCATGATAATGGCAGATTTGACCATCCCATTTCCGTGCTAATCTTGACGTCTCTTTCACCTCAATGGTTCAGTCAACACTTGAGGCCAAATAACTTTTAGAGTTCTGATTTTTCTACAGAAAGGGAGCAGATTCGCAGCTTTTGTTCAAATTTCAAATGGACACTTTCAATTCCCGCTCAACAAACTCTAACCCTAAGTTCGTCCTATAAATACTAGTGTTTGGAGTTTATTTTGGGACAAGCATTTTTGGCCGCCTGTACTTCCAAGAAACACATCCTTCAATTGTTACTTTTCTTTACTCTTGAACATCTCTCATACACAACTTTCTGGTTTGTCTCAATCAGAGATTCAAATTATTTGTAAGCAAGGAGAGTAGATCTGGAACACGCCCTAGTCCACTGCACCACAAGAGGTAAAATTCAATTCTCGCCATTTCTGATTGTTAATGAAACATATGTGTGTTTGTTAGAAAAAGCATGAGTTAAGTTTTATTTTCTTTTCCCTTTAGTCATGTTATAATGTATTAATGAATCTTGTGAATTGATATGATATGGTAGTTTCTCTCCAGATTGTTGAAATCTAGTTAAGAATCTGGTAGATGGGGCTACCATATTTTCATACGTTAGAAATTACAACTGTATATTATGTGTTATAGGATGGTATAACTCATGTTCAAATCCTGCCAAGATTTGAAAACTTGAATTGTGTGACCTGTTTGAATTTTGTCTAAACACCATGACAAATGGAAAATGTTTGACATAATAACCATGAAATAATGATCGCTATGTAAATATGTTTGCTGTGAATTCAATTTGTGCAAATATTACTTGTTATTCCAAGTAAATGAAATATTTTGGTTTGTTTAGAGGATGTTGATAGTGACAATGTAAGACATTTCTTTAAAAAATAAAAATAATAAACATGATGTTGAGATATGTAAAATTATGAATTGGTAGTAAACTGATTGCTAAACGATTTGTTTTCTCATGAACGATTGATATAATTTTCATGGGTGTCTTTTATTTTTCCTTTGGATATTGTCAAGAATCAGATTTTTCTCCTCTAACACTTTCCCTCATTTTTTTTTGGCATGAACACCGGAGTCGAAGAGTCCCACTTTAAGACTCGACGTCACCACAAGTCTTGAAACATACATCTACATCTTCATCCGTGTCTCTTGCTCTTTTGAAATACATCCGAACACAAGTGAACGGAGAGACTTGGATAAGAATGACGGATATTCTTGCTAACTAGTTTTGCATACCTTTATGTATTTTTATATGATTTGGCTACTAACATGTTTGTTTACATTTACTATTTGTTGTGTATGACGTTTAAGTTTAAGTATGCTAGTGATAGTTATTCTCTCGGGTAGCTTAGAGTTTATTAAATCCCGTAACTCTAAAAGAGTTGTAGTATAATATTTTTAGAACTTAAAACTCGCCTCATCCTTTAAATCAGTAATTTATGTTTAGCTATAAATTTGCAACACCCTTTTTAAAATCAGTAATTTGGCACCCCCTTTTATCTTTGAATTTGATTAAGTTCACCTTTTTTTAACTTCCCATGCTTCAGGTTTTTAGTAGATTTAAATGGGTTTTCATGGACATCAATTCAAAATAATGTTTCCTTTTTGCAACAAAAAAGAGTTTTTCTAATTATGTTTTGCCATACCATTTCGGTCATAGTACTTTCTTTTCAAAAAATAACTTTTCATAATAGGCTATCTACCAAGCATTGATTTTCAAAGGGATTTGATACTTAGTTCTCTATTGGTTATTACATCTTTATATTTATCCTTATGTTACTAAGTAATCAAGCATAACGTTTCTCTAAAATGACATTTTTGAACCACTTATTTCAAGTATATTTTGAAAGTTATATCTTTAATTATTCCTTTTTAAAACATGACTTGCATTTTGACATATAGTTTTTTTTAATGACTTTTCAAGCCTAATTATTAATTTTAAGTTTGGTCGGTTAACCATTTTTAATGGATCTTAAAGGGTGCTTAATACCTTCCCTTTAGATTAATTGAACCCTTACCTAGAATCTTATGTTAGTAGACCTTACACACGGAGTTAACTTTAGACAATAACTTTAATCACTTTAGGTGCCCTAATTCACCATAATAATTAGGTGGCGACTCCTTAAGTTAGTTAAATTATTTTAGGGATCACCAATATGTTGTACACTATTTTGACCCGGTTAAAATGGGGTATAACAGCTTGGCGACTCCACTGGGGATTTTAGGTTCTAAACCATAACAGACTTAGGTTAATAATTAAGGTTTTTTATGTTTATTTGTTTTACCTTAATTGCTCAACGTTTATCTGTCATAATTATGTGATATAAATTATTTATTTGCTATTATTTTATATAAACTGCCTTACGTGTTAACGCTTTATTTAAATTGTCATTCCGTTCATATTTCCTCCACTTTTGGAAATTTGACACTTTCACACACATTGTACACGCGAGTTGTGTCCTTTCACTTCTCCGAAATTCTTTCAAAAACCTTATATTTAGAGAGTTGGTGCACGCGTGGGGTGAGCGGATAGTTTTACTACCGTGTGACCACGTACCTTCTCACATAGGAATACCTCAAGTCCGAGTCTACCCAACTCTTAGTCTACCCAGGATAGAGCTAAACCAACACACTTTACTAAGAACATGCATCATTTCATGACCTAAGAGGCTTAATGCGTTAGGCGTATTAAGTCCATTAGTCGACTTTACCCAAATGTCCAAATGGGTTTTCGACCCTAAGTGACGATTTATCATTATTTATGTGCATACTTGAGAGGTGATTGTGCCTAAATATGGACTATTTGCTCTAATTAATTAAACTTTAGGGAGGAGGGTATCACTAACCTTTGCATGACAGGTATGAAGGTTTTACATTGGTGTATGTCTTTGATCAACGACTGACAGGAGTTGACGATCTCGCCAAGCGAAACCAAGAAGCTTAGACGTGGAAAATTTACTTTTACTTTATTTAGATTGAAAAGTACTTTATATTGTATTAGTTCGATATGTAATAAAATTTACATTTATCTTGTACTTTTTTTGGGAAGTAAAATTTGTTTAATTAATCAAGAGCAATGGAATGACATATTATGGCACATTTACTCTGTAAATACACGTTAGGCCTACCTCTGGCACAAAGAGGTCACAAGCTTATTAGGATGCGTTATTGTTGTTTAAACACACTTGATTTACATGTTACTCTATAACTTATTTGACTTTACTTGATGACTTATTTGCTACACGATTTATTTAATTTTATATGAACGTGACTTTACTTGAGGCTTTTACTTAAAATTGACATTATATGTATTTTATGTTTTCTTTTTATCCCCAAAGTTGATTCGTGTTGACAATCGAGCTGGCCGACCACCCTTACTTCACAAGATCTAAGTCATCGGTATTACCTCGACGTAGTTGGACTGTTCAAGGAAGAAAAATCACAATGACTGATCCAACCACATCTAATCCAATTGGTAGAGGAATCATTCCTAATGACTCTTCTGAAACTTTCGAAAATAGAGCTACTATTCAACATGATGAGCACATCGCTCACTTGACTCAAGAGATCGAGGATCTGCGTGGAGAACTGAGTCGGGTTAAGGACTTGACCAATTTGTCCATTACACTCCAAAGTCCACTTCCTGAACCCAGAAATGCCGCAACTCATTTTCCACCACTTGATTCATCAGTTCCCGAACACTTTCCACCACAACATCCTCCACTTGCCAACAGTAACCTACCTCTAACCACCCCCGTAAATCCACCAAACCCACAAACCGTCTACACTCCTACACAAAGTCAACCACCCACTTATACTACCTATGCTACTCCTCCTAATCCATCACTCGTCAATCCACCAAATCAACCTCCAATGCATATTTCTTATGCTTCTCCACCCGCTAACACCTATCCACTACCTACAACTACTCCCGTAAACCCTCCATTCAATACCCCTTATAATCCTACACCATCTCCAATTCAAAATGCTTCTATCATCCAAAATTTTCAAGCCCAGCATATACAAGGGGCATATGTTGTCAATCCTTACGTGCAACATGTTCCTCCAGTATATGCTATGGAAACTCAAACCTTTACCAATCCAATATCGGTCAAGTTCCAACCTGAGGTGGACCAGTACAAAGAAATGGAGAAGGATGCCAAGGCAAAGTCTGATGATATGTTAGCAAGGGAGATTGATGATCTTAAGAAAGCAATGAAAAATCTCCAAACTACTAGGGGAAGCACAAGCCTAGAGTATGATGATTTGTGTGTGCAACCTGA
This sequence comes from Jaltomata sinuosa, assembly GCA_003996215.1. Classification (NCBI taxonomy): domain Eukaryota; kingdom Viridiplantae; phylum Streptophyta; class Magnoliopsida; order Solanales; family Solanaceae; genus Jaltomata; species Jaltomata sinuosa. The sequence goes on along the minus strand of QJPP01000485.1, from coordinate 4,027 downwards.
TATCGACTTGCCTATAGGGTACAAGCTGCCAAAGTTTGATATGTTCAATGGAGTTGGTGACCCTCATACACATTTAAGGGCCTACTGTGACAAGTTGGTAGGGGTAGGGAGAAATGAAAAAATCAGGATGAATTTGTTCATAAGAAGCCTATCTGGTGAAGCTCTTGCTTGGTATACACAACAAGATCTCTGTAAATGGCGTGGATGGAGTGATATGGCACAAGACTTCATGGATCGATTCAGGTTCAATACTGAAATCACACCTGATAGGTTCTACTTGGCTAAGTTAAAGAAGAAGTCAACTGAGACATTTTGCGAGTATGCCCTGCGTTGGAGGGCAGAAACAGCTAGAGTCCAACCGCCGATGGGTGAAAGTGAAATGACTGCTACCTTCATCGAATGCCAGGATAACAGTCTATACTATGAGAAAATGATAACCATGATGGGACAAAAGTTCATGGAGGTTGTCAGAATGGGGGAAATCTTGGAAGATGGGATCAAATCAGGGAGAATCCAAGACTATACAGCTTTGCAAGCTGCGAGCAGAGCAATTCAATATGGATCCATCAATGGGAACAAAAAGAAGAAGGAAGATGTATCTGCAGTCATGGTTGATCAAGGACGCAAGTCAAATCAAACTCCTCTTTATCTAAATCAACCACATCAACCCATTTATCCTTACCAGTATGGTGAAACCTCCCAAACTCTCTACCATCCTCCACCAACTCATTACCCTGTCTATAACACCCAGGCAAATTATTATCAACCTCGAGTTCCTACTTACCAAAATCGACCTCATACTGCACCAAGAGCTCATCCAAATCAGGAAACCAAAACCACTCGCAACTACACCAAGATAGCCGAACCATATGCTCAGTTGTTTGAAAGGTTGAAAACAGCAGGTATGATACAACCAATTGAAGGGAAAATCCCAGACCCTATTCCGAAGTGGTTTGACGGTTCCAAGCGTTGCGCCTATCATTATAAAGTTGTAGGGCATGACACTGAGGATTGTTATGGTCTTAAAAACAAGATTGAAACCCTAATCAAGGAGGGAGCGATCCAACTTACTGGACCTCAGCCCAATGTGAACAACCCCTTGCCTAACCACGGGAATGCTAATGTGAACATGGTAACTATTGATGAAGATTTGGATTTAAAAGGGACCATTGTACCAATTGGAAAGGTTGGAAAGGACGCCCCATCGATCTTTGATGCACCAATGATAACAGTCCAAGAATCAACGTCAATGGAGGATACTACTGCAGCTACTCACACTGAGACACCGACCATTTGGGGTGCTGAACCAGAGGAGACCTTGAAGAATTGGACTTGTACTTCATCCCTAGTTCGCCGGGAGTCTTGGTAGATTGAACAAGTAGCAACCCTTTTTGAAATAGCACGATTACAAAATTGAGGCCTGAGTCGTGCCTAAAACTTTATGTTGTTTTGCCTCATCTTTTGAAAGTTTAATTGCAAAATCTATAAATGCATTTCCTATTTTTCTTAACTCTCTATTACTTATTATATTATGTTTTTATTATATAAATTATCAAATCTGGCAATTCTATGATTGTGACAAATAATGAGACAAGTTATCAAGGTTTGATGACAAGATTCTTCTAAAAAGACGTGAAGATGACTTAAAGTTCAAACACTCAATCAAGGAGCATGACAACAATAATATTCGAGCACGAAGAATATCTATTCAAGGGAAGTCAAGACACTACATCAAAGGACGACTTTAGATAGGTTTCATTTGAATGTAACTTTCTCTTTTCATGTAATTACAAACTACGTTTTGACCTGATTCCCTTGGCGGGATACGTAGGCAGCCCACATAGGGTTCGGTTTCACTATAGCAAATTTCAAAATCTCTTTATTTATAATAGAAGAACTACGCCTGATCTGATTCCCTTGGTGGGATACGTAAGTCATCCATATACGGTTCGGTCATATTAGGGTAGAAACTAGAAATCTTTTTATTTAATTATGTAACAGAACTACGTATTGACCTGATTTCTCATGGTGAGATACGTAGGCAACCCATATCGGGTTTGGTCCCTTAATTTAGAAATTTTTAAACTACTTTTTATGTACCCTGAACTATGTTCTGACCTGATTCTCTTTGCGAGATACGTAGGCAACCTATATAAGGTTCGGTCTCACTACAACATAAATTTAGTTACTTTTTCAAAGTCAAACTTGGGGCAGATTTTGGGGAGACATAATCAAGGATGATTGGACGGTGTCAAGCCCATATGATTCAAGCTTCTAAAGAAGGAGTAAACTGACAAAGGACGTTTCATTTTGTTTCAAAGAGTGTCACAATCTAAGAGTTGACAGATAGTTTTACAACCTATATACATATCTTTATATATATTTTCATGTATATTCTTCAAGTGCTTATATTTTCTTAAAAAAAAAAAAAAACCTTCACTACTTGTTCATTTGCCAAGCTCCAAACGGAGGTCATAAGGTCTGAATAAATAAGATGAGTGGAGGCCAATAAAGTCAAGCCTCAAGTCAACACGAATCAACACCCCCTTCCAAACTAAGAATTTTTCTTTGAGTACAGGAATGACTAAAATACAAGATGACAATTGGACCAATGTCAAGACTACCAATCATGGCCCAAACGCGTCATTTGGCCCCATGGCCTCGCCTTAATAAGCCAAATGACTTCATCTCTCATTTTATCTTTGATTTTATCCTTTATTTTGCTATAACTTTATATCTTTACTGACATCTTTACCTAAAATTTGCAGGTGAAGTAATTTTGAAATCTGTGGGAATGAAAATCAATTCCATTTAAGGCGTCACTCGGCCCACTATGAAATTGCACATCAAAAATCAAAAGCGATATTCAACCAGTCACAATCATTATCCACAACAGTAGCCAAACGACTTTATTTATTTACTACTTCACTAATTACTTTTATAATTCACTTTACCTACTTTACCTTGAACTTTACAGACATCATGGAGTTCCCGAAGACAACCGGAGGACTCATCTCTCATTAAAGTCCCCGAAGACAACTGGAGACTCATCTGCATAAGCCAAGCGGCTATACACTTACTTTACTATCTACTTTACCAATAACTTTAATTCACTTTACCTACTTTAACGACTTTACCTTGAACTTTACAGACATCAGTGAGTCCCCGAAGATAATCGGAGGCCTCATTTATCATTGAAGTCCCCGAAGACAACCGGAGACTCATATGTATAAGCCAAACGGCTATACGCTTACTTTACCCTCTATTTTACCAACTACTTTAATCCACTTTACCTACTTTAACGACTTTATCATAAACTTTACAGACATCATTGAGTCCCCTAAGACAATCAGAGGACTCATTTATCATTGAAGTCCCCGAAGACAACCGGAGACTCATCTGTATAAGCCAAACGGCTATACACTTACTTTACCCTCTACTTTACCAACTACTTTAATCCACTTTACCTACTTTAACGACTTTATCATAAACTTTACAGACATCATTGAGTCCCCGAAGACAATCGGAGGCCTCATTTATCATTGAAGTCCCCGAAGACAACCGGAGACTCATCTGCATAAGCCAAACGGCTATGCACTTACTTTACTCTCTACTTTACCAATTTACTTTAATATATTTTACCTACTTTAATGACTTTATCTCAAAATTTACAGACATCATTGAGTCCCCGAAGATAACCGGAGGCCTCATTTATTATTGACGTCCCAAAGACAATCGGAGACTCATTTGCATAAACATCATTGAGTCCCCGAAGACAACCGGAGGTCTCATTTATCATTGAAGTCCCCAAAGACAACCGGAGACTCATATGCAGAAGCCAAACGGCTACACACTTACTTTATCTTCTACTTTACCAATTACTTTAATTTACTTTACCTAATTTAATGACTTTATCATAAACTTTACGGACAACATTGAGTTTTTGAAGATAATCGAAGGCCTCATTTATCATTGAAGTCCCCGAAGACAACCGGAGACTCATCTGCATAAGTCAAACGGCTATACA